>VZQC01010509.1:0-14910 GCA_009823505.1 Rhizomys pruinosus
TTTCTTGGGTTTCTCATTCCCTGCTACCCCTCCTCCATCTTCTTTCCTCTCATTGTAAGGAAGGGGTCTTCTACATTCACACATTGTCAAGTGACACACAAAACTTCCTCAGATTTCCTCACAAGCATTGTTGAGACCTGTGACACCGCAGGACAAGATTCCCTGATCTTCTAGAAGGCTGCTGGCCATTTTAGGTCAACAGGGCCAAAGGTGGAGAGACAGAATCAGCCTTCCATTTCCATAAACTCACATCTGCTCTGGGGAGTCAGCATGGAGCTTATTATTCCCTCAGCTATCACAGAACCCTTGGCTCCTACTGCAGAGCTCTGCAGTATACAAAGAGAAGGTGACTCTAGCTTGAAAGAGCTTTGTAAATCACTTGAAAACTTCAGATGGGTGCTTCCAGGCTATAAGAAAAATACAAAATAAAATCTATTTTTCAATGGAAAACCTCCATTCTCAATTTTTCTTTGGCAGAAATCCTTTCCCTTGGCCCTTTCTAAATATGCTGTATTATCAGTAGCATTTTAAAGTTGAATTTGCTTTGTGACTATAGTCTTACTTTCACAACCTTCTGCTAAACCAATATCCTGCTCTGTACACATTCATCTCCACTACTGCTGTGACGTCGGCAGGACAGGTCTATTGATCCATTGGTTCTCCAGAGTAGATCATGAAGTAAGGTGGGCAATATTTTGTTTTTTTGTTTTGTTTTGTTTTATTTTGTTTCTGTCAGATATCCATATGATAGTCTATAATTTTCTTCATAAAACTATTTCCCCTTGAATTTTATATAATAAAATAAGATGCTAGCCTGTTAATTAAAGTAAAACTTACCATATCAAAAGTGCTGGGCAGACATTTTTAGAACTGTGCTTTCTTAACCATGGCTCATAATGACTAAGTGCTGTCCCTACTGTAGAAATACTGCTCTCTTCCTCCAGAGACCTCAAATTCTCGGTTTGTTGACTTGATTATCCATAAGCAAGGACATCTTTGTTCAGAGCTTCAACTTCAGAGAAGATTGCTAACAACAGTTGTGTCATTATTTTCTTGTTTTTATCAGAACTATATGTGGTGGCTGGAACTATCTTTTCCTCCAAACTTATTTGAACTCCTATCAGATCATGTGACTTACCTGGAGGAACTTTTAGGCATAAGGAAAGGAAGAGATGCCAAGAGTATTTTCAAGTCAAAAAGAGGGTATTTCAGAAGCCAGCCCTGTTGCCATCTTGACTTTGGATTTTTAGGGCCCCGGAAGCTTAAACAAAATATGTATCAAAATTTGACTATTGTGTAGATTTCTCTGTGGTATTCTGTTATAGAACTTCTAGAAAGTCAGACACCATGTTGCAAGGGGAGACACTGTAGATATCAACCAGCTCAGACTAGAACCAATTTCCTCCACCATCTCCCTGTGCAGGTCACCTCTGTGATCTACGNTGTTGCCATCTTGACTTTGGATTTTTAGGGCCCCGGAAGCTTAAACAAAATATGTATCAAAATTTGACTATTGTGTAGATTTCTCTGTGGTATTCTGTTATAGAACTTCTAGAAAGTCAGACACCATGTTGCAAGGGGAGACACTGTAGATATCAACCAGCTCAGACTAGAACCAATTTCCTCCACCATCTCCCTGTGCAGGTCACCTCTGTGATCTACGCAGTGTACCTTCTCCGTAAGATGCAGGCAGAGTTCTGCATCATATGTTACAAATGGGGGCCCTCATCTATTTATTTTTGACACTATGTACCAAGGAGATTGTCAAAGCCACAGGGTGGGGATTCAGCCTCTAAGACTGACCCACTTTCCAGAAACTAATTCTAAGCTTGTACTTCTGACCAACAAATATAATTTGGAGCATCCATAACTCCTTTGGGACTGATGGATTGATATGTCTTAATGGCTTAGAGAATTCAAGAAAGACTTATCATGTGCTAATCTTCTGTAACCTTATTTCAAAAGACAAGATAAAGGGATGTCCCCTGTGAGTCAAGGAGGAGGGCTAAGCATCCATACACTCTCCAGACCCTTACCCTTGGACCTTCCCTTTCTGCAGCTATGCTGGAGCCCTTTAATCTCTTTCCTTCTGTGTCTTTATAGACTTCTATGTCAAATATGGGGAAGTCTGGGGAAAAGCTAACAAGGTCTGTCTAGAGGTTTCTTGGTCTCCCTGTGCAACTTCTCTTCATACCCAGCAGAGACTTTTCCTAAATAAGGATCTTGTCATCTCCTGTCAGACAAAGTAGGCCAGTAAACCACTTCACGGAGAACTCTAAGTCAGGGAAATGTTAGACCTTCTGTGACTCATCTTGATAAAGGGATTTTATCTTGTAGATTATTCCTGCTGAACAAAATTCTAATCCTGGAATAATGAATGGAAAACAAAATGCATATAATATACATATATACATATATAGTAATATATAACTACTAGAGACTGTTATATATGTCCAATATTCAAAGGTCAAAAATCACAAGAAGAATGCCAGGCTATTTAATTGTTTTCTACCACAACACAGGAAGAAAGTAAGGAAGATACCCTGCTAAATGTATTAACAGGTGCTGGCTCAAGTGTTCTCCTTAATATTCTATTCACTGAGATCCAATTTTAGCATGGTTTCTTTTTTATGATCTTTAGAGAGACTGTAAGTGGGAGTTCTTTTTCTACCCCTTTTAAATGGGCAGAAATCTTGCCCTACTAAAGAAAATGAGATTCTTTTTGAATTATCTGTAAAGGACCTTTGAAAAATGTAAACATTATAAGAAAGAATGCCTACTTTGAGTAGATTTGGAGCCTAACTTGGATGGGCAAACACCAGTAAGTAAAGAAGAGCTACTCAACTACAACAGCAAGAATAATGAAAGCAATTCTGTGCTCAGGCCAGGTGTGCACTCCACACCCTACTGACTAAACTCCTAAAGTCACCTCATGCTCTTTCCTTGTTCACACCTGTAAGTATCAAAGTTAAGCTGAGACTGGCCTTCACTGCCAGGGGATTAAATCAAATATTACTTTTCTATTTAACTTCAGTGCAATTTTTGCTTTGACAGAATTTAAGGGACCCAGAAACCCAGGCCTAGGAAGATGTGTCAGCCAGCCTCAGCATTTCCTTTATGTGATGAGGACAGGAGCACAGTGGAAACAACTTGGGGAGCAGGAAACTGAAGACTAATCAAAAGCCACCATGAAATTAGATGCAGTGATCTGGGCCACAGAACAGCTGAGAAGGGCAGAGCCTCTAGAGTGCCCCTCTCTGCTTGTGTTCCCCAGAGGCGTGCCCTGCAGCAGGGATTCACCACCAAGCAGCTCTTTAGGGATGTGGAAGAAAAGGGAGAAGCAATTGCCTCCTCAACCCATTTACTTATGTCAGTGACAGGAGGTTGAATCCCCAAGGGAAACATGAGAAGGCAGTGATTCATTCCTCACAAATTGTGAGGGACCTGAGGTATTCACAAGCTGGCTTTGTTAGACTTTGAGAGGTGAGGGCATCCATTCCTGGCATTTATTTTCTACAAGGTGGGCAGGCAGAGCCTTTTCACAGGAAGAATGTTCAGGAAGATTATGAAGTTCTTAGGTAAAGGTCTGGAAGTGCTGGCCTTCACAAACCTTGTCTAGAATTGAAGAATTAGGAGCAGGAACCCGAAAGCTCAGCTAAACTGCACTGACATCTCACCTTTATATACAGTCCGTCATCAAAGCATGTTGATGGGAAGTAGAGTTAAATAAGTGTAAATTGATTGGTTTCTTTATTTTATGATGTCAATAGTTTAGAATGTAAATGGGAAGGTGTATTGGATAAGTTGAAAATAAGTGTATTATGTTTACATTTCCAAACTGTTTCAATTGGCATATTTTATAGGACAATTGTTCTTTAAATCTTCGAAGGGTCACAGTTTCATATATTTCCCAATGCTACAACGGGATGGTGAGATGGCTCAGTGGGGAAAGAAGCTGCTCTGGGGAAAGTGCTTACCACTCAAACAGGAGGATCTGAGTTTCATTCCCCAGAACTCACATAATTAAAGGTATAGTTATGCCTTAATAGATTAACATCTCATGTCCATTTAAATGCTGCTTCTAACATGCACAATGTGCTGGACAGCTTTAGTGTTAACTGACACACCTGGGTTGAGGGAGCCTGCACTGGGGAATTGCCTCCACTGGACTGGCCTGTGGCGGTGTCTGTTGGGTATTTTCTTGATTGTTGAGTGATGTGGAAGGGCCCATCCCACTGTGGGTGGTGCCACCCCTAAGCAGGTGGTTTTGTACTGTATAAGTTAGAGAATACATCTATTTCATATTTTAAAATAATCCGTACACTTCAGAATTTGCTTTTATTTCAACTTGGAGTCTAGATTACTTTGCCAAATAAATGTATTATTTTCATAATGCAATAAAATATAAAAGAATGTCAAAAAAAAAAAAAGAAAAAGAAAACAGGTTGAGCATCGGCCAGGGGAGCAAGTCAGTAAACATTATTACTCCATGGCCTGTGCTTCAGATAATGCCTCCAGATTCCTGCCCTGAGTTTCTACCTTGGGCTCCCTCCATGATGAACTATGACCTGGGAGATGTAAGATGAAAAAACCCTTTCTTCTTCAAGTTGGTATTGGTCAGAGTGTTTTGTCAGAACAATTGAAGACAAAGTAGAACACACAATAATCTTTCTAACTGGCTGTGCATTCCACTTGATACCCATGTGTTTATTTACATGTTTAGTCATTTATTTGAAACTGAGACTTGAACCCAGCACTGCTTACACAATAAGCACATACTCTATCACTGACCTATATTTCAAATCCTTACTTGAATTTTCGTATTGGCAATCTCAGTGTATTCATAATAACTATAAGCAGTATATGGTCTATCAATTATTTCATAAAATATAGTTAAGTCAATTTAAATTTATTCCTCAAGAAAAGCCAATATGCAAAATGAAATACAAAATTTTAGACACTAAATTTGGTTTCTGTTTGTTTGCTTCTTTCTTTGTTGAGGCAGGGTTGTGTGTGCTCCAGACTGGCCCCAGTTTCAACATCTCCAAATATAATCAAGAAGGAGCTTGAACTAAAGTCAGCTTGGTCCTTGAATTGGTGTGAACCTTAATAGTATTTCAAATGAGCGCTTTTTTGCCACCCCAATATTCAACAGAAAGCCAAAAATCTTTACTTATCCAGTGGTATGGGAAGCAGCCAAATGTATATACTGAAGCACCCCAAATAGGGTTTTATTCTTTTTTTATTTTTTATTTTTTGTCTTTTTGAGACAGGGTCTCCCTGTAGCTCCAGCTGTCCTGGAACTCACTCTGTAGACCAGGCTGGCCTTGAACTCACAAAGATCCACCTGCTTCTGCCTCCCAAGTACTAGAATTAAAGGTGTGCGCCACCATGCCTGGCTTTGTTTTTTTTTTTTTTTNCCTTTAATCTCTTTCCTTCTGTGTCTTTATAGACTTCTATGTCAAATATGGGGAAGTCTGGGGAAAAGCTAACAAGGTCTGTCTAGAGGTTTCTTGGTCTCCCTGTGCAACTTCTCTTCATACCGCCGCACAGAGACTTACCACTAACCATAAAGGATCAACTTTTCATCTCCTGTCAGAACAGCTTTAGGCCAGTTAAAACCACTTCACGGAGATTACTTCGTAGTCAGGCGCAAATTGTAGACCTTCTCTGACTGCATCTTGACTAAAGGGATTTAATATACTGTGTAGATTTGTATTCCGTGCTGAACAAATTTCTAATCCCTGGATAAAAAATGAATGGAAAACAAAATGCAAATCATAAAATATACATACTATTAACATATATGTAATATATAAACTACTATGCAGATGTCTGTATATACTGTCCAATATGTCAAAGGTCAAAAATCACAAAGAAGAATGCCAGAGCTATTTAATTTGTTAATCTACCACCACAGGAGAAATGTAAGGAAAGTACGCCGCCCATAAATGTATTAACAGGCGCTGGCTCAAGTGTTCTCCTTAATATTCTATTCACTGAGATCCAACTTTAGCATGGTTTCTTTTTATATGATCTTATAGGAGAAGTAAGTGGGAAGTTCTTTTTCTACCCTTTTAAATGCAGGCAGCAATCTTGCCCTACTAAAAGAAAATTGAGATTCTTTTTGGAAAATTATCTGTTAAAGACCTTTGCCAAAAAGTAGTGTAAAATCTTAAAGAAAGAAAAGATCTCCATACTTTGAGTAAGATTTGGATGCCCCTAAAACGTATCGAGATGATGAGGCACATAGCCAGTAAGGTAAAGAAGAGCCTCTCAACTTACCAACAGTCAGCAAATTAAATGAACAGCAATTCTGCGTGCTCCAGGCCAGGTTGTGCACCTCCCACACCACTAACCTCGACTACTAAACTTAACCTAAAGTCACCTCGTGCTTCTTCCTTGTCACACCTGTAAGAAATCAAAGTGTAAGCTGAGGACTGGCCCTTCACTGCCAGGGGATGTAAAATTCAAAAGAATATCACTTTTCTTATTTAACTTCAGTGAACAAATTTTTGCTTTGACCAGAATTTAAGGTGAACCCGAGAACCCAGGCCCAGGAAGAATGTGTCAAGCCAGTCCTCAAGATTCATTTCCTTATGTTATGAGACAGGAGCACAGTGAGAAACAACATTGGGAAGCGGAAACTGAAGAACCCTCAAAGAAGCCACACAAGAAATTAGATTTGGACAGTGATCTGGCGCCACATGAGACAGCTGAGGAAGAGGAACAGAGCCTCTACGAGTGCCCCTTCTTTGCATGTGTTTCCGCACAGAGGCGTGCCCTAGCAGAGGGAAATTCCCCTCAGCAATGCTCTTTAGGGAAATGGTAGGAATGGAAAAGGTGAGAAACGCCAATTTGCCCTCCTCAAGCCCAGTTTACTGATGTCAAGTGACAGGAAGGGTCTAAGATCCCCAAAGGGAAACCATGAGATGGTGCTTAGTGATTCATTCCTCACAAAATTCGATGAGGGAACCTGAGGGTCAATCTCAACAAGCTGGCTTTACCCCTGTAATAGACTGTGTGAAGAGGTGAAGGCATCCTAATTCCCGGCATCCTTAAATTTTCTACAAGGATGGAGAAGGATCCAGGAAGCCTTATTCACCAGTGATGAGAAATGTTCTAGGAAGCATTATGAAGTATCTTAGGTAAGGTACTTGGAAGTGCTGATCCATTCACAAAACAAACAAAAAACACAAACAAAACGAAAACCTTGTCTAGAATTGAAGAATTAGGAGCAGGAACCCGAAAGCTCAGCTAAACTGCACTGACATCTCACCTTTATATACAGTCCATCATCAAAGCATGTTGATGGGAAGTAGAGTTAAATAAGTGTAAATTGATTGGTTTCTTTATTTTATGATGTCAATAGTTTAGAATGTAAATGGGAAGGTGTATTGGATAAGTTGAAAATAAGTGTATTATGTTTACATTTCCAAACTGTTTCAATTGGCATATTTTATAGGACAATTGTTCTTTAAATCTTCGAACGGTCACAGTTTCATATATTTCCCAATGCTACAACGGGATGGTGAGATGGCTCAGTGTGGGGGTAAAAGAGCTGCATCTGGGGAAGTGCTTACCATCAAAACAGGAGGATCTGCGTTTCAAATTCCCACAGAACTCACATAATTTAAAGCCTATTAGTTATGCACTTAATAGTCAATTAAACATCTACAATAGTTCCAATTTTAAATGACTGCTTCTAACAATGCCACAATGTGCTGAGACAGCATTTAAGTGCTTATAAACTGACACACCTGGGATTCGAGGGAAAGAGGCCTGAAACACTGTGGAATAGCCTATCCACTGGAACTGGCCCAACCAACTACCAAGAAATCTGTGGGCCACACAACCAGCCAAACCACACCCCGGGCCTCGTTCTGATTGTGGACTATTTTCTTGATGTTGAGTAATGTGTGGCAAAGGGTGCCATAATCCACTGTGAAGAGTGGTGTGCCACCCTCAAGCAGGTGCGTTTGACTCGCTCATGAATGGTTATCGACGCCAACATACATACACTCATTTCAATATTTTAAACAATCCCCGTAACAACTCAAGAATCTTCGCCATATTATTTCAACTTTAGGCAGTTCTAGCTATCCCTACTTTCAAATAAAATAGTAAAACTTTCTTTATAATTGCTAAATAAAAAAACCCACAGAATGTACAAATAAAAACACAAAAAATAAGAACAGTGTGGAGTGGCATACTGGCGCCCAGGAGGAGACTAAGTCAGTAAATCAAATTACTCCATGCTGTAGCTAGAATAATGCACTCAGATTACCTGCCAGCTCGACGTATAGTCTAACCTATGGGCATACCCTCCAATGAATGGAAACTATTGACTGGGGATGTAAGATTAGATAAAAACTCACTTTCTTCTTTTTTCTTTTCTTTATTTTTTTCTGTATTATATGATGGAACAGTATCTCACACGAATTTGAAATCCAGTCAACAGTCTACTCCTTGCGCAGCGGACAACTGACCTAAAATCTTCTCCTGTCCTCATAAGTTCCAAATGCCCTCCAGTATATGTCGCTCCGCCGAAGCTAGCCACAAAACCCTTTCTATCTTTCACGTTGGTAGTTGATAGAGCTGTCATTTGTCAAACCACCACTTGAAAGAACAAAAGAATAAAGACACACATCACATTCTTTTCTAACTGGCTGTGCATCCACTCTCGCATACCCATGTGTTTAATTTACATGCTTCAGCCTTTATTTGAAACTCGCAGACTATGACCGCACTGCTTTAACAACAGATCACAGCAACATATCATCTCATCTTCACTGACCGTATATATCAAATATTCCACCCTCTTACTTACAAAGTTTCGTTTCCCTCCGATACACACTCTGGCTACATCCCACAGTGTACTTCATAATAACGTATAAGCCAGTCCATACTTCCCGGCTCTATATATTATTTAACAATAAAATTATAGTTTAAGTTCAAATTTAGAAATTTACCTTCATCGAAGAAAAGCCAATACTCGCAAATGAAAATACAAGAATTTTAGACACCTAAATTGCGGTTTCTGTTGGATTTGCTTCTTCCTTTTGTGAGACCCAGCCAAGGGAGAGGATGTAGTGAGCCACCTCCAAGGACTGGCCCCACAGTTTTCAAACATCTCTCCCCAAATATCTAATTCAAAGAAGACAGACTTGACCACTAAGTCTAAGACATTAGTCCTTGAATTGGTTAGTGAAAACCTATAGAAATATTTCAAACAAGTAGTGAGCGCTTTTTTGCCACCCCAATATTCAACAGAAAGCCAAAAATCTTTACTTATCCAGTGGTATGGGAAGCAGCCAAATGTATATACTGAAGCACCCCAAATAGGGTTTTATTCTTTTTTTATTTTTTGTCTTTTTGAGACAGGGTCTCCCTGTAGCTCCAGCTGTCCTGGAACTCACTCTGTAGACCAGGCTGGCCTTGAACTCACAAAGATCCGCCTGCTTCTGCCTCCCAAGTACTAGGATTAAAGGTGTGCGCCACCATGCCTGGCTTTGTTTTTTTTTTTTTTTCAAACAGGGTTTTAATTTCAGCTCTGGTATTTATTACCTTAAAGAACTTAAAACTAAGATAATTTTTGATAATTTTTATCACAGGGAAGATTTTACATAAATATATAGTTTTATGTATTTTATGTAAGCTCACAAATATGCACACACAGATATTCAGGACTACATATAAACCTGCATACATGTTGGTCCTATTGATAAATAGGGACCTACATATACGTAAAACAAAAATAGACATTTTTTCTGGGACAAAAAGCTGAGGTTATTTATCTATATGGCTAGGAAATACAAATATAATATTGCCAGAACATTTGAGCAATAAAGAGCTTTCCCCATCTGACCAGATCACAAGCTCTCACTTCAGCTTCCTATTCCATTCCTGCCCTTGCTCTTGAATCTGGATTCCCAGAGTCCAAGAATTTTCCCTCTCACCTCAGTGACCTCACTCTGTGGGAACAGAAGTGTTCATTTTAATTTTTCCATGCTATAAATTTTTCATTTGTTTGTTCATTGTTTATTTGTAGGGATAGATTGAGATTAGCCTGATGATGTTTTAAAGATAAGAGAAAAATAGCTAACAAATGAAGAAAATGACTCCTAACTTATAAGAAATCTTATTTAAAAATGTCAAGGGACATGGAGTCATAGCTCAGTAGGTAAGGGCACATACTGGTCTTAGAGAGATCTCACCCAGTTTTAGGTCCCAGCACCCATACCGAATGGTTTGCTGACTACAATTCCCTCTCCAGGGTACTGAGGCCCTCTTCTGATCTCCATGGACACCACACTCATGTTTTCACGCACCTCTCAGATACACACATAATTAAAAATAAAAGCATTGCAGGACTTTAGGAAAAAAACATATGGAAACTTACTCTCATAGGGGCTACTAAAAGTATATATTAGAATACAGAAAGTTTGTAGGGGGAGAAAGAGGGATGTGATACGGGAGGGGGTCTAAATACATTCAGAATACATTGTATGAAATTCACAAAAAGTTTAAAAAAGAATCAAAATAAAATAATTTTCCAAAAATGTCAATTATTTTCACATTACGAGAGGTAGTATTGTAAGTATTTTTGTTTTCTCTGTCTTTCTGTTTTGAACTTTCATGAAAAGATACAAACTATCAAGTTTTGTTCAAGAGGCAATTTCATATGTTCAGGGGAAGCTCACAGTAAAAAGAATTACAGTGACTAATGGTAAAAATGAGAACTTGACCCAATATTTGAAAGCTATAAGTAGATACAGCAACTTTTCATTTTAGAGCATGGAGGGTGATTAACAGACAGCTCGTACACAATCTCTTGTCGTGACACTTCAATCTCATGGCGGAGCTCAGAACCTTTCTCTTCTAAACTAGAGTCAGAACTTAGCGTGTTCATTGCTCAGCAGTGGAAGTGATCACGAAGTGGTCACTGTATGGACACCTGATGGCCTTTTTAAAAGTTTTACAAACTGGGGGGCTGGAGAGATGGCCTAGCGGTTAAGAGCGCCGACCGCTCTTACAGAGGACCCGGGTTCGATCCCCAGCACCCACATGGCGGCCAAAAACCGTCTGAAACTCCAATTCCAGGAGAACTCCAGTTCCAGGGGAATCTGAGACCCTCTTCTGACCTCCGCGGCATTGCACGACATGGGTGCACAAACCTGCATGCAGACAGTACATACACATACAGAAATAAATAAAATTTAAAAAAAAAGTTTTACAAACTGGTAGTAATTTTTTTTCAGATTGAAGGATTTGGGAATTATATTTATAAACTGCAGGAAAATAAAAACTGGAAAATCAGTTGGTAAGGAAAGAAAACATTACCTGATTCTTTTAAAACTTGATAGAAACCAATATTATTTCCTATTTTCCATTGTGCAACTTTTACGTACAACAAGCACAGATCTTTCCAGGTGTCCAGTGCCATCACAGAAATAATTCAGTCATGACGAGGTTTCTTAAAATATTCTTCATACATTTTTCAAAGTTCTAGACCAATGTTTTGAGTATTAATTGAATAGCCTTTCCATTTCCTCAATAAATATTTATTAAGTAGTTGCTGCATCTTAGTTCATTTTCAAAGCAGAAAATACACCAGGTTCTGTAGGGCTTATATACTAGTGTTCTATAAATTAAATAAGAAAAACAAATAAAATGCGGTCTCCCTCTGCATAATGCCATTTTGACCAATGAGAGAACATAGAGAGGTATGAGGTTGGTGTTGCTGATTACAGGACTCAGTAGCATTACAGCCATCTGGATTTAGGTGGTTCACACAGATAAAGTCGCCTCCCCGTGCAGATCTCTGGTAATGTTCCTGTCCTGTCACTGAAGGTTGCAGTGACTTTAAATAAGTGAAGGAGCAACAGAAGCTAGGGGTGGAAATAAAGCAAAGATGGAGGCCTTAGTCTGAAAGCAGACAGTTGAGACACCTCAGCAGCTGAGGACCTGATGGTCACCCATTCTAGGAGGGCGCAGTCACACGAATGCCTAGGTAGTGGTATCTTCACAAATCCCTGATGGAAAAGGCCTTGAAGCAACAAGTTCACGTCTGTATTAAGAGTAAAGGCAGAGGGATCTAGAAGAAATCTCAGGAAATTTCAGCAGATGTGCTGAACTATGTCTCTCTTGGCCTTGAGGATTTTAATAATGGAGCTGATTTCTGTTGCAAGGAGAGGGAAAGGCACTGGATGTTTCCTTAAAGAGCCCTATGCTGCCACATTTTAGTGGACTAGTCCTGATACTTCATGGGGAAGAGATTTGGGAGGCAAAGTCGAATTAGGAGACCAGGTTAAAAGCTATTGTAATTTTGTCAGGCAAATGTGGACAGGAAGCAATGGAGGTAGCCAGGGAACTGAGATTCAAATAGACATTTAAAAGGCAGTTGGTGGAATTTAATCAAAAATGTGTGAGTGAAGGAAAGGTGGAAGCTGAATGCTGATGCCGAGATCTGACGTGAGCAGTGAATGGAACTGTGCAGAACTGGGAGAAATCTGCAGAAGAGGAAACCTAGAAGATCCATGACTGTAGCATGTCTCAGGGCACCACATGGCTGAGGGTCTGGCCCCGCCCCAAGGAGGAGCAAGCAGCATGGCCTAGGTGGGTGATGCTGGGTGGGGCAAGGTGTGCAGTGGCGTGGAATTGGGGGACTTATGATTGGTCCTGGCGTCATTCGGTTTATAAAATCAAGCTATGGCAAGGAGTAAATTTGAATTTCATAGTAACATCATCACGGAATTCCCAGCCATTATTTTTAATTAATTATCACGTATACAGGCTAAGGTAGGCCTGCATTTCGGTTGGGTGGCCAGTGGGTTGGAAAGAGATTCCTTTGCACATCACCAATCTGGGTAGTTGGTGTTGTGAGTGGGTATTGGCTGAAGGGAGGCGATCAGCCATCAGCCTGAAATTCCTGTCCAGGCTCTGGGCAGGTGAGAAGTCATGGCCAAGAGTGGAACACATGTCTCCTGGGTCCAGGATAAGAGCCTAAATTGGAATTACCACGTTAGCTCCCCACAGTGTCCTCAAATCGGGCACTGTGTCCCCATCCCCCTTAGCAGGGCCATGTGGTCCCTGTTCAGCATAAAAAGAAAGCTTCCTACAGACAACTCAGCTTTGAATGTGAGAATTTTGAGAGATATTTTAACCATCTCAGAATGGCTCCCAATGTTGGGACTGTGTGCATGAAAGCCAAGGAAGAGGGCAGGGCTTGAGATCTGTCAACAGCAGGAAACAACGATGCAACCGCTTAACAGTACGCACAGCTACATGAGGGCAAGTAGAAAGCTGGGTTATTAATTAAAAGCTCTTGCAGAGGACCCGGGTTTGATCCCCAGCACCCACATGGTGGCTGAGAACCGTCTGTAACTCCAATTCCAGGAGAACTCCAGTTCCAGGGGAATCCAAGACCCTTTTCTGACCTCCGCGGCATTGCACGACACGGGAGCACAAACCTGCATGCAGACAGTACATTTATATACATAATAAATAAATAAATAAAATTTAAAAAAAAGAAAAAAAAGCACTTTTACACTATAAATATTTTGACTGTGAATATATTTAAATAGAGAATATCTCTTTGAGATTCATGCTCACAAAGAATCATGGGATGGAAATAAAACTTACCAAAATGACCTGTTTAGGACAATACCACCTGAAAGTGCCAAATGCTTTCTGATCTCCAAGGCTGAGCAGGGTGGGGGCTGGTTACATACTGTTTAACTTCCTTCCTGCCTCATTTCCCTTCTCATTTTTGAGAATATTAACAAGTACCCATGGCTCTTTATCACTCACATGGTGTCACACATCAATGAACATCTTCACTTTGCACCTTTTCATGAAGCCCTTTAATATTTGCTCTTACCTGGAAAATGGAGCTGAGTGGCCTGCAGCTGCGTGACTCGGGATGCTTCTCCCAGAGAATTCCCGAGGTTGTGTAGACATTTCCAAAGCATTCACTGTGCCCTGAATCTCTTTGCCACAACAAAGCTCAGAGCTGTGGAAACATTGACTGGGAAGGGCTCCCTCCCTCTGGCCAGCTGTGGTGCACATGTCCTCTCCTTGCTTAGGACTTCCTCATGGTCACAGGCAGTGTGCCCACATCTGGCCTCTCTGCACTCCATTTCCACCCACTTCTATTTGACCATGCGCATTGGGTGTGTCTCCCAGTGGCTCTTGGGACCTTTTCTTCTGCTCGCCCTGCCTTCAGTTTTAAGTCTCTTCATTTCATGGCCCCTCCAAACCCTGTACCTTTTCACAGTTCCAAACACAGGCTTCGGTGCAGGATAGCTTTAGTTTTCCAGAAGCATAATTATTTCCTGCATCCAGGTTTTGCAGATATGCTCTCTGCTATCAGTGTTCTTGTAGGGGAATCAAGCAGGCAGAATGTCGAGATGTGTATAATCTTAGCTCTATCTAGTACTGATTTTGTAACCTGAGCTTCATTTCTTCATTACTTAAGTAGAGATAATATTAGCCACATTATAAAGCTGATGTGAATGCTAATGTGATAATTAGTGCACTTTGTGTACCTTAAGGAAGCAATACTTTCAGCCTTTATTATATTTCAGCTTTAAAATAATAAGCCTTAAATTGCTCCTTTCCTTTGTGTGAAATCACACATCCTGCCTGTTTCACCTGCCCAGGGACTGTGAAGAATCAGCTCCCTTTTGTTTGCTCTGACTTCTGTAGATCCTAGTTTAACCCTATGTGCGTTTCAAATGTTATTCATACACCTATTCTGTCAGGGAAAGCACTTTGGAATATGCAGCTAATCCATTGTTATTTCATTATTAATATTCTAAGGTGAATTCTGACACATACTTCAGAAATGTGCACTAACATAAAATATGAAAGTAGGACTGTATTATCTCAGTCTCAAAATACATGAGA
>VZQC01010510.1:7379-18908 GCA_009823505.1 Rhizomys pruinosus
AGAGAGAGAGAGAGAGAGAGAGAGAGAGAGAGAGAGAGAGAGAGAGAGAAAGAAGATTGCAGGTGAGGCTTACATTAATGATCTGCTCATGGAGCAGCCGGATCATTATTTTTCTTCCTTCTGTGATCTGCCAGTAAAGATAGGTGATGATTCTGGAAGAGGAGAAAGAATGACACTCAGTGCTTTGAGGCTCCACCTTTCAGTTGGGTGCAGGGAAACTGGAATATTAGCCTGCAAATGGAATTTGATCCAACATGTCCATGAAAAGTTGAAACAGGGTATCAGGTAAAATACCTTAGAGCAATGTGAGTTTGATCCCCAGAACCTATCTTAAAAATGCCAGGTGTGGCAGCTTGGTGAGTGCCAGGTCAATGAGACTCTCTCTCTCTCCTCTCTTCTCTCTCTCTCTCTCTCTCTCTCTCTCTCTCTCTCTCTCTCTCGTCTTTTTGAGACAGGGTCTCCCTGTAGCTCTGGCTGTCCTGGAACTCACTCTGTAGACCAGGCTGGCCTTGAACTCACAGAGATCCTCCTGCCTCTGCCACCCAAGTGCTGGGATTAAAGGTGTGCACCACCATGCCCAGCACCTTTTTTAAAGGCTGTGTGTGTGCTGGAGAGATGGCTCAGCAGTTAAGAGCACATGGAATCACCTGGGAGGTGGAAACAATACCCACACCATAGCCTGGTCCTCAGACCAAGCAGGCACACAGCTCTAGACACTGGGTCAGGTATCTATCTGCATTTGAAAAAAAATATACAATTTGAATATGCAACTAGATTTCATGATTTGGACAAGTTTTTTTCAAACTTCAAGTGATAACACATTTATTGACTCTTTTTTCAATACATTTTCAGGTTTAGTGAGTCTTAGGTAGAACTTGAGATTTTACATTTCTTGAGTCTGTGTGGATATGTGTGTGTATGCATATGCCCACGTATCTGTCCAGATGTATGTGAGCCTGTGTATGCATGTGTGGGGACCAAAGGTTGAAGCTGTACATCCTTCTTTTTTAAAGAAATACTTTATTTATTATTTTTATTATATACGTATGAGTGTTTTGCTTTCATGTATGTAAATGCACCTGTGTCGTGACATGCTCTCAGAGGTCAGAAGAGAGTGGATTCCGCTGGAACTGGAGTTACAGTTGTTAGCTGCCATGTGGGTGCTGGGAATTAAACCTGGGTCCTCTACAAGAGCAGCCAGTGCTCTTAACTGCTGAGCCAACTCTCCAGCCCCAAAGTTGTCCATCCTTCTATGTCACTCTCCATCTTTCTTTTTCAGTCTCTCACTAAACCTGCTGCTTACCGATTGACTGGACTGACTGGCCAGTCAGCTCTGGGGCTCTATCAGTGCCTTATCCCCAAGTATTGGGTTTACAGACAGATGCCACCATACTTGACTTTTTATATGGGTTCTAGGGGTTGTTTGGTGTTTTTTGTTTTTTTTTTTTGAGACAGGGTTTCCCTGTAGCCTCAGCTGGTCTGGAACTCCCTATGTAGATAGACCAGGCTGGCCTTGAACACACAGAGGAGAGATCAACCCTCCTCTGCCCTTAAGTGCTGGTATTGAAAGCATTGGACAACACACCTGAATTGGTTCTCGAGTTTTGAACTCAGGTCTGCATGCCTATGTGGCAAGCACTTTACCCTCTGAACCAACTCCCCAACCCCCAGACTCTGCATTTATTTATATATTTTTTATTTATTCTTGTATGTGTATGAATGTACTGTCTGCATGTAGGTTTGTGCATCCGTGTCGTGCAATGCCTCGGAGGTCAGAAGAGGGCGTTGGATTCCCCTGGAACTGGAGTTAAAGACGGTTCTCAGTCGCCATGTGGGTGCTGGGGATCGAACCTGGGTCCTCTGCAAGAGCAGTTGGCACTCTTAACCGCTAGGCTATTTCTCCAGCACAAAATGTATGCTTTTTAAAAGTTAAAAAAAAAAAAATTGGGGCTGGAGAGATGGCCTAGCGGTTAAGAGTGCCGACTGCTCTTGCAGAGCACCCACACGGCAGCTGAGAACTGTCTTTGACTCCAGTTCCAGGGGAATCTGACATCCTCTTCTGACCTCCGAGGCATTGCACGACATGGGTGCACAAACCTACATGCAGACAGTACATTCATACACATAAAAAATAAATAAAATTAATTTAAAAACTATTAAAAAATTTAAAAAATCTTTTTTTTTGGTATTTTTGAGACAGGATCTCCCTGTAGCCTAGCTGGCCTGGAACTCACTCTGTAGACCAGGCTGGCCTTGAACTCACAGAGATCTACCTGCCTCTGCCTCCTGAGTGCTGGGATTAAACGTATGTGCCACCACGCCCAGCTGAAAAAAATATCAATAATACCTGAACCATTTTTACACCTTACAGTCTCCAAGGGAATATTCCTAAACAGTCTCATATGCATTTAATCCATTTTTTTCCATTTTATTCTGATGTTATCTCTCTTTTATTCAGTACTAGGGATTAAATACAGGGTCTCACATATGTTGGACAAGTAAGTGCTTCATCACCCAAGCCGTGTCCTTAGCCCCTCCCATTATCTCTTAAAAGGAGTAAATCAAGTGTCATTTTCATTGTAGAACATAAAAAAGATAAGAAAACATTAAATATCATTTTACAAAAAAACTATCCATTTAAGGGCAGAGTCAAGACAATCCTGTGTGCAGAGCTCTGCTGGGGCCCAGTGCTTCCTGACAGAACACGCCTAGAACCATTCCCATCTCCTGGTAATGAAGGGGCCCCTGCGAGCTCTTGGCTGGCCCCCACCCCGTGGTTGCTGAGGCACCCTACTTACAGGACAATGAGGGTGAGGATGAAAAAGAAATGCACGCTTCCAATGAGGTTCTGATAGATCCAGACAACCCACAGGTAGCCAGACCTCTTGCTGAGGGTGTCGATCCAGCTGTAGATGGATTGAATGAAAGAAGGCAGACCACGGAAGGGGCCACAGTCGGCTGAAGGTTTTAATCTGGAAAACATAAGGAACAGAAAACCATCTGTGGTCCGAAACTCAGATGTAGGCACTTCCGAATAAGGGGCTCCTTTCTGGGTTCAGGATCTGGAAGTAGCAGATCTTGCCTGCTGTTTCCTCACTCCACTTCCAAAGGAAGCCCTCTCGTTTGCGGCCTTGGCTAGTATGACCTACAGTTTAAGGACAGGCAGTTTTGCCTGATGTAGCAGTGAATCTGAAGGCCAGGCAGTGATCTGGGTGATGTCTAGGGAGCAATCAAAATACTTTTCTTGGGAGGAGCTTGATTCAAGACACACCAAGAGGGAAGCTTGTGAGCTATGGAAATGAAGTGTGACATTGTGGCTGTGTGCTGTTACCAATGAGCAGAAACTGGAGGAGAAGGAAGACAGAGAGAAGAGCAGATAACGACAGAAGCAAGGATCAGGATTGGCGAGATGGTGCAGCGGTTAAGAGCACATGCTGCTTTTGTAGTGGACTGGAGTTCAGTTCCCAGCACCCACACGGAGTGGCTTGGAAGTCTGGGGATAGGATACCCTCCTTTGACTTCTGTGGGTACCAGGCACATGTGATCCACATACATATAAGCATGTAAACACACATACACATAAAATAAAAAATCTTTGAAAATAAAATCTTTTTTAAAGCAAGGATCTTAAAAAGAGTAGCTTTCTGAAGCTAGTTGAGATCCTAATTGCTCCAGTTCTATTTGTATCCTAAAAAATCAAATCCTGGGGCTGGAGAGATGGCCTAGCAGTTAAGAGCACCGACTGCTCTTGCAGAGGAACTGGATTCGATCCCCAGCATCCACATGGTGGCTAAGAACCATCTGTAACTCCAATTCCAGGAGAACTCCAGTTCCAGGGGAATCTGACACCCTCTTCTGACCTCAGCGGCATTGCACGACACAGGTGCACAGACCTACATGCAGACAGTACATTCATACACATACAACAATAAATAAAATTAAACAAAATCAAATCCCTTGTCCATCCATCCATCCATCCATCCATCCATCCATCCATCCACCCATCCATGCACTCAACTAGTCAAGATTTCTTGTACTTCCAGGTACTGCTCTAGATGGGCTCTGAGGATTCTATATTAAATGAGATAGGCCCAGTCCTTGCCCTGTTGGGCTTATACTTTAATGGAAAGATGGGCAAATAGATGAGAAAACAGACAAAGAATCAAGCAAAGTTATTTCAGACTGTGAACAGGAATGATGAAAAGAAACTTGGGCCTCAGAGAGGGAAGATGGGGATTGAGGGCAGCTGGGGATGGCAGGGATGGTTTGACCCAGAGCAACAGGGAAAGCCCTCCAAAGAGAGGCCCCTCGTTATATGGGAAGGACCCTGCGGGGCCCGAGAAATGAATCACGAGTGATGGGGTGCTATGGGGTGGAGCCAATGGGATATGAGGTTGGAAAGAGTCGGGTCAGACAGGACCTTTCAGTCCACTTAGGCCAAGTTTTAGTCTCAATGTGGAAAAAGTGACCCCTCCCAACCCGGGATATTTAAGTACTCCGAAGAAACAAGGAGACCACTCCTAACTATGATTCTGATATCAGAGATAAATCTAGAACAGGATTTATTCCCTCCTTTGGTTTTCATGTCTGGTGGTTACCTCGGGAACATGGGTTGAGATCTGTATTAAGCATAGTTTTTAATCTGTTTGGTATCTGGGGGGCTTACTGACCTTGGAGAGACCACAAAACCCAGGGCTCCCTACAAAGCATAACACTCAAATGCAGACCAATCTATCCAGAGCCCACAGCACAGCTGCATCTTTTGCTAGAATCTCATGGTGTGGGCATGTTCCAGGCCCCCAGTCCCTCTGACGCTAGGATTCAGATAACCCATGATGGCCCTGACTGCTGACAATATCTGTAGTGGCCACTCCCAAAGCCCAGTTAACCTGCCTTAGCCTGGAGACCACAGTAAAGGCTCTTGCCCAGGTGTGTCTCCCCATCTCTCTTCCTCGTGACTACCCCTGGGTCATCTTCATGTAGCCCCGAGTGTCCTCCCATCTTGAGAACTGTGTATAGCAAACTATGGCATCACTGTCTCCACATCTGGATAATAAAATATATTGTAAGCAAACACTGACCCACCCCACCGAAAAGCTCAGCCAATGCCATGCCCCCTACCTCCAGATGGTGATGGCTAGAGTGACCAGCACTCCCGTGAAGGATGGGAAGAAGAGTAAGAAAATGAAGACTGTTATCATCTGCGAGGCCCGCCAGGCTTTGCTTGGAGGCTGGAAGTTCATCATCAGGCTGATCTGAGAAGAGAGATACAAGCCCTTGGACCCGAGACCGGAGAAGTAGCCCATGGTGCCAATGTTCCCACCTTTGTGTCTCTTGGCTTCCGGTTTCCAGCTTCCCAATCTCTTCCCGTGTCGCACCCCAACTCTCCCACCCCCTCACCCCCGTACCCCTGCCCCCGGGCTTCCAGCCCCACAGCTCCCATGTGGCCATATGAACTGAACCGGTTCCAACTTGGGGCTGACTCACATTTTTGACATAAAACATGATGAAGAGAGTAATCATTTGGATAAACGGCAGCAGAGGGCAGAAGAAGATTCCAAGCCTGTGAGGGAAAGAGAGTGTCAGAGACCCAGGAAGACAGGGGGAATATGGAGGTACAGAGGCAAGGGAGAGGTGGGTGAGTCTGTCTCCCTAAAACTCATATGGTGAATGCCACACACGAGTGCGCAGACACACACACACACACACACACACACACACACACACGTGCATGCACATAGATACACGAACCTAAAAACATGGCTGCGTTTAGATGTAGAGCCTTTAACGCGGTAATCCAGTTAGAATGGGGTCACTGTGGTGGATGCTACATGACTAAGGTCATGAAAGAAGAAACTAGGATGCAAACACACGGAGGGAAGGCTATGTGAAGACACCGAGAAGATACAACCAATTAGGAGCCAACGAGGAAGGCATGGGGCAAATTCTATCTTTGTGGTCCTCTAAAGGACACAACTTCTGGCTTTTGGAACTGTGAGAAAATAAATTTCTCCATCTTAAGTTATTGACTGTGGAACTTGGTTATAGTGAAGTATCCTGTGGTGTAAGGCCATAGAACGCTAACACAGAGAGGAACTGCATGACTCACAGCAGACCGGGAGAATCCCACTTTGGCTGCTGTCCCCAAGTTCAGAAAAGGAGGTCTTGTGGAGAAAGACAAGACCCTCGTAAAGCTACTAAACCATCGGTTGGCCCTCAGCATGACCTAGCCTAGCACATCCCAACTGTGAGATCCACTCCACTCCCCTCCCTCCATGGTATTTGGGAAGGTCTGAGGGTCTGTGGGAACTACACAACAAAGCACACTGAGTTATTGATGAGAAAAGATTGACTTTCCAATTGTTTTGCAGTATTCCTGAGGGCCACAGAAGCCGGTCTGGTGCCAAAACAGCTTTCATCCTCTCTTTTCAAATTTTAATTTGAGTGATGTGGCATATGTTACAGTGGTATTATGTAGCGTATGGTGTATGCGCACATATGTGTACAGCTGCATGTATGCAGAGGACAATGTCCTGCTCTATCATTCTTGTCCTTATTCTTTGGACACAGGGCCTCTCACTCAGGGTGGAGCTAGGATGGTGGCCCCAAGCCCCAGAGGCCATCCTGTCTCCACCCTGAAAGCACTGGGCTTACAGGTGCCTGTGAAGCCGTGCCTGGCTTTTTATGTGGGTGCTGGGATCCGATCTCAGTGTCCCCCCCTTCACGGTCTCTCTGGCCATCTCCCCAGCTCCCCTCCCCACCTGTCGAAGGAACAGGCTTTAAACCAATGGCCCCAGCAGAAGCAAACTCTAGCTAGAATTTATTTACAAACTGTTCAGACAGGATTAATATTATTTTTCCAATGACTTGTGATTCCGTCAGTTGGCACTGGTAATCCATTTCTCTGACAGTAAAATAAAGACCCCTTTAAAATGTATATGAGTAAAAAAAAAAAACAGCAAATAACTAAAAAGAAAATATTGGGTAGGCAACAGTAGAGACAGAATGGGGATGTGCCTATGTAGCGTAGACAGGTAGGCTGGTGCACAAAGACTGAGAATGAAAACCAAGATGGAAACTCTGCCTAACAGATACTCTTCTTTAGTTATTATATTGTCTTCTTTTAAAATTCATCATTGCCAGGCATGGTGGTGCACACCTTTAATCCTAGCACTCAGAAGGCAGAGGCAGATGGATCTCTGTGAGTTCAAGGCCATCCTGGTCTACAGAGCAAGCTCCTGGCCAGCTGGAACTAAAGCGAGACCCTGTTTCAAAAAGACCCCCCCCCAAAAAAAACCCTCATCATCAAAGACAATTTTAGAATTGAGGATGTAGCTTATTGTTTTTATTTATTATCTTATGTGTATGAAGTGTACTATCTGCATGTAGGTAGGTGCACCCGTGTCATGTAATGATGCAGTCAGAAGAGGGTGTCAGATTCCCCTGGAACTGGAGTTAAAGATGGTTCTTAGCCACCATGTGAGTGCTGGTAATCAAACCCAGGTCCTCTGCAAGAACAGTTGGTGCTCTTAACCACCGAGCCATCTCTCCAGCCCTGAGGATGTACCTTATAAGTAGAGCTCTTGGCTAACAAGCACAGGCCCTGGATTTGGTCACAGTATTGGATGGAAAAAGATGGGGGAATGGGGAGGATATCCTTAAATCCACAAAGGCTATATCCGATTTGCATGAAGAAAGAAAAAGATGTGTATGTTTTCAACTGTGCTTATTAACAGACATCTCAAAGGCCCAGAAATCAGAATGGTCGCTGTGTGTGTGTGTGTGTGTGTGTGTGTGTGTGTGTGTGTGTGTGTGTGTGTGTGAGTGTGTGTGTGTGCATTGTGTGTGTGTGCATTGTGTGTGGGGTGCAGGTGTGTGCATGTGGAGGCCACAGGACAACCTCAGGTGTCAGTCCTCAGGTGTCTGTGTAAAACAGGGTCTCTCACTGTCCCGGAATTTTACCACGTAGACCAGGCTAGCATCCAACGATTCAACTGTCTCTATCTCCCCTGTGCTATGGTTGCAGGTACACTCTATTATGCCCTTTGCTATGTGGGTTCTGGGATTTGGAACTCAGGTCTTCACACTTGCAGGGAAAGTGTTTTGCCAACAGGAGCCATCTTCCAGCCTCAGAACTCTTTTATTGTGAGAGCTCAGGCCTAGGGTTTAAAAATCTGCCCAAGGTAAGCACTCCTTAAAAGGACCTATATTCCTATTACCCTGGTTGGGTAATTTGCCATCACTGCTACTATTTGATCATTTGTTTATTTATTGGTCTTTTTGAGACATGGTCTCTCTGTAGCTCCAGCTGGCCTGGAACTCACTATGCAGACCAGGCAGGCCTCGAATTTACAGAGATCTGCCTGCCTCTGCCTCCCGAGTGCTGGGATTAAAATCAAGGGCCAGTAAATCCAGCCCAGCGATATGTTTTTTAATCTCTGTTGTGCCAGGAATTCCTAGCGGGATGAACTGCAGCAGAGCGGGCTCCTTCCCGCCAGTTTTCCAGAGCGTGCTTTTCTGACAGAGCAGGCTGGCACTTCAGCTGAACCCAGGTACTTTTCTCCTTGGTATCTCTTTTTCTTTCCATTTTCCTTTCCTTATCATTTCAGGAAGTTCTCTCAGCGCTCAGAGTTTTCCATATGCTTAACATGCACAATAATTCTCTTGGTGAGAATCCTACTCATTCATATTAACAAACTGCCAAGTCCATGATGGGCAACCTTGTAAAGACTTTCAGCTTTGTCATGGTAACACGTGAGGGCGTTCCTGCATTCCTTTTTGAACAGTACTGTCCTAGTGAGCCTGTCAACTTGACAGAGCCTAGTGTCACCTGAGAGAAGCCTTTACTGAGGAATTGCTTAGATCAGTTTGGTCTGTGGGTGTGTCTGTGAGAGATCACCTTAATTATTAATGGATACAGGAAAGCCCAGCCCACTGTGGGTGGTATCATCCCTAGGCCAGGCTTGGACTGCTGTTTAGGAAAGCCAGTTAATGGGGCTGGAGAGATGACCTAGTGATTAAGAGCGCCAACTGATCTTGCAGAGGACCCGGGTTTGATCCCCAGCACCCACATGGCGGCTGAGAACCATTTTTAACTCCAGTTCCAGGGGAATCCAGCACCCTCTTCTGACCTCCAAGGCATTGCACGACACGGGTGCACAAACCTGCATGCAGACAGTACATTCATACACATACGAAAATAAATTTTAAAAAATTTTTAAAAAAGGAAAGCCAGTTAAGTCTGAGCAGTGAGTGAGGCAGCAAGCAGTGTTCCTCCATTGTTCTTGTCTCCAGGTTTCCACCTTGAGTTCCTGCCCTGACTTCATTCAATGATGGACTGTGACCTGGATGTGGAAGACATTTAAACCCTTTCTTCACCAAGTCACTTTGGGGCATGGGCATGGTGTTTGTTCTAGTTTGCTTCTCTATTGCTGTGACAGAACATGACCCGAACCAGCTTGGCGGGGTCGGGGGTGGGGGCTAGTTTTGATCTGCCTGCCTCTGCCTCTGAGTACCAGGATTAAGGGTGTGTGCCACCCACCCTCAGTCTTATTGGAAGAATTTTAAGTAGACAGAAAATAGGACACTTTACTGGAGTTTGCAAAGCCAGGTTGGTCCACTGTCACATTTAATCTTCAACATTAGCTGTTATTAGGTACACATTACAGATGAGGAGTGAAGCTTACAGAACACAGTGACCTCAGGGAGTAGCAGAGCCAGCTCCAAATTCCAGGTCTATTCCCAATGCACCACTTTCAAATTAGTAATTTCCGAACAGATGGAACTGGACATATGATAGGCCGTACAAAGCTCTGGCATTAATTCCCTTGTATCAAATAAGGAGAAGACTGACTTGCTGGTTGGGGGTTTCTAAGTGAGCTCCTATGAAAGAATGGATGTAAGACTGGGGATGAGGGGTAGCTTAGCACTGGGGGGGGGGCACCTCTTAAGCATGCATGAGGCCCTGGGTTTGATGCCCAGCACCACCACAGAAACAAAGCAAAAGTAGTGGAGACTGTGGTACATTAGAAATCCAAAAGCCGGGCCTGGTGGCACATTCCTTTAATCCTAGCACTTGGGAGGCAGAAGTAGGCGGATCTCTGTGAGTTCAAGGCCAGCCTGGTCTACAGAGTGAGTTCCAGGACAACTGGGGCTACAGGGAGACCCTGTCTCGAAAAGACCAAAAAAAAAAAAAAATGCACAGTGCAACCAGAGGGGATCATATCAGTCTAACAACCAAATGACAAATTATATGGACAATATCTCTACATGAGTTCATGTGTATAGCTGAATGCTACATAACAAGAAACAGTTCCAGAAAGAAGAAACCTTCCTTTGAGTTGTTAGCTGGGGTAGTCCAAGAGACTCCCAAAATTGCACAGGCTATTGCCACAGCCCTTGGTTGCCCCCCACCTCCGCACCCCAGGACTTGAAGGTAAGATCCCTTTGCTGAAGACAGGACATACTTTGGAGACTGGATTTGGAACTTCCCTGAAAGTTACTTCCTCTGAAGGCTAGCTCTCAAAACTTTGGAGAGCACTAAGCAGGCTACTAATGGAGAATATCAATTGGTCCAACACCAGCTCTAAGACCAAATAACCGGGGCCGGAGAGATAGCCTAGCAGTTTAGAGGGCTGACTGCTCTTGCAGAGGACCTGGGTTCGATCCCCAGCACCCACATGGCGGCTGAGAACCATCTTTAACACCAGTTCCAGGGGAATCCGACACCCTCTTCTGACTTCCAAGGCATTGCACGACATGGGTGCACCAACCTACATGCAGACAATACATTCATACACATATGAAAATAAATTAAAAATATTTAAAAAAGACCAAATAACCACATCTATACCGGCATAGCAAACAACCTTGGTACAGTAGTGGCACTTTTATCTTGGGGGCAATCAATAGCTACCTAATTGCACTTAGAGCCCACTCGATGGGAGGAACTCATATGTGGTGCTGCACACATAGCCAAATACACATGGATGGAGAGGCTGTAGATCCTAGAGAAATCCACAAGGCTGTCACATCCCTAGACTAATATAACTTCTTACTAAGTGCAAAATATGTATCCTCATTACAGTCAGGTATCCCAGTAACCACTCATCAAAGAAGCTTCCTTTGTACCAGATGGAGACTATTTACACAGTACCACAACTGGTCACACACAGACAGTGTCTGTGAATTACCCAAGCCTAAGTGACACATCTACAATGCAACCTCTATACCTAGAGACATTCAAACGAGGGGTAAAGAGGACATGACCGAATCTCTCATTGAAGCTCCCTCATGCAACAGAGAGCCAGGAACGCAAAAGGGCACAAATGCCCAAAGCGTAGAGATCAGGAGTCTGCAGTGAGGGTCCTTGGACAGGACTCCTGTATTCAGCTCCACTCATCCAGGGCTCAGGGACCATTGTAGAAGTGGGGGGCAGAAAGACCGTAAGAGCCAGGGAGGAGTTGCTTGACCATATGAAAACAGAATCCTACAACTTCCTAGGACCCTGCTCATATGAACCTACCTATA
>VZQC01010528.1:4396-46514 GCA_009823505.1 Rhizomys pruinosus
AAATAAATAAATAAATAAATAAATAAATAACAAAACCTTGCACTTCATGTGGCCATGGGCACGTAGAAGTGCCGTTTTGATGGGAAGTTAAAATCTCAGGATACAGTATTAATGAACCTCTATCAAAGAGTTTTCCCCAATTGGACTTATGATTCATATGTACCAGAACCAGTACCTTGGGTGAAGAGTGAGATTTCCTCAACAGTGTCTGAAGTGGACATGGAATAACAGCTTCTATGGGATTCTATCTTACTGCTGTCAGTCAGCACTCCAGTGGTAGGACTCTGCAGATTGTGAATAGGCAATTTGTGGTTTCTACTTCAGCTATTCATGTACAAAAGTCTTAATGTGAGAATCACCATGTTTCTGAGCTAAGTATGGAGGGTTTTATATGACTATGTGGTCCCAAAACTATAAATGATTGAATGGGGAGATTGAAATCAAAATTTTCTTCTTGGGACAGTGAATCTCTTTTGCATAAATTAAACAGAAACAGACTGACAAGGAGCTGGCCTTTCAGCCTGCTTCATCCAGTTTAGGGGTGGTTAAGTCTACATTCCCACCACTGAGTATGATACAATTGTTCTTTACTTCTGGAGAAACAGTTTGAAAATTCTGGGACAGTACTGAAGCCACTCCAGCACCAGCAGTAGCTCAATGAGTAGTTTCATTCTCTCCTGCACCAGCTGAGTCTGGTACTGTTGGTACAGAAAGGGTAAGGACTAAAGAAACAGGAAGTGGGGGGTAGGTTAAATTTGAAGACCAAAAGCAATGTTTGGTCTGGATTTTGTTGTTGAAGTCAGTTTCTATTGATAAAAAGTTAGGCTATTGTTATTTCTTTTCCTATTGGAACCTTACCTTGATTTCATCCTCTGTGACAGTGATGACATCATCCACAAGGTCCCTTATACTAGGTCAAGTGTTTAAGCCAATGCTGGACTTGACACCATCTGCTATGGTTTCTGGAGGATGGAGATTGGGGGTCAGTTCTCCTTTTAGTTCGGACTGGTAGCAGTCATCTGCATTCAATGGTTCAGCAGCATACACCTTCACACTAGGTTTCAGGGCCTGGCAAAAGGACTGTTGAACACCTTACAACTAATCACAGACTTTGCCTAATGTAGGCGGAATGGGTAACACCTTTCTGTGTTGAGGAGTCTTCCCTTTGATAGATGTAAAGGAAATATGACCTTGAAGCACTTTGTAAATAAAATTGTGTTTATTACTGAAAAAAAAAGACACCATCTTCTAATCACAGCAACTAGCTAAGAAAGGCCATAAAGAATCAAAGGAGAAACTGCAACTTTATCAGCAGGTAGTTGATTACCTGGGTCATACATGAACTCCTTTGGGATTGCTCATAAATTCTGACCATACTTCTGTTATTAGGAATTTTCTTACACACAAAACAAACAAATAAACAAAAGAATTGAGAGGATTCTTAGAACTGACTGGTTATTGTAGAAATTGGACATCAAACTATTCATTAGTTTCCCAGCCACTATATAAGGAACTTAAATAGGCCTACCAGATTGTATACAACCAGGTCTGGGAGAAGAGAAAAGGACAACAGGTAACAAAAGGGTAATAATTTCAGCTTCCAGAGAAATCTTTGGTGGGTCCAACTGGGAAGCCCATAGTAACCCTCAGTGCACAACTGACTCTTCTGGAATACATACATAATTTAACTCATTGGACATCTGAACAAAATCTCATTGGGTAGATGTGGTTTGAATGAGAGTGTCCCCATAGGCTTTAAGTATTCAGACATTTTGTCTCCAGTTGGTGGCACTGTTCTTGGAGATCTTAGAAGGTGTGGCCATGCTGGAGGAAGTACGTCATTGGGAGTGGGCTTAGTGAGTTTAACAATCCTCATGGTCTCCAGTCTCTCTTTCTCTTGACGGTGCTTATTGAGGAGATGTGAACCTTGGCTTTCTGCTCCAGCCCATTGAGGAGATGTGAACCTTGGCTTTCTGCTCCAGCCCTGGCCACCATGCCTCCTGCCACAACGGACTCTGAGTCCCTGGAACCGTCAATCGTAAACTTTTCCTTTTATAAGTTCCCTTGGTCATGGTGGTTTATCACAGCAACAGAAAAGTGACTAATACAGTAGATAACATTTTTGGAAACCCTACCCAACAATAGCTTAAAAGGTATATTCAAGGGCTGGAATATAGATGGCCTATTGGTTAAGGGCACCGACTGCTCTTGCAGAGGACCCGGGTTCAATCCCCAGCACCCACATGGTGGCTGAGAACCATCTTTAACTCCAGTTCCAGGGGAATCCAAAGCCCTCTTCTGACCTCCTCAGCATTGCACGACACGGGTGCACAAACCTACATGCAGACAGTACATTCATAAAAATAAATAAATAAAAATAAATAAATAAATAAATGATTTTTAAAAAGGTATATTCAAGATGTCCTATCTTGGCCCAAACTCAGCCCTAGTATGCCACTTAATGGGACACAAGGACATTTCCCTCTACTGCATGGGCCATTTAAACCTGGCAGTTAGACTTTATCCAAATGCCTCCAACATAAGGATACAAATATGTTTTGGTACTAATTTGCATGGAAAGGAACTTCGTTAAGAGGGATGACTTAACCTATGGAAAGTTTCCTGCAGAAGACAGAATATGGCATGGTGGCCAGAGAAGTTGTCAGAGAAACTTCCCAAACAAAAGGAAAATGCAGCAGGTGCAGCCTTCATGGAACCTGTATGGCTGTGGTTAGCAGAGCAGGAGGAGGAAAGAGAGCTGGGTAAACAAAAATGGAGTTTGGCCATTTCAGCATAAATTAGAAGTCATGAAATCACAGCCCAGGCAGCTTCTTAACTGTTTGTCAGCAAAGAGCAGGAGTGGATGGTGGGGCCCAGTGGCCTGGTTTCTTAAGGCTGTGACATACGGACTCAGAAGGACCAGCTTCTTGAAGAGCAGGCTGGGTTTTGACACAGTCCTAATGTGCCTGAGTGAAAATATCGATCCCTGGAGGACAGCAGACACTAGGCTCGACACTAATGTCACCTATGGTGGGATGCAAGAGGACAATGACATAGGACACTGAATTGTAACTGACTGAGCAACCCCATGACCTGGAGGAAGAACAGGAAGTGTCTAGGGAGTTGCTCAAGACAGCAGTAGCTGCTCTGCCAGGCCAGGAGCAGGTCTGCTTGGACGCCAATCTCCTGGGGTTGGGCAGGTTCTGTCCTGGAGAGGAAGCCAGGGCTAGGAAGAGGTGTGCTTCTCCACCATTTTAGCCCCTCCTGTCACTTAGTCCTCAGGGGTGGCTCTAACCAATTAGGGCGTCCGACTGTGCTATCCAATCAGGAGCGGACATTGGAGGCGGGAGGCGGCGAGGCGGGAGGCGGGCTCTAGGCCGTCCCGTTGCGTTATGTGCGCCAGGTTCTGTTCTTTGGCTGGTGTAGGCATCGCGAGTACTGCACAGTAAACGGGCATTGGGGAGCCGAGGAGAGCGCGGGAACCCCGAAGCCCGCCATGGTGAGCGTGGGGCCGGGTGTTCCCAGACGGGAGCAGAGGTGCTGGAGCCGCCGGAGCGGACTGGGCTGGGTCCTCCCTGGGCTGCGCCGGCTGCGGGCTGGTGTCCTGTGTGATCCCGGCGCGGGACCCACGTGTTCTGTGGTCCCGGCCACCAGGCTCCTGGCTTTTCCTGCTGCAGTTGCTTCTGCGCTGGGCACTGAGCAGGAGGCTCCGCCTGCGCGGGTCGCTTCAGTGTCTGCGACGGTCCAGAGCGCCTGATGGTGCTTTTGGTGCATGTGGATAAGTGTTGGGGGGGGGGAGGACATCAGAGTCTAAAAGTCCTGGTGGGAACCCTGGGGAAGGAAACCAAGAAGGCTTGAAGCTAGGTAGGAGGTAGGCAAGCTGACTAGAGAAGAGGAAGGGCGGGATAAGGGAAGACAGCAGCCAGTCTTGGCAGGTTCCATAACCCCTAGGAAGCCCTTCCCTGAGGAACATGTACAGGTAACTTTTCTCTTTCCCTTAGTAAGTTTATCTGCCCATGGACATTGATATCTCTCTTCATAGTCTTGCATCTTGTTTAACACTTATTTGGGGATAAAATGTGTTTCAAAACAAGCCTCTGACTCTTCCGGGAAGGGACCACTCTTTACCCAGCGCCAGGCAAGGGGAGAACTGTGGACCAGGGCTGACAAATCTGCACAGTTCAGCTGCCCCCACCCTGTGCGCCCTCCACTCTGCAGTGCATCCTTACTTTCCACGTTTGCTTTCTTTCCTGCTGAAGTAAACCTTGACTGCTAAAATTCCCTGTTGCTCTCTCTGGACAAAGTTAAGAAGCAGTCTTTTTAAATTTTTTTTAATTATTATTTATTTATACATACTTTTTTTAATCAAATCTAGTCCCGTGTCCCCCCATACCCCCGCCCCTCCAGAGCTCATGCATTCTGCCAAACATGCTATTCATCTCCTTCTCAGTTTTTCTCAATATTCTCCATGGGGAAGTTGACTGTTTTTAGCAGAAGTTCACTGTTTCAGTCAGTTCTTTGATGCAGTCCTTTCTGTTGTTGTTTCCAAGATGCATCACTCCCAACTGCTTTGGACAAAAGCTCAAGGGGTCATGCACAGGAAATACTTCCAACTGGGTAATTGGCACTAGCATCCAAGAGTCTTAGCCAGGTGTGTTGGCCCACCCTTTTAATCCCAGCACTTCAGAGGCAAAGGCAGGCAGTGCTCTGAATTCAAAGATAGCCTGATCTTCATAGCAAGTTCCAGGCCTGCTGGGGCTACAGGAAGACCCTGTGTGAAAAGGAACAAAAAACTAAGATTCAGTCTCTGCTGTGACTTTCAGACAGCTCTTAAAATTCTGATACCTGACTTCTGCATGGTCTTTGTCTAGTAAATTTTGTTGAAGTAAATCAGGTGATGTGAAATTTTTTTTTTAATTTTTTTTATTATTTATTTTTGTATGTGTATGAATGTATTGTTTGCATGCAGGTCTGTGCACCCGTGTCGTGCAATGCCGCGGAGGTCAGAAGAGGGTCTCAGATTCCCCTGGAACTGGAGTTCTCCTGGAATTGGAGCTTCAGACGGTTCTCAGCCGCCATGTGGGTGCTGGGGATCGAACCCGGGTCCTCTGTAAGAGTGGTCGGCGCTCTTAACCGGCGCTCTTAACCGCTAGGCCATCTCTCCAGCCCGTGATGTGAAATTTTAATGTTTGGTATTCTCCTTCTTCTTGGGATTACTCCAGGGATTTTTCTGTGAACGTCCTTTGAGGATTGCAGTATGGTGTTTCCTTGCACAGGCTCCTCTGGACTCCTACCGCTGGCCTTTCATTGGGTCTCTCTCTCTGTCTCTCTCTGCTCCTAATTCACTTATTCATAATCTAATGAAGCTTTTCTCCAGATTGTTGTGTGTGTGTGTGTTTTATTTACTTTTTTACATAGGTGTGTGTGTGTGTGTGTGTGTGTGTGCATTTGTGAGTGCAGGTGTCCGTGGTGGTCAGAGGATAAGAGATCCCCCTGGAACTAGAGTTACATGCTGTTAATGGCCTCATGTGGCTGGTGGGACTCAAACTCTGATTATCAGTAAGTACACCAAGTAAGCGATGAGGTGCTTAGTAGGTCTGCTCTCCAGCTGTTAATGGGAAGCCTTTTCTCCTTAAAGCTCCCATCGTGTTTGGGCTCTCCTCTGTATTGTATTATTTTCTGTCTAATGTTCTTCTTCATACCTCTAAGTCCCGTCATAGTCCCAAAGGCCTCTGTCGTCATAAACCTTGTGTCAACTTTCCTTTTCCTGAGTGACCACTGTTATATGGCTAACTTGGCTGACAAGGTAGGATAAGCATAAGATGGCAGTCTGTGTCCACTCCTGTGCCCACATGCACATCATGCCCACTGAACGGCAGGAATGCTGTCAGGTGAACAGAACTCTTAGGTGAGATCTTATAAAGGACTTGATGGTTATTTAAGGGAAACTTGAATATTGGGTGTGATGAAGGTAAGGGTGCATGTGTAGGTCAAGTTAGCTGATAAAGAGAGGAGCGATTTCCCCATGGAACGTGGGGACCTGGGAAGTTCTGGCACAAGTCCCATCTCCAGGCCAGAAACACTCTTTGTAAAGTTCTGTCATTTGGTGTAGTGAGAGGGAATTTGAAGAGCTCCTGAGAATAGTCTGTTCTTTCCAGGGTGATAGTTCAGCATAAGCAGATTCTCAGAGTGGACTGAATTGAGAATGTGTATTTGGGTATGTGTTCTCAGAGTGGACTGAATTGAGAATGTGTGTTTGGGTATGTGTTCATCAAAACATAGGCATGTGTGAAGGTGTCCGCGCTTTTTTGGAGGCCCGAGGTTGACACTAACTGATTATACGTTAACTTTCCTTGATTTTTTTTTAATTTAGAAATTTTTTTATTATAATTACGTATGAATGGTGTACCATGTGTGTGGAATGGCTCTCATTTCTCATGACACATGTGTGGAGACCTTAGGACAACTTTGTGGTTCAGTTTTCTCCTTTTACCTCTTTGTGTATTTTAGGGATTATACTGAGTTTGCCAATTTGCCAGGCCAGTACTTTTATCCACTGAGCCATCTTGATACCGCACTCCACCTTCCTTATCGGGCAGGCTCTCTCACTGAACAAGGAGTTCACCAATTCTCGCAGACTTGAAACCCAGCGTGCTGTAGGCATCCCGTGGTCTCTACCTAAAGGGAATTGTGTCAGCTTTCCTTTTCCTGACTGGGGATGTGTGCTGTGACCAGTTTTTTTACTTAGTCCAGGGAATCTAGTTTCTTGCCCTCATGCTTATGTGATGAACATTTTACAAGTGAGCCATTTCCTCAAACTCAAACTGAGGTTTTATTTAGCATTTTATCTGATGTGCTGAAAGTAAACCACCTGTGATCTTTGTATTTTGTCTTGTAATTGAGTTCATTAGAGGTAGAGATGTTCCTTTTTGTCTTTTTTTTTAGTTTTTTTTTAAATTTTTGTATGTGTATGAATATACTGTTTGCATGTAGGTTTTGTGCACCCGTGTAGTACAATGCCGCGGAGGTCAGAAGAGGGTGTCGGATTCCCCTGGAACTGGAGTTAAAGACGGTTCTCAACCGCCATGTGGGTGCTGGGAATCTAATCCGGGACCTCTGCCAGAGCAGACAGCACTCTTAACCACTAGGCCTTCTCTCCAGCCCCCTGTCTTACTAACAGAAGAGCGAAGGTGTCTGATTGAAGGGTCCCCATGGGAACAGCCATTTCCTCATGGCTTGTGGTTTTAATAGAAACAGAAGCCTGGCTCACGTGGCCAGCACCAGATCAATCTTTCAACTGAAGAGTGAGGAGACACAAGGAAGCTGAGGCTGTGGTTACATTTGTTCAGGAGTGTTGATACATGCAGCAAGAGCCATTGGAAATGGTTCTGAGGGGATGACTGTCAATTGAGTGCATTAATAAAAGTTATTTTTATTGGGCAGAGGTCCGGGGCGCACGTTCAGACGTGGGATGCTCGGTCCCAGCCGCCAGCCAGCCCCCAGCAGAGGATAAGTTTGTTTCTTTCCCCAAAGAAACATTCTGGGGTGCTGGCAACACGGTAGTGGTGGTATTCAGTAAGGAGTGGCTGGTACAATTTGTCTATAAACCCTTCTGTGTGACAGTTGCCTCACAGACTGCATGGTGCTCTGCTCAGTCCCGGGGCCTCGCTTCACACTGCCAGGCAAGCTTTCTGCTGCTCTTGCTGTGCTGAAGCGCAGGTGTTTTCAAACAGGTTGAAAATGCACCCAACTTTTAGAACTCAATTTGTAGACCAGACTAGCCTCGAACTCAGATCTGCCTACCTCTGCCTCCCGAGTGCTGGGATTAAAGGTGTGCACCACCATGCCCGGGCCTAAGACCGTTCTTAGCCGCCATGTGGGTGCTGGGAATTAATCCGGGTTCCTTTGCAAGAGCAGTCAGTGTTCTTAACCACAGAGCCATCTCTCCAGCCCCCCACCCCCAACTTCTTAAAATTATCCTTAAGCCAAATATTCTATTCAATAACTCCTAGGGAACTGAGAGCATGTTAAACAGAAATAAGCAGGCAGATAAAAATAAAAAATTGTATTGCAATTATTATCATAATTCACCTTACAGTGTACAGATAGACTTGTTTCTTCTATAAGTCCATTGTGTTGAGTTTAAGTTCAGATTATCATAGAATTCTGCTCATTTTCATTAGAAAATGTAATCATAAAATCAGTCATGATTAAACACTTTAAAAAAATAAAAAAATATTTTTATTTTATGTTCATGAATTTTCGCTCAGCATGTATATAAGTTTACCATGTGTGTACATTGTTCATGGTGGCCAGAAGAGGACCTTGGATCCCCAGGAACTGAAGTTTAGATGGTTGTTAACCACCACGCATATGCTGGGAACTGATCGTTGGATGTAAGAGCAGACAAATCTGCAGTCCTACATGAGGACTCCATTATGGTGTTGAGGAGATCGTAGACTCTTGGATAAGGTGGTAAGCTTTTGTTTCAGGCAGGATCAGGAAGAAAAGATGTTGAAGGGTTAAAAGTGACATCATAATGGGATTCTAATATGGCAGGTAGGGAGTGTTACAGTAGTAACCAGGCAGTTAAGATGCCCAGACCCAGTGTGGAGTCCAGGGATACTGTCAGCATTGTTCTCAGAACAGGTAGGCAGCCTTTGCAAGTGAAGTAAAGATGTGGGTTGTAGCTTTTAGGAAAGTTAAGCTTGGTCCCAGAATAGTTTGATGTATCTCTGGATTATCAGGGTCAGGATAAATTCTCTGAAGTGGATAGCAGTGTTCTGTAGGACAAAGAGTAGATAAAAGAAATACCATACACAATTTAAATGTATTCGGTAGATCCCAGAAAGGTGCAGGGTCTTGGATATTCATTAGGGTCTGGAGATTTGTGAGAATAGATTTTACCTAATTCTCTCTCTTTTTTATAATTTTTATTTTATTATTTTTTATGTGTATGAGTGTACTGTCTGCATGTAGGTTGGTGCACTCGTTTCGTGCAATGCCTCGGAGATCAGAAGAGGGCGTCGGATTCCCCTGGAACTGGAATGAAAGATGGATCCTAGCTGCCATGTGGGTGCTGGGAATCGAACCCGGGTCCTCGCAAGAGCAGTCCGTTCTCTTAACCACTGAGCCATCTCTCCAGCCCCTCACCTAATTCTCATCAGAGAGTAGATGGAGATCTCTAAGAGACTCACAGGAGTTGTGCTCATGAACTTCTGGAGGAGGAGAGATGAATCCATGGTGTAACAGTGGGGTGGTCATCAAGAGAACAGGCAAGTTAATTCATGAGCTAGCAAGGATTTACTAGACGAGAGAGAAAACAAAAACATGAAAAAGCAACAGCAACAGCTTTACTGGGGTCCTGTAGCTAGCAGTCCACCAGACAGTCACTGGGTCCATAGTCTTATACGGTCAATGCATCCTCCATTTCCCTTTCTCTTTATTGATCCTGTTTGTTGGATTCCCCCCCCCACCCAGTGGGTTCCTCTTTCCTGCCACTCTTTTTTTCTTGGGGAGGGGGGGTGTCTTTTTTGAGACAGGGTCTCCCTGTAGACCTAGCTGTCCTGGAACTCACTATGTAGACCAGGCTGGCCTTGAACTCACAGAGGTCTGCCTGCCTCTGCCTCCCAAGTGCTGGGATTAAAGGCATGCACCACCATGTCTGGCTAGTTCTTTTATTTTTTTTTTTCAGCATCTGAAAAATATTCTGCTATTCTGTGATGACCACGGGCTCTGGTGATGAACTCACAGCCATTTGGGTTTCTTTCCTTCTACGTAGTCTCATTCCTCTCTGTAACTGATCTTATTGTCTTATTTTTCTCTGGTGGCTTATTTCCAGTTCTTTATATATCCTAGTTATGAACCATGTGTGAGACATATAGCTGGTAATGATTTTTTCCTATTCTGGGAAATAAAAAATTTTAATTTTTTGTTGAGCTTTTGTGCATTTCATACAACCTTTCTCAATCAAATTTAGACCCATTTCCCCATCCATACCCCTCCCCACCAGGGCTCATGCATTCTTCCATACACATTAAGTCCTATCTTGCATCTTTTTCTTAATCCTTTTTTAACTTTTTTGATGTAGAAATTTACTGTTTTGGTCAGATCCTTCAAGAAGTCTTTTGCTATTGTTGTTCCCTTTAGTTTTATATTACTCCAAAATACTCATATATACCAAAATGACAGAGTATCTAAGGATTTGGTGCTAGGGTCCACACATGAGGGACACCATACGCCCTTTGTTTTTCTGGGACTGTGTTACTCCATTTAGCATAATGGCTTCTAGTTCTATTCATTTACCTGAAAATTTCATCATGTCATCTTTCTTTACTGCTGCACAGAGCTCCATTGTGTTTATGTGCCACATTTTCATTATCCAGCCATCAGTTGACTCTTGAGTTGTTTCCAGCTCTTTGCAATTGTGAAAAGAGCTACAATAAACATGGTTGCATGTATTTCTTCAATAGGATTAATCTTTGGGGTTTATACCCAGAAGTTGTATGACTGAGCCAAGTGGTACTTTTATTTTGAGTCTTTTTAAGAGTTTGCCACATTGCTTTCCATAGGGGTTACATGAATTTGTATTCCCACCAGCAGTGAATGAGTGTTCCCCTTTCCCCACAACCTCTCCAGCATTTGGTATCATTTGTTTTCTTGATCATAGCCAGTCTTACCAGGATAAGGTGAAAACTTAAAGTGGTTTTAATTTGCATTTCCTTAATTACCAGTAATGTTGAACACTTTTTAAGATATTTCTCAGCCATCTTTACTTCTTCATTTGTGAAGTCTCTTTTCAGCTCTTTATTCCATCTTTTGATTGGGTCATTTGTTTTCTTGATTCTTTGTTTTTTGAGTAATTTATATATTCTGGACATTAAACCTCTGTCACATGTGTCACTGGTGAAGGATTCTTCCCACTCTGTGGGTTTCCTCTTTACTTCTTTGGCTGTTTCTTTGGCTGTACAAAAGCTTCTTAGTTTACTGAGGTCCCACTTGTTGATTGTTGGTCTCATTTCCTATGCAACTGCTGTCTGATTTAGAAAGTCTTTTCCTACACCCATAGCTTGTATTTTGCTGCCAATGTTTTCTTCTATCATTTTCAGAGTTTCAGCTTTTACATTGAGGCCTTTGATCCATTTGGAGTTGATTTTTGTACAGGATGAAAGGTAGGGGGTTAGTTTTATTCTTCTACATGGTGATCTAGTTTTGCCAGCACCATTTGCTAAAGATACTGTCTTTCCTCCATTGAGTCTTCTTGGTCTCGTTGTCGAATATGAGGTGGCTGAAATTGCATTGTGCTCAAGATTGGATCTTTAGTTTTGTTCCATTGACCTACAGATTTGTTTTTGTGCCAGCACCATGCTGTTTTTATGACTATAGCCCTGTAATATAGTTTGAAGTCTGATAGAGTAATCCACCTTGCATTATTCTTTTCCCTTAGGGTTGCTTTGGCCATCTGGGGTCTTTTGTTTTTCCATATGAATTTTGGGATTTTTTTTTTCTAAATCTGTGAAGAAAGTTATGGGAAATTTAATTGGAATTGGATTGAATCTATATATTACTTTGGGTAGGATGGTAATTTTTACTATATTAATTCTTCCAATCCATGAGCATGGGAGGTCCTTCCTTTCAGAACCACCCAAAGCTTACATTACAACTTCTGTGTCATGGAAGAAAAATCTGCGCATAGCACCAAATTGTATGAACATATTATCAATTGAGCCTATGGAATGTTTAGGATTCTGTGACATTTGAGGATGTTGCCATGAACTTCACCCAGGAAGAGTGGGCTCTGCTGGATCCTTCTCAGAAGAATCTCTTCAGAGATGTGATGCTGGAAACCTGCAGAAACTTCACTTTTATAGGTAAGAATATCGTGTTACCTTCACTTAGTAAACTAAGGAACAAGCATTTCTTATTGTTGATCTTCTTCTATGATTTGGAATATTGAAAGGGAAGAATGTGGGGTATAAATCAGGCCTGATTCATTCATCCTGAAGCTAGAAACTTAAGTTTTCAGTAATTTCTAATTCATCAAAATTTTGTTTGGCTACATTTTAGGAAACAATTGTGAAGATGAGACTATTAAAGACCATTATAAAAGTTCTGGAAATAATCTAAGGTAATTAAATAGAAAGATTGTTTGAAGGAATAAAAAAATATATTTACATGTGTGTGTGTTTGTCTGACTGTCTGTCTTTGCCGACCTGTGTGCATGTGCACAAGTAAGTCAGAAGGTACTGAACTCTTGGAGTTGGAATTAGAAGAGGTTGTGAGCTACCTCTCTTGGGTGCTGGCAACCAAACTCTGATCCTTTTGAAGAGCTGTCGCTGTGCTGAACACCTGAGCATGTCTCCAGCCTCCCATTAAAGGTATTTTTATATGACCATTAATGAATAAATAAGCAATATGCACTTCTTTTTTTTTTTTTTTTTTTTTTTTTTTTGGTCTTTTTTGTTGAGACAAGGGCCTTCCCTGTAGCTTCTCAGCTGCCCTGGAACTCTCAATGTGACCAGGCTGGCCTGAACTCACAAGATCCCATTGCCTCTGCCCCCAAGTGCTGGTATTAAAGGTGTGTCACACCACACCTGGCAAGACATTCTTAATTCTTTTTTATCATTAGGAAATGTAACATTCTGGCTCAGTATCCATAGGAAAAAAAAAAAAAGGAAATGTAACATGTACCTCAATTTAAGAATTCTATTCAGCTGAGTGTGGTGGCACACACCTTTAGTCCTAGCACTCAGAAGCAGTGGCAGGTGGATCTCTGGAAGTTCAAAGCCAGCCTAGTCCAGATCTCTGGGAGTTCAAGGCCAGCCTGGTGTACAGAGTGAGTTCTAGGCCATTTGGGGCTATAGGGAGATTCTGTCTCAAAAAAACACATGAAAGAAAGAAAGAAAGAAAGAAAGAAAGAAAGAAAGAAAGAAAGAAGAAAGAAAGAAGAAAGGGAGAGAGAGAGAGAGAGAGAAAGAAGAAGGAAGGAAGGAAGGAAAAGAAAGAAAGAGAAAGAAAGGAAGGAAGGAAGGAAGGAAGGAAGGAAGGAAGGAAGGAAGGAAGAAAGGAAGAAAGGAAGGAAGAATCCTATTCAATGTTTGCAGGGCCTTTCACATGCAAACAGCACTAGGAGCTCCCATTAACAAATATTACTTTTGTTTTTCCAATCATAACCCCATGGGAACCACATTGTAGAATTATCAATCATTGATAATTTCCAACATTCAAATTTCCATAACATAACTAATTTCCAAAGATTCAAATGTGGCAGAAAGCATATACTTTGCCAAATTTTGGGAACAGTATGTGAACTACATTTTGTTGTAAATACTAGTAATCTACTTTTCCTAATGTACTTTTCATTTGTACAGAAGTTCCATGTTGGGGGCACTCTGTGAGCATAAAGAAGATTTTAAGGATGGAGAAACTTTCACTAGAATAGCAAATGCCAATATGATCATGAAAATTTCTAGCAACCCAACACCACGTGAAAGCAACCTGAGTGAAAACGTTTCCATGTGTCATTCACCTTTTAATAACAAGCCTACCCTGCAGGCTGAACACAAACTATATGAGCATGTGGAATACGGAAACAAGCCATGGAACTATAATGCTTTCACATGCTGTCAAAGATATATGTTAGCTCACACTCTGAATGGACCTTTTGAAAGCAATACATTTTTAAATGATTTTGATTTCCAACATTTTTTGGTAAAACATCAGGAAACAGACAGCGCAAAAAACCTCCATCAATACAAGGAATATAATAAGGCCTCTGCTTATGACAGTTCACTTCACCCATCTGGAGGAACACAAACTGAAAGAAGGATTTACCAGTGTAGTTTATGTTCAAAACATCTGAGTTCTTTCATTTCTCTTCGAGGACATGAAAGAATTCATAATATTGAAAACCCCTATGAGTGTAAACAACGTGGTACGTACAGTCACCCTCAAGAACATGAAAAAATTCCTACTGGAGAGAAGCCCTATACAGGTAAACAATGTGGTAAATTTACACGTAAAAGTCATCTTGACTCATGTGAAAAACTTCATACCAGAGAAAAACTATATGAATGTAAACAATGTGGTATAGTCTTTAGACATCATAGTCGTCTTCAAATACATGCAAGAATTCATACTGGAGAAAAACCATATGAATGTTTGCAATGGGCTAAAGCCTTTAGCCTGAAGCATCATCTTCAACGTCATGAAAAAACACACACTGGAGAGAAACCCTATGCATGCAAAGAATGTGGTAAAGCCTTTAGATGTCGCAGTTATTTTCACTTACATGAAAAACTTCATACTGGAGAAAGACCATATGAATGTAAAGAATGTGGCAAAGCCTTTACATTTCAAAGTAGTCTTCGGTACCATGAAAAAATTCATACTGAAGAAAAACCATATGCATGTAAACAATGTAGTAAGACCTTTACATTTCCTAGGTCCTTACTGTTACATGAAAGAAGACATACTGGAGAAAAACCATATGTATGCAAACAGTGTGGTAAAGGCTTTAGTGCTAACAATTATCTTCACTTACATGAAAAAGTTCATACTGAAGAAAAACCTTATGAATGCAAACAATGTGGTAAAGCCTTTAGATACAACAGTCATCTTCAGATGCATGAAAAAACTCATACTGGAAAGAAACCCTATGAATGTAAACAATGTGGTAAAGTCTTTACATGTAACAGTCATCTTGACTCACATGAACGAATTCATACTGGAGAGAAACCCTATGTATGTAAACAATGTGGTAAAGCCTTTGGAGAGAACAGTAATCTTCATAAACATGAAAAAATTCATAGTGGAGTAAAACCCTATGAATGTAAACAATGTGGTAAAGCCTTTACAGATAAGAGATATCTTCATTCACATGAAAAAATTCATATTGGAGAGAAACCCTATGTATGTAAACAATGTGGTAAAGCCTTTAGAAATAACAGTCTTCTTCACAACCATGAAGAAATTCATAGTGGAGTAAAACCCTATGAATGTAAACAATGTAGTAAAGCCTTTAGAGATAAGAGACGTCTTCATTCACATGAAAAATTTCATACGGGAGAAAAACCATATGAATGTAAACAATGTGGTAAGGCCTTTATATATAACAGTTATCTTCAACGTCATGAAAAAGTGCATACTGGTGAGAAACCCTATGTATGTAAAGAATGTGGTAAAGCCTTTACGAGATATAGTTACCTTCAATCACATGAAAAAATTCATACTGGAAGAAAACCATAAGAAAAGCCATCTTCACTCACAAAAAAATCATGCTAGAGAAAAAAACAATGTGATAAGGCCTTTGCATTTCCCAGTTCCCTCCTGAAGTGAGATATACTGGAGCAAAAGTATATGAATGTACACAATGTAAAACTTTTAGATGTAACAGTCTTCTTAAAAGGCATGAAAAAAAAAAGCATACTTCAGAGGAGCCCTATGAATGTAAACAATGTAAACAATGTGTCTTTACACTGTATAGTAACCTTTAAGCACATGAAATAAATCATACCAGAGAGAAACCCTATGCAGGTAAATAATGTGGTTTAGACAAATATTAACTTGAAATACATGAAAAACACCCTGAGAAGGACTGTCAATTTAGTAAAAAATTGCTTGACAACAGTCCACCCTTCCACCTGCGCTTACCTTTTTTTAAAAATTTTTTTATTTATGTGTATGAATGTACTGTCTGCATGTAGGCCTGTGCACCTGTGTTGTGCAATGCCGCAGAAGCCAGAAGAGGGTGTCGGATTCCCCTGGAACTGGAGTTCTCCTGGAATTGGAGTTACAGATGGTTCTCAGCCGCCATGTGGGTGCTGGGGATCGAACCCGGGTCCACTGTAAGAGCAGTCGGTGCTCTTGCCTTTTTTTGTAATGCCTTAGATACTTCTGGGCAGAGATGGTGGATATAAATGTCTATTTCTAACATTGATCCACTGTGCCAGAGCAATACTTCGCTTTTCTTCATGATCTTCACCACTGGTTCTCAGTCTTTATGGTACACTGTTCATTGTGAAAGAAAGTTTCCTTCCATGGTGGTTTGCAACTGACAAATGTGGTGATCTGTTCGGCGTTAACTGGAGTGTTGACAAAGGACTCTGAGAGGCACATCATATCCCCCTCAAAACTAGCCGTTGCTTCCCTACTGGTGCCTATGACCTCTCTGGTAAGTTTTATTCCCTGGCTTACAATTATCAGACATGAATTTTCTCCTGTGGAGTGGGCTATAAATCCAATCTGAGAGCTATTTATTGTGCTTAAACTTTGTGCTACTATTGTACCAGTAGCATATCCCGCCTCTCCTGTTGGTGCTGGAGCACACAAGGTTCAAAGCTTAGCAAGACTGTTGGTGAAAATTCTGCAATATTCCCAATAATCTGCATTGCACCTCACGCAATGTAAGTGAGCCAGTATGGAGGAAGCTTTCACCTTATTCCAGCATCATTTCTCCATGCTCTGCAACCCGAGCATGTGATGTCTTCAGCAATGGTGGTGTCTTACCATCTAGTTTCAGAATGTAAGCAATAGTGGTGGTAATAGCCTTGTTTTTGTGAACATATATTCACCTGCCTCTGCCTCTCACGTGCAGATGTTAAAGGCCTGTGCCAGCACACCTCAGTACTAATAACCCGCTAAAAGTGTTAACCTAGCTTCAGCAGGTTCATGAGGTAGGGGGACGTACTTTTGCACCTGATTGCCTTTAGTTGTGGTCTGTGCATCAGTGTTTTTGAAATGAGTAGCCTTGTCACCCAGGGTCAGTTACATAACACTGAGTTGGGTTAAATCCCTGTTTGCAGCTTTGCCTGTTACTCATTTTGACCAGAAATTCTTTTTTTTTTTTTTAATTCTAAGTTCATGTAAACCACCAGATTTAAATTTTTTTATTTATTATTTTTTATGTGTATGAGTGTACTGTCTGAAGGTAGGTCGGTACACCCATATCACGCAATGCTGCGGAGGTCAGAAGAAGGCGTCGGATTCCCTTGGAACTGGAGTTAAAGACAGTTCTTAGCCGCCGTGTGGGTGCTAGGAATCAAACCCAGGTCCTCTGCAAGAGCAATCAGTGCTCTTAACTGCTGAGCCATCTCTCCAGCCCCGTTGACTGGGAATTCTTGTAAGAGGCAGTGTGCACATTTATGAGGGTATATTTGCATCTGTCACAGATTGGCATAAATAATCAAGCCTGTGTTTGCCAGTACTTAAGGTGTGAATTGGCTTACATATGTGTCCTGTCAAAACATCTAGAGCCAGGCTTTGATTGTGAACAGGAAACGCATGTGACTGACACCTAAATAAAGATATCTGAGTAAAAGTAGTGTTTCCTGCCTTCATGTGTTTTCTCTTTTCTGCTGAGTGTGCCCAGCCTCGTGGCTGCTGCTAGCCCTGCTACAGTCCTCCAGTGACACAGTGCAGCTCCATTTCCCTTTGTACATTGAGTAACAGCAACTCTAGGAATTTTCCAGATCTCTTCTAAACAATGGAATCCTGAGGCATGGCGCTGTTTTGACCAAGCAGCTTATGGATTACCTCTCCTGAAGTCAGACATTGCTGCACTGTCCGTACCACTCCCAGCTAATCTACTGGATCCCTTCTGATGACACACAAACATTCTGTTGAATCTGTTTCTCTACAACATTCTTTGTTGTATAGTTTTTGGTTACAGGAAGCTTTGTATTGAAACAGAATTAATGGACACTCACCTGCTGTTGGCTGAATTTTTCTGGAAAATACACAATTCTTTGCACTTGTCCTGGTGCACCCTGTATACTTCACCAAAGAAATAAATTTCTGGGGCTGGAGAAATGGCTCAGAAATGGTTAAGAGCACCGACTGCCCTTGCAGAGGACCTGGGTTCGATTCCCAGCACCACATGGCGGATAAGAACCATTTTTAGTGCCAGGCATGGTGGCACACACTTTTATTCCTAGCACTTGGGAGGCAAAGGCAGGCAGATCTCTGTGAGTTCAAGGACAGTCTGGTCTACAGAGTGAGTTCCAGGCCAGCTGGGGCTATAGGGAGACCCTCTAAATAAATAAATAAAATAAATAAATAATTTCTTTTAACACAAATTTTAAGTGTGTTATAAAGGATGTTAAATTTCAGACAAACTGGTTAATTGTATTTTTATTTCTGTGTATGAGTGTATTGTCTGCAAGTATGTAAGTGCACCTGTGTCCTGCAATGCCCTTCTAGGTCAGAAGATGCCATGAAATCCCCTGGAACTGGAGTTACATAGCATGTGAATGCTGGGAACTGAACCCAGGTCCTCTGAAAGAGCAGCCAGTGCTCTGAACCACTGAGCCATGTCTCCAGCCCCATTTAATTTTATTGTGAAAATAAAATATCTCTAGGACATTTAATATGTTTTGCTTGTGCTCGCATACAAATTAAAAATTTTATGTTATGTGTATTTGTTGTGCAGTGGCTGCCAAGGTCAGAAGACGGTGTTAGATCCACTGGAAAGGGATGATTAAGGAGAAAAGATAATAGTAACCTGTGTTGGAATTGCTTTAACCTTTTGGGGATTTTCAGGAGCACAGTATTTTGAGTCTTGTCTGTTTTTCTGTACTTGTCCCTTGGAGGTGTGTCCCTAAAACAGTGGACCATAGAGGGAATTTTTTTTTTTTTTTGGACTAATTTGTTTGGGTCTTAAATGCTAGAGAGTGGAGATTATCCTCACTTCCAAAGCCAGCCTTTCGGCTCAGATAGCATAGTTAGATTTCCACACAGGCATGACAGAGATGGCACGGCATTTAAGAGCATTAATGTTCTTCAGAGAACTAAATTTAGTTCTCAGAACTTACTAGCATTATTGCTCTTCCAGAGAACCCAGTTTCATTTCTCCGTACTTACATGATCGCTCACAACATTCCGCACACCATTCTCACGGGATCCTGGGGGACAGCCATCTTGACTGTATCTTGACTGAATGTCGGCTACCAATCTGCTTATCACACGAGACGAAGCTAAAAATACAGGGAACAACTTGTCTTCTTCTAGCACATGCTCAGAAGTCACAAGTTGGCTTGCTTGTTGGCATGCCCCTTTTCTGAATATGCCCCATGACATGGAATGACATGTGATGGTATGGAGGTCTAGGATTGCATGCTGGGAGGCAATATTACATGATGTAGAGACTCTCTGCCCCAGAACCATTTAAGGATTTGCACCTGACGTGATCCCCGGCAATTACTGCACACATCCTCTTTTTATCCAGTTTGATTGTGTGGCCATCTGTCCCACAGCTGGCTCTTCAGCTCATCTGGTTGTGGGAGCCAGCACCTTTGGGACCATCCATCCCATGGATACATGTTTGGCGATGGGACCATCCGTCCCATGGCTGCATGTTTGGCGATGGGACCATCAGTCCCATGGCTGTGTTTGGCCACAGGGCCACCAGCCTCACTTGTGTGCCCTCTTCAGCCTGTTAAACTGTGGGTTTGGCAGCCCCACAACCGGTGCCTTCAAACACGGACACCTGAAGCACTCTGGTGAGTGCTGGTACATGAACCCCCACGATGGGGAATCTGCCCTCCTCTTCTAAGAAGCCTCTCCTTCAGGCTGAGCAGCTTTGGGACACTGTCCTCCAATATGCCCTCTGGCTCTCTGCTGCAAGTCTCTTCTCTGTTGTGACTATTATCCTCCAATGTTTGGTCCAGAAACGGATTAATAGCTCTGAGATATTGCAAGCTCAAATAAAAATGAAAGGGAAAATACCTGTTCTAGTTTGTCTTTCATTGCTGTGACAAAACACTCTGACCAACACCAACTTGGGGAGGAAAGGGTTTATTCAGCTTATATCTCCTGGGTCACAATTCATCACTTAGGGAGCCCAAGGCAGGAACTCAGGGCAGGAACCTGGAGGCAGGAGCTGAAGCACAGGCCATGGAGGAATGCTGTTCACTGGCTTGCTCCCCTGGTTCATGCCCAGCCTGGCTTCTTATACAACAACCTGCCCAGGGTGGCACTGCTCATTGTGGGCTGGGCCCTCCCACACTGCCTGACAAGACAGTACTCCACAGATGTGGCCACAGGCCAATCCAATGGAGCCAATTCCCCAACTCAGGCTCCCTCAACCCAGGTGTGTCAAGTTGACACTAAAACTACCCAGCACAATACCCCTCCGTGCACTGACTACATTGCTGGACCTTTGAGTAGTGCCTGAAAGGTCCTAGAGCCAGAATCTGTCTCTGATGGAGCTTGAGGATGCTCAGGACCCCGCTCCTTGCTGCAAACCTCCCCTCTCTCCTCCTCTACTGACCTTAACCTGGGACATCTGCTGGCTCCTCAGCCTTGTGCAACTCTCTGTGCTCAGGGGGATCATGCATGGGGGTGACCCCCCTCAGCCTTTCAGCCTCCCCTTTAGAGGCCTTTCCTGTTAACATCAGGCCTACCTGCAACACCCACTCCTTTAGTATCCTCACAATTCTACACTATCAAGGACCTCCTTGGAACCATTTCTAGAGGTCATCTGTGCTCGCCATATGTACAGAGCATTTTAGATACCTTTTCCTTGGGACTTGTGCTGGATAGCTTTAGTGTCAACTTGACACACCTGGGTTGAGGGAGCCTGAGTTGGGGAATTGACTCCATTGGATTGGCTTGTGGCCACATCTGTGGAGTATTGTCTTGATTATCAGGCAATGTGGGAGGGCCCAGCCCACAATGAGTAGTGCCACCCTGGGCAGATTGTTGTGTACCATATAAGAAGGCAGGCTGGGCATGGGCCAGGGGAGCAAGCCAGTGAACAGCATTCCTCCATGGCTTGTGCTTCAGCTCCTGCCTCCAGGTTCCTGCCCTGAGTTCCTGCCTTGGGCTCCCTAAGTGATGAACTGTGACCCAGGAGATGTAAGCTGAATAAACCCTTTCCTCCCCAAGTTGGTGTTGGTCAGAGTGTTTTGTCACAACAATGGAAGACAAACTAGAACAGAAATTGGTACCAGAAGAGTGGGGTATTGCTGTGACAGACCTGACCTTGGTGTTTTGGGGAAGGATTGTGGAGGCGTTTGGAACTTTGGGCTGGGAAGATCATTGAATGCCTAAAGATTGTTGCTGTGGAGCTTGGAGCAGTTTTGCTGAAGGAGTTGTAGAAGATGGAGGCCTGGCTTGTGAAGTTTCTAGTTTCAAAGGAGAGCAGAGATCATCAGGACTGTGTAATCTGTGGGTTCTGGTCAGCTGGGGCTGTGGAGAATCAGCTGTAAGTAACAAGAGACCAGAACCTGAAGTGAAACTTTTGTGGTACTGGGGCAATTGATGCTGGTTAGCTGGGGCTGAAAAATCAGCTGTAAGTAACAAGAGACCAGCATCACTGAGGTGAAATCTTCTGGGGAGAATATCTTCAAGGTCAGCACACAGAAGCTGTGACCCAGAAAGGGCCTGAGCCTCCATCTCGAGCCAGAAGCCGGACTTGGTAACGTGTAAGAGTCTCCTATATGGTTCCGGTGTTGAAATTTGAGGGGGTCACAGAGAGCAGCCGAGGCTTGGCACTGTGAGAGGTCAGGAAAGACCATTGGTGGAAGTGCACCTCGGTTGCTGTGAAGACCCCAGGATTGCAGGGGTCATGGAGAGAAGCTGAGGCTTTGCACCAGGAGAGGTCAGAAGAGACCATTGGTGAAGGTGCTGCCTCAGTTTCAGTAGCGACCCCAGCTTTTTGGAGATGCCGGTACCCTGGGACGACCACCAAGAGCAGCGGTAGGTGTAGAATGGAGTCGGCCTGGGCCTGCGAGATGAGTGTGCCACGGACGGCAGAGTCGGAGAGGGGGAGCTGCCGAGACCCTTTGGAGCCCAGAAGATCGTGAGTGAATCCCAGGTGTCCAGCCTTGAGCTACTTGCTGGACTTAGGTTTTGTTTGAGAGTGCCTGATTCTTCCCTTTGAAATAAGACAGTACTTGTTTTGGATTTTACAGCAGCCCACAGTTAAGAGACTTTTAATAGACTGGACTTTTAAGTGTTTGGACATTTTAAGGACTGTGGGGCTTTTAAGGTTGTACTGTCTTAGGTTGTGATTAATGTTAACATCATACTTTGGGGATAAGAACTGGAAAGGTGGTGGTTTAATAGTGATGTGTTTTGTGTGTCAAGTTGACAAGGGGTCAATTGTGCTGGATAGCTTTAGTGTCAACTTGACACACCTGGGTTGAGGGAGCCTCAATTGGGGAATTGGCTCCATTGGATTGGCCTGTGACCACATCTGTGGAGTATTGTCTTGATTGTCGGGCAATGTGGGAGGGCCCAGCCCACTATGGGTGGTGCCACCCTGGGCAGGTTGTTGTGTACCATATAAGAAGGCAGGCTGGGCATGAGCCAGGGGAGCAAGCCAGTGAACAGTATTCCTCCATGACTTGTGCTTCAGCTCCTGCCTCCAGGTTCCTGCCCTGAGTTCCTGCCTTGGGCTCCCTAAGTGATGAACTGTGACCCAGGAGATATAAGCTCAATAAACCCTTTCCTCCCCAAGTTGGTGTTGGTCAGAGTGTTTTGTCACAGCAATGGAAGACAAACTAGGACAGGACTCAACAGCTCTCATGATTGGAAACACATGGCCTGGGCTCTTTTAGCACCCAGTGACTTCATAAAATGGAAGGCCATTTTTTATAATCAATCTGAACAGCAGGTGGACTGTAGTCACTCTATTCGAGTACAAATTTCTAAGCATCAACTCCAGGGAGGGGTAAGGCCAGGTTTGGAGTGACCCGGTAGATCAAGCTCACTGCTGTCCCCCCCATTCAACCAGGTGTGCTCCTGAACAATGTGGGCCTGGAGACAGCTCCTTTTCTCAGGGTTGCGGGGGTGGGGTGGGGGGGTGTCTGCTGCCTCTTCCTCACTGAGGCAATAGCCAAAGACGAACTTTACTCAGTTCCTTAACTGGGTTACAGTAGAAGGGAAGGTCTCTCATGGGGAAGCTGGGGCTACAGGGAGACCCTGTCTCGAAAAAAAAAAGAAAACAAAACAAAACAAAACAAAACAAAAAACAAAAAAATATGTCTATCCTGATCCCTACAGTCTTCCTGCAGCTTGTGGGAACATGCTTATCTGGTCCCTGTCACAGTTATCTCAAAAGCCTGATCCTTACACAGTCTTCCTGCAGAACTTTTATGGTAGGTGGCAGTTCTCCCCTTTGTCTAGGATGGAGACTTTGGTATGGTCAGCAGAATAGGTTTTTAACTCGTTGCCCTTCATTGCTACTTCAGCAACTCTGTTGTAGAATAAATTGCTACCAGGAATCTAATGCTTTGTTTGGGTGCAACCAGATGGGATGTGCTCAGTTCCCTGTGTGAAATGATATCTGCAGGGAAGCACATTGTCCACAGTGTTCTGGAAAGACTGATGCTATATGTATTTCTGTGATTTGAGTAGATTTTTAAATGTCCAATCATATAAGAGGAATTCAAATTTTTCCCTAATATTTGTATTTAGGCTGAGTGAACAGCTCCTGCCATTTGTGTCTGTGGAATATCTCCCAGAATGTTAAATTCCCTCACACCAGCAGCATGACCATTGTGAGAAGAAATTTCTAAGGATAAGAACCCTCACAGATGCTAATTTTTTTAAATAATAGCTGGGAGTGGTGGTGCATGCCTTTAATCATAGCACTTGGGAGGCAGAGGCAGGTGGATCTTTGTGAGTTCAAGGCCAGCCTGGTCTACAGAGTGAGTTCCAGGACAGCTGGGGCTACAGGGAGACCCTGTCTCAAAAAGACCAAAAAAAATTATTATTTATCTTTTTTAATTTTTTTTTTTTTTTACATGTATGAGTGTAATGTCTGCATGTAGGTTGGTACATCTGTGTCATGCAATGTTGCGGAGGTCAGAAGAGGGTGTCAGATTCCCCTGGAACTGGAGTTAAAGACGGTTCTTAGCCGCCATGTGGGTGCTGGGAATCGAACCCAGGTCCTCTGCAAGAGCAATTGGTGCTCTTAAACGCTGAGCCATCTCTCCAGCCCCTATTATTTATCTTTTTGTGTATAAGTATGTGTGCCTGTGTGCGTAGATGTGTGAAAGTGTATTAGGGTGTTGGATCCCATAGAGCTGTAGTTATATGCAGTTTTGAGCCACCAGACATGACTTCTGGGAACCTAACTCTAGCCCTGTTGAAGATCAGCAAGTCCTCTTAGAAACTGAGACATTCCTCTACCCCATTCCATGTTCTGAATAGTTTGTTGAAATTCTTGAGGTTTCTGTTTGTATTTTAGGGAATTCCAGAAGAACACTCTTCACACGTACTACCACTGGCTCTCAGTGTTTGGTCCATATGTTGGGACATTTAAGATTTCTAGTTTTATTTTTATTTATTTTTATTTATTTATTTTTTTTGTCTTTTCGAGACAGCTGTAGCCCCAGCTGTCCTGGAACTCACTCTGTAGACCAGGCTGGCCTTGAACTTGAAAGACCCCCAGAAACTGAAGTGGCTGTCACTCAAATCTCGGGATAGAACGACTCCCAAAAAACAGCCAAGACCATTCTCGCTGCAATTATACGAGGTTTATTCGGAAAAAAACCAGTGCACTGGGGTCGAATTCATAACCCACGCAGCAGGGGCAGAGGAGATCGACCACCAGGGACTGGAATAGGGAACTTTTAAAAGCAGGGACCCCAAGGTATGGGGAAATGGGGGAAGGGTTGGGTAATAGTAAAAGAATAAAATCTCGGCATGCAGGCCAGCGACACACAGGCGGGCGTGACTCAGTTAAGCACCGCAAGGTATGAGGAAGCGGGGAGGGAAACCTTATCTTAACACACAGGTGGGCATGACTCAGTTAAGCACCGCAAGGTATGAGGAAGCGGGGAGGAAAACCTTATACCTTATGTGACTTGGAAGCCTTATAAGATGGCGGTACCATGGTTCCTAAAGACAGATTTTAAGGGTGCATAAAACCTTGGGGCAGGGGTCCTTCAAACTCACAAAGATCCGCCTGCCTCTGCCTCCCAAGTGCTAAGATTAAAGGCATGCGCCACCAGGCCCAGCAATTCTTTTTTTTTTTTTTGTCAAGATTTCTAGTTTTAAAATGGTTCCAGTCAGTATATCATTCTGTAAATTGTCAAAATATCTCTAGTGGGTCTCATTTTCAGATTCTTGCCTGTAATATTTGTCATTCAGTTTAGGGACACTATCCCACTCCATATACTTTCCCTGAATCAGAATGAGGCAACTCAGGAGCCAATTAAAAAATTCCAATATTGTCTTTTTCAAAAGAAAATTTACTTGAAATCATTTCAAACTTATTAAAATTGAAGTCACATTATAGGTACTCTGGGCCCCAGAGTGTTTTTTGTTCCTTGAGATTCGTACTTCTTATCCTTTTAAAATAATTTTTATCTCCATCAAAATATTTCTGTCTACCTTGAGTGCAGTCCTCCAAGTCATGAGTACATCTGCATGAACTAAAGAAACCAACATGGATTGAGCAATATAATCCAATCCACAGAACTCTTGTGTAATTCCACCTCTCCCTATTATATCTTAAAATATACCTTCATTTTCATTTGGATCCAGTATGATTTCTCCTTTGCTCTTTGGACATTCCCCTAACATTACCCATCTGGTACATTGCAGAAGAACAGGCGATGCCCCATCCAGGTAGGATGTGGTCATGGCTTAATCTTGAGCAGACTCTCTGTCCATGTAAAAACCCAGCTCTCGTGGCACACGCCTCTAATCCTAGCACTCAGGAGGCAGAGGCAGGTGGATCTTTGTGAGTTCAAGGCCAGCCTGGTCTACAGAGTGAGTTCCAGGTCAGCTGGGGCTATAGGGAGACCCTGTCTCGAAAAGACCAAAAAAAAACCCTGCTCTCACCTCGGTGAAAGTATGAGTGACCATGGGAAGGAACACAGGTTCAGAATACCCCACATATCAAGGTCTGATTATGAGAAAAATTTAATGACCTTTGTATATTAACAAAATGAAAGAAAGACATAAATCAAATCACTTTAAAAATAATTTGGTGGGAACACTGGGCAGGCAGGTTACAGCACTGGGGAGATCCCTGCTCTAGAACTCACTTGCTCTGTGATGACATTTTTAGCCTTTTAACTGGTGAACACATTCAAAAGGGATTTACATAATCATTTCCTGTTGGTGAGATATGACTCAGATTCTTGAATAGCATTAAGTAGGGTAAAGATAACAAAATTTGGCTTTGCACCTGCAGCATCTCCACAATCAGAGCTCTCATCAGTTGGTCATTCTTGGAGAATTGTTAGCACAGCTGTGACATCTCGTGACCCTTATTTCACACACTTGGCTTTTATTTTGACAGTGTTTCATCGCAACATTTTCTTCAGAATACGTGGGGTTTGATCAGGCCATATCCTAACCTAGTGCCATTTTCCTACCTTTCTATTCACTGATGCTTTCAAAACTAAGAATGAAATGAGAAAAGAAAGCTCCAGTAAAAACTAAAAATAATTTTGACTATCTCTTTTCAAAAATTATGATAAAGTAAGAAATATAAAGATATTAATTTGCCAAAAATTTTCTCTCAAGTACTAGAACATTTTATCCAAATCTGTTATTATTTGGATGTACTATGTCCAACACAAGCCCTTGTGTGTGAAAATTTGATCCCCAGGATTTGGCTCCATTTTGAGAGATTATGGGACCTTTGGTGAAAGTTGATTCCTCTGTAAGGGTGTAGTAACCCTCCAGGCCAACCGGCAGAGTTCCAAGTTCCTGAACTGGAAGAGGTGAGTAGATGATGGAGCACCAAACTCTGGGAGCTGAGTGGATGGCAGGGAAATGCGAGCACCTGCCAGCTCGTTTATTGTGGGAAAGGCAAGGATTTATATACGATTTTCCTCTGCTTCTTTTGGAAGCACCTCAGGTGCTGATCAGACCACAGAGTCAGCTGTCGCCAGTATTCGGCCACTGCAGGTGCGTAACACTCTACATAAGGGTAGTAAACACTGTTATCTGCTGTGCTGTCTCTCCAGCCCCTTATCATGACATTTCCATGAACACTTCAGTTGAAGGATGGCTGATGCTCCTGGGTTACTGGGTGTGGACTTATGAGTAAGAGATTGGTCTCATTTCCAGCCCTACTTCTCTCTTCTCCTCATCTGCAACATCATTTCACTAGCCAGTGTCCCACTCAAAAGGCAGAGCTCCTGTGGCCGTAACTCTTCTGTCAATCAACTGTGACTGAAATAAATTATTCTATTCCTGTTTCCAGACCAACATGGAGAATGAATAATGCAAGATCTGTCTCACAAAAAGTAAAAGTCCATGGTCAGGATGTAGCCAAACATCATGTTAATGATATAAACAGAGGATGACATCACAGGCAAGAGAATATAAGGTTGAAATTACATGACCATATGTATTAAACTTTTGTATTCTAATAACAATACTATGGCATTTAAGAAGCTAGGCCAAATGAGATAGAAATCATATTCTGCACATATACCCCAAATTTAAAAAGGATTCTACAGGAATTCCTAAATACCCATGTTTACCGAGGTATAATTAACAGCAGCCTAATTATGGAAAAAGACCAGATAGACGCCTGTCAACAGATGAATGAGTAAAGGAGACTGTAGAATATATGCCCAATAGTGTTTCAAAAAGTAGAATGAAATGTTAATTGTAGGAAAGTAGACAGGGAAGGAGATAATTGGGTTAAGACAAAAAAGACCAACTGAGAATGACAAATAGCATGTTCTTTCTTCTATATGGTAATTGTGAAAGAAACCCACTAACTATAAAGAGGAAATACTACAGTAGCAAAAGGAAAAAGCAAAGAGGGAGAACGTCTCCCAAAAGAGGGAGAGCATGGAGCAACATTATGGTCAGAGTGCTTTTAATCCATACCTGGAAGTGTTACAATGAGGAACTGGAGAAATAGCTGCACAGTTAGGAGCATGTACTGCTCTTCCAAAGACATGAATTCAGTTTCCGGTGGCTCATAACTGCCTCTATCTCTAGTTTGAGGGAATATGGCAACATCTTCTGAGCTCTGCCAGCACTTCCACTTACATTCACATCCCCACATAGACACACATACACACACACACACACACACACACACACACACATTATAATGAAACTTTTTTTACAATTGAATTTTTGTTTCTTGCTTTTTTAAAAATTTATTGTTTTACATATGTTTTTGTACAAGATTATGTTACATATTGAATTCAGACTCGCGTCCCCCCTCACCCTCCCCCACCAGATTCACCCTTTCATTCTGTTCTTTGATGCAGTCCCCTCTGTTGTTGGTGTTGTTGGTGTTCTTTCCAATGTGCATCTCTCCCAACAAGAAATGTTTACAACTGCCGGGCATGGTGGTGCACACCTTTAATCCTAGCACTTGGGAGGCAGAAGCAGGTGGATCTCTGTGAGTTCAAGGCCAGCCTGGTCTACAGAGTGAGCTCCAGGCTAGCTGGGACTAAAGGGAGACCCTGTCTCAAAAAAATACCAAAAAATAGAAATGTTTACAACTAGGTTATTGGTGCTAGTATCCACAGATGAGGAACACCATTCATCGTTTGTTTTTCTGGGACTGTGTTACTTCACTTAACATAATATCTTCCAGTTCCATCCATTTACCTGCAAAGTTCATGATGTCTGTTTTTACTGCTGCATAGAACTCCATTGTGTAGATGTACCACATTTTCTCTATCCACTCGTCAGTTGAGGGGCACCTGGGCTGGTTCCAGCTTTTTGCTATTGTGAACAGAGCTGCAATAAACATAGCTGTGCATGTATCTCTGCAGTAAGTTGTGTCTTGTGGGTATATACCCAGGAGTGGTATGACTGGGTCAAATGGAAGGCTCATTTTGAGTCTTCTAAGGGTTCTCCACACTGCTTTCCATAGTGGCTGTACAAGTTTACATTCCCACCAGCAATGGATGAGTGTTCCCCTTTCCCCACAACCTCTCCAGCACTTGGTATCATTCGTTTTCTTGATCCTAGCCAGTCTTATTGGAGTAAGATGATATCTTAAAGTGGTTTTAATTTGCATTTCCTTAATGATTAGTGATGTTGAGCAGTTCTTGAGGTGTTTCTCAGACATCTCTAATTCCTCGCTTGTGAAGTCTCTGTTCAGTTCTTTGCTCCATCTATTGAGCGGGTCATTTGTTTTCTTTTTTCTTTGTTTTTTGAGTAGTTTATATATTCTGGAAATCAATGCTTTGTCAGATGTATCTGCAGTGAAGGTTTCCTCCCACTCTGTGGGATTTCTCTTCACTTCCTTGATTGTTTCTTTTGATGTACAGAAGCTTTTGAGTTTGATGAGGTCCCATTTGTCAATTGTCGACCTTAATTCTTGTGCAGCTGCTGTCTGATTTAGGAAGTCTTTTCCTACGCCTATGTCTTGTAGTCTGCTGCCAACTTTTTCTTCTATCACCTTCAGAGTTTGGGGTTTCACGTTGAGGTCTTTAATCCATCTGGAGTTGACTTTTGTACAGGGTGAGAGGTAGGGGTTTAATTTCATTCTTCTACAAGTGGTGATCCAGTTTTGCCAACACCACTTGCTGAAGATGCTGTCTTTTCTCCATTGTGGTTTCTTGGCCCCCTTGTCAAATATGAGATGGCTGAAATTGTATGTGCTCAGATTTGGATCTTCGGTTTTGTTCCATTGGTCAACAGGTCTGTTTTTGTGCCAGTACCAGGCTGTTTTTATGACTATAGCCCTGTAGTATAGTTTAAAATCTGGTATAGAGATCCCTCCTGTGTAGCTCTTTTCACTCAGGATTGATTTGGCTATTCGGGGTCTTTTGTTTTTCCAAATGAATTTAAGAACTTTTGTTTCCAAGCCTGTGAAGAAACTCTTGGGGATTTTGATTGGGATTGCATTAAATCTATACAAGAGTTTTGGTAAAATGGACATTTTTACAATGTTAATTTTCCCAATCCATGAGCATGGGAGGTTTTTCCATCTTCTGAGGTCTTCTTCAATTTCTTTCTTTAAGGGTTTAAAATTTTTGTTGTAGAGGTCTTTGGTGTCTTTGGTTAGGTTTGTTCCTAGGTATCTTATTGTTTTTGAGGCTATTGTGAGTGGGAAGGTCTCTTTGAATTCTTTCTCCAGTTGCTTGTTCTTGGTGTAAAGAAAGGCCATTGATTTTTTAAGGTTAATTTTGTATCCTGCCACTTTGCTGAAGCTGTTAATCGTTTCTAGGAGTTTTCTGGTGGAGTTTTTTGCATCCCTTAAGTAAACAATCATATCATCAGCAAATAGGGATAGTTTGACTTCCTCTTTTCCAATTAGTACTCCTTTAATATCCTTTTCTTGCCTTATTGCTCTAGCAAGTGTTTCAAGCACTATATTGAAGAGGAGTGGTGATAGGGGGCAGCCTTGCCGAGTTCCTACCTTTAAAGGGAATGTTTCTGTCATTTCCCCATTTAGGATGATATTGGCTGTGGGTTTCCTGTATATGGCTTTGATTACATTGAGGAATGATCCCTCCAATCCAATTCCCTCTAGGACTTTAAACATGAAGGGATGCTAGATTTTATGAAAGACTTTTTCCGTGTCAATTGAGATGATGGTGTGGTTTTTGTCTTTCAGTCCATTTATATGCTTGATGATATTTATTGATTTTTGTATGTTGAACCATTCCTGCATCTCTAGTATGAATCCAACTTGGTCATGATGGATGATCTTCTTGATGTGGGTCTGTATGCAGTTTGCAAGTACTTTGTTGAGAATTTTTGTATCTGTGTTCATTAATGAGATGGGTCTATAGTTCTCCTTTTTGGTTGTATCTTTCCCTGGTTTTGGTATTAGAGTGATGCTGGCTTCATAGAAGGAATTTGGGAGATTTCCCTCTGCTTGAATCCAATTTGAGTAATAATCGTTGTAAGTCTTTTTGAAATGTTTTATAGAATTCTGCTGTGAAACTATCTGGGCCTGGGCCTTTCTTAGTTGGGAAGTTTCTTATTACATCTTCAATTCCTTTACATATTATGGGTCTCTTTAAGCTGTTGTTCTCTAAGCTTTGGTGATTCCTAGGATTTCAGATATTCATCCATTTCTCCTAGGTTTTCAAAGTTAGTAGTTTGAAGTATTCCCATATGATTGTCTGGATCTTTTCATTGTCTGTTGTGATATTTCCCCTTTCATCATGGATTCTATTGATTTGAAGTTGTTCCTTCTTTCTCTTGGTTAACTGGGCTAGAGGTCTGTCTATCTTGTTTATTCTCTCAAAGAAACAACTTTTGGATTCATTGATTTTCTGTATGGTTTTCTTTGTTTCTATTTCATTGATTTCTGCTCTAATTTTTGTTATTTCTTCCTGTATGTTGTGTTTAGGGTTCATTTGTTGTTGTCTCTCAAGTGTTTTTAGCTGTAGTGTTAGATCATTCACTTGTGCTCTTTCTGTTTGTTTGATGAATGCACTCAGGGCTATAAACTTCCCTCTTAGGACGGCTTTTAAAGTGTCCCCTAGGTTTTGCTGTGTTGTATTATCATTGTCATTCAGTTCCAGGAATGATTTTATTTCCTTCTTTATTTCTTCCTTGACCCATTCATTATTCAGGAGAGTGTTGTTTAGTCTCCATGTGCTCTTGTAGGTTGTAGGGCATATCCTGGTGTTGATATTGAGCTTTATTGTACCGTGGTCTGATAGAATGCATTAAATTATTTCAATCTTTTTGTATTTGTTGAGTTTTTTTCTGTGTTCCAGTATGTGGTCAATTTTGGAGAATGTTCTGTGGGGTGCCGAGTAGAAAGTGTATTCTCTGGTATTTGGGTGGAATATTCAGTAGATGTCTGTGAGGTCCATTTGGTGTATTGTATCATTCAGATCAGATGTCTCTCTGTTTGTTCTTTGTCCAGTTGATCTGTCCAAAGGACTTAGTGGGGTATTGAAGTCCCATATTATGAGTGTGATAGAGTTAATCGGTGCCTTGAGGTCCTAGAGAATTGTCTTTATAAATTTGATGCTGGGAATAGAACCTGGTTCCTCTGCAAGAGCAGTCAGTACTCTTAACCAGTGAGCCATTTCTCCAGCCCCCTTTTTAAATTTCTTATTGAATTTTATATGAATTTTGTCCAGTATGTTTTTATCATATTTAGGACCTCTCCTCCATTTGCACCCATCCCAATTTAATGTACTCTGTTACATGTATGCATATGGCTACTGAGTCAAATTTTGTCCCCAAATGCCCTTTTGTGAGTGACCATCCAGTGAAGCCTGGTCATCACACCCTGAAGAGAACTGATTCTCCCTCACCCTGTGGCCAGCAGTTGCCTGTATTTCACTTAGTGCTTTGATCCAATAGCCACCTCCCCACTTCCATGCTGGGATTGTAGCTGGCTTAGGCTTATATGGGACTGGTACATGCTCATTCCATTGCTGTGGGTTCATATGATCAACACCCAGCTATCTGGAAAACAGGGCCGGGGGAAGGTTGTAGTCATCCACCACCTCTGGCTCTTACAATCTTTCTCCCCCTCTTCTCCAGTGATCCTTGAGGCATAGGATTTACTGAATAACAGGAGACATTGCCCAAATTGGACAGCATAGGCTAGAAAATACCATATGAAAGAAAAACTCCAGTCATGAATAGATTTCCCTTTTCAAAACTGTTGACTCTGGGTCACAAAGCCACTCAGTCAACACTGACCACTGCCTCTGGTCTTGGATATCCTCCAGAACTTAACAACAACACACATGAGCTGTAGAGCAAATAAGGAGCAATTGAGCTAGTAGCAGCCTTAGAGCGTCATCTCTACTGGATAGCTTTCATAGTGCATGATGCTACTACTCAAAGAGAATACTAATCATCAACCTTTCCCAGCCATGAAAACTGCATGCTACAACAATTGGGCTTGGTGGAAAATACCCGCTGGTGCAATAGTGGCACAAATGTTATGGGAGGAACAAACCAATTTCTCATTGGATTTACATTCTGAGTCTCAAAATGGAGACCCATACCTGACACTGATATGAGGAGCTTCTGTGAATAGCAGTGATTAATTCCCAGAATTGACAAATTGGATAGCATCAGTTAAAAAGGTTTCGTGAGGGAAAGAAAACATGACCGAGTGAAGAAACAGGCTACTTAATGTGAGAAAATTCTTTACCCCCCCATCATCTAACAGGAGGTTAATATACACAATGAAAAAGGAACTCAAAACATTAAATACTTAATAAGTCACTAAGTATTTGTGCAGTTGAGTTGAATGGTTAATGCAGTATGAATATTCAATAAATGTTAGAAAATTGTGCAGAAGACTTAGGCATCAAAGAAATGCAAGTGGAAACTCTTGAGATTTCCTGTTATTCTTTTGTTTTGTTTTGTTTTGGTATTTTTGAGACAGGGTCTCCCTTTAGTCCCAGCTGGCCTGGAGGTCACTATGTAGACCAGGGTGGCCTTGAACTCATAGAGATCTGCCTGCCTCTGCCTCTGCCTTCTGAGTGAGTGCTGGGATTAAAGGCATGTGCCACCATGCCCGGCAAGATTTCCTGTTATTGTTTAGAAGACATCATGAAGACAAGAAATAACAAACAATGCTGGAGAAGATGAATAGAACATTTCACAGGGCTTGTGGGAATGTAAGAGAGTGAAATCACTCCTCGAGAGCAAATACTGAGAGTTGTAAATGTTTTGGGAAATTCTGACATAGAAGTCAGAACCAGTTTCTTGTGGCCTTATTTGACATTGCTGTGTTTTGGCCCAGGAAATAATTTACAGCTCTCAGTATTTGCTCCTGAGGATTTAGAGGACCCTAAGAGTGATGCCTTTTTGAATTCTGCAACTGTGGAAGAGCTAGAAGAGGAACTAGGCACTCGAGTAAAATCGAATAATAGAACCAGAGCCTCGCTTCTCACAGATGCCCTTGTTACTTTAGCAAACCAAGTTTCCAGAACTGTTATAAAAAAGGAAAAGGTAATCACTACCAAAACTATGACCTTACAATAAACTCCCAAGCAGAGAGACCTACAAATTCCTTCTCCTTGAAAAAGGCAAGTTTGTGTGCAACTATTGCAAAATGCTTGACCATTTGAAAAGGTATTGTTGTCAACTACAATGGGTGCTCTCTCCAAAAGAGAGAGTCTCCCACCGAAACTGTGAAAGAAAAATCAGGCAGTGATAGGGCTGTTTTGGGAGAACACAGAATACTGGCCAATTTTTCCTTTTTCCCTACTAACATCTTAGAAGAAATGCAAACAATTATTAACAAAGGGGGAAAAAAGACCCTGCCTCAGACTCTGGCTACATTATCTGTTTTAAATCCCGCCATGTTTAAGACCTCTCCCTCAGAATAAAAATGAAATTCAAATCCTGGGATGTTCTAACCTGCCCGTAACTCCCTTTAAGGCAAACCCTCCAAAATTTCAATGAGGAGAAAGCATGGGGTGTCATACTGTTCTACTGGTAAATTGCATCCCTATCCATTTGTTAGCATATGGCTTTCTAGAAATGCAGAATGCGCAGATCTCCTTTCCCCAAAGGGAGAGATGATCCTAAACTTAAGGGACAATGAAAATCTCCAGTCCCTTATTTTCTCCATTCCACTTATGAAGGAGTCAGAAAAGAGCTCACAGGAGGAAACTGGTAACCTCCTTTTAGGACGCCAGAGGGCAAAGTCCTCAACAGAAAGCAAAAATAAGCTCTGCTGCCAGGATTTACATAACAATAGATAAAAGCAAACCCCTGCCAAATGTAAAGCACACCCTTTGAAGCAAGAAGACCCAGTGAGAATCAAATCCATCACCAAAAAATATAGAGGCAAAGGGCTTAGGACCCCTTGTACCAGGTCTTGTCTGCAGTGACAGACAGAAATACCAGCTTCTGCTGCAGCTCTGAGTCCTCCCCAGAAGAGGATGGGGTAACAATGGACGCCACCCAGGCCTTGCATCAAATATGACCATACTGGCCATTGGACAAAGAACTGAACGACACTTTGCTGGCCGCCAGGACCCTATACTAACTGTGGACAGACAGGACACTGGAAGGTCCACTGCCCTTCTTTGCATCATCAATGGAGGGCAGTACCCCAAGTTTCTCCTCTCCAGGGCAATCTGGGCCTGCTGGCTGAAGACTCACACAGTCCTGGGACCTCAGTCCCCACCAAAGCCATCAGAATCACCATGGAGGAGCCCAAGAGAACTGTTCAGATAGTGGTGTGAGGGAAAGTTCCCAGAAGAAAAAAACGTCTTGCATCCTGAGCTAAATTTACTGCAAGGCTGACTAACTGAACAGCTCTTCAGGAACTGTGGAGATTTTGGAATGTTGCAGATCCAGAGGATATTTACAAATTATCTGGGGATATCTTTAACCCCATAGATAACCACACCTTGCCTACCTGTGTTTGTGCATTAATATTCTTGTGACTAGTAAAATGTATTAACTTAGCAGACCACTAAATCCCACCAATCAAAAGGTCAAGATTGTCAGCAGATAGGATCTGAGACTTATAAACCATGCCATTTTGCGATGGATGGAAGTAGAAGCTGTTATGATTTGTTAAATAGCAGACTCAGGAAAACAGTCGACACATGTTGTTCCTCACTTGTGGATCCTAGCACCAAATCCTTTATGTGAGTGTGTATCCTAATATAACTGCAGGGACCAGAGAAATGGGAAGGAACCAGAAAGGTAAAGGGTAAGAGAGAACCCGAGAGAGAAGTCTAGTAGGAGACAGGAGTTACTAAGGGAGAAATGGGGAAAATGGGGGCACTTTAAATGGGAGGAGAGAGGAAGGGTTATAGAAGGAAATTTGAGGATAAAGGGAAAGAAGGATCTCAAGAGAGGCGGAACCATAGGAGATTAATACTGCCAAGGGGGGAATGGGAAAATGGGGACACTTTAAATGGAGAAGACGTGGAGGGAGGGCTAGATGGAGGAGAAGGAGACAGGAGAGATTAATAATGCCTAGCTAATGTAAAAACCTGAGGGGATCATATTAGCCTAACAATCTAATGACAAATTACATATACAATAGCTCTACATGAGTCAATGTGCATAGCTGAAGGCTACGTAGCAAGAAACGATGCCAGAGAGAGAAACCTTCCTTTGAGTTGTTGGCCAGGGTAGTCCAAGAGACTCCCGAAATTACACAGGGTATTGCCATAACCCTCGAATACCTCCTAGAAACCTGAAGGTAAGGGCCTATTATTGCTGAAGATAGGACATACTTCGGAGACCGTTATTGGAGAAATGGAGCTGGAACTCACCTGGAAACCACCTCCCCCAAAGTCTAGCTTTCATAGCTCTGGAGAGCACTATGCAAGCTACTAAGGGAAGAACAGCAATGAATGGTCCAATACCAGCTTTAAATGCAAATATCCACATTGACGTCTGGCATACCATAGGAAATTGGTGCAGTAGTGGCACTTTTATCTTTGGGGTAATCAATGACTAAAGCCCATTCAATGGGAGGAAACTCATGTGTAGTAATGTGACATAGCCAGATACACATGGCTGGAAAGGGCAGGGATCTTAGATAAATTCCCATGGCTGTTACATCCCTAAGCCAAGGTAAATTCTTACTAAGTGTAAAATAGATATCTTTATATTTACAGACAAGTATCTCAGACACCACTCAATAAAGAAGCTTCTTCTGCACCAGAGTCCCAAAGCTGGTCATATACAGACATTGCCTGTGAATTGCTGCAGCCTAAGCGGGACATCTAAAATGCAACCTCTACACCTAAGGCTCACCAAACATATAGCAAGTGGCCAAGAGGACAGTAATTAACCTCTTAACTCTCATCAAGGAAGCTCCCTCACACAACTCAAAATGTCTTGATTGACCAAATAGTGGCGATTAGGACTCTGCAGAATTTAGGTCCATGGCCAGGTTTCATGTATTAAGCTTCTCTCTTTCAGGGCTCAGGAACCATCATGGAAGAGAGGCCAGAAAGAGTGCAAGAACCAGGGAGCTGATGAATGACCACATGGAAACAGAATCCTACAGGTTCCTGGGACATTGCTCATATGAAACTACAGCAATGGTGTCAGTATACACAAGACCCATGCACACTCAAGCGGACAAAAACCCAGCACAGAGCTGTGGAAATGGACAGCAGATCCCAACCTGTGTTGAGTAATTATTGGCATTTGATTACTGTTGGGTGAGGAAGAACTGGCCTTCTTAAAGTGAGGGTCTCTGGATAGGCTGATTAGAGCTCGCTCAGTGGATGAACTTGCACTGAGGAATGGCCAAGGAGATTATTTTGGCACAATAGGCTTTAACACAAATGACAGAATGTATGAATTCCAATGAGGGGCTGTACGTGTGCGGGGAGGTGCCAGTGGAGGAAGTATAAAGGTGATTAAGACTGATTGAAATGTTATTTATGAAATAGAGAAAAATTCAATAAAAAATTTATGTAAAAAAAAAAATCTCATAGAATTGTCCATAGTCTAGTACTTGGGTCAGATACCACACACAACCCGTGGCATTTTCTGGGGTACATGAAAAGACCTCACCCCCAAGAAAGCCTAAACCAGTCTTTTGCCTTCAAGAGAACAGCCTGAGGCAAAACGAGGTAAGTACAACTAGTTAGTAGTCATTGCTTTTAAACTTTAAGTTTCCTTTTCTCTCCTTCCTGTTGCCTCTGATTTTTGTTACACTGATAGCTTAGATAAGAAGAAGTCTGCCTGTTGCATATGGAAATGCATCTCCCCATGTAAGAAACATTAAATAGTAGTCTTCTCATTCAAAACCTATAAAGCTTAGAACTGTGTTTATGACAAGACATTCTAGTCTTTTAATCTCAACACACCACTTAAGACTTTGGTTTAAGGGAAGGCCTTGATGCATTCCTAAACCTGATGGTCTGGGGCCATTTAAGCAGAATCTTTTGAACTAGATCTTACTGACCATACTATGCACCCTTAAGCAAATGTAAACTCTGCCTGGCCTAGTTACTTTTCTTTCTCCATCTGCTTTGTGTGGAGTGATTGGGTCTTTGGATCTAAGATTTTATTTATAACAAGCTTCAGTTATTTAGCTCTTGAAAAAGGAAAGAGATATATTACCTTAAGTCTACCTGTCAAAGTTTACCTACTCTTTAGGCCACTAAGTCTTTTTACATTTTAAGAGCTAGAGAGAGAAGCTTTCTGTCTTCTCATATTCATTGATGTACCTAGATTTCGTCTAATTATGTCATGTGTCTACGGTAATTGTTTTCTTGTATTGTTTATGTCAAGATAATTTTGAAACTGTGGTCATTTCAAGTATTTTTTTTTCTTTCTCATTTATTTTATTGTTCTTTTACATACACAAAAAATTATTTTTATTTGGCATGCCAGATTAAAATGCACATGTTCAGGCTTATAAATGTATTTTGCTGCCAGGTGTGGTGGCACACGCCTTTAATCCTAGCATTTGGGAGGCAGAGGCAGGTGGATCTTTGTGAGTTCAAGGCCAGCCTGGTCTACAGAGTTCCAGGACAGCTGGGGCTACAGGGAGACCCTGTCTCAAAAAGACCAACCCCCCCAAAAAATGTATTTTGCTGATGTATTAAAAGACCTGATAGAGGCTGGAGAGATAGTCTAGCGGTTAAGAGCAGCGATTGCTCTTGCAGAGGACCTGGGTTCGATTCCCAGCACCCACAAGGAGGCTGAGAACCATCTTTAACTCCAGTTCCAGGGGAATCTGACACCGTCTTCTGACCTCTGTGGCACTGCATGACACGGGTGCACAAACCTACATGCAGACAGTACATTCATACATGTAAAAAAATAAAATAAAATAAAATCCATTGTATTAAAAAAAAAAGACCTGATAAATACATACTGCCTTATATTTGAGTACTCTAAACATCTAAAAACCTATTTAACAATAACTTTGGATCTATTAAGTTTTTCACAAAACTTTAAATGCTAATTCTTTATCCAAAATGGCATTTATTAAAACCATGAGATACTTCAGTAAGTTATAAAATCTAACATTATATGCATATATTTTGATCAGGATATCCATCCAAAACACGTTCTAAGAAAATAAACTTAAAAATTTTTACTTCAATTGTGCAATATCCAATCATTTCTCTTTTTTTAAAAAAAATTCTTAAAATAAAGCTATTAAATGTAAGATTTTATTAAGACTAGACTACGTGGGGGCTGGAGAGATAGCCTAGCGGTTAAGAGCACCAACTGCTCTTGTAGAGGACCCGGGTTCGATCCCCAGCACCCACATGGCGGCTGGGAACCGTCTGTAACTCCAATTCCAGGAGAACTCCAGTTCCAGTGGAATCCAAGACCCTCTTCGGACCTCCACGGCATTGCACGACACAGGTGCACAAACCTACATGCAGACAGTACATTCATACACATACAAAAAAAAAAATATATATATATATATATATATTAAAAAAAAAAGACTAGACTACATGTAAAATCATGGAGTAAATATGTTTTCCAAGATGTTTTGTGTTTAAGTTTCCTATTGTGAAAGAAAATTCCCAGAAAAAAGCCTCCTGTATCCTGAGCTAAATTTCCTGCAAGGCTGACCCACTGATTAGCTCCTGGATGACTGTGTTTGGAATGTTGCAGATCCAGGGTCTTTTCACAGAGTATCTGGGGACACAGTTAACCCTATAAATAGTCAAACCTTGCCTACCTCTGTTTCTGAATTAACATTCTTTTCTTTTCTTTTCTTTTTTTTTTTTGTCTTTTTGAGACAGGGGTCTCCCTGTAGTCCCAGCTGTCCTGGAACTCACTGTATAGACCAGGTTTGCCTTGAACTCAGAGATCCACCTGCCTCTACCCACCTTCCCCCTCCAGTGCTGGGATTAAAGGTGTGCACCACCACATCTGGCTGAATTAACATTCTTGTGACTAATAAAATGTACTCACTAAGGAGGCAGAGGCAAGTGGATCTTTGTGAGTTCAAGGCCAGCGTGGTCTACAGAGTGAGTTCCAGGCCAGCTGGGGCTACAGGGAGACCCCATCTTGAAAAGCCCATAACAAAACAAAACAAACAAACAAACAAACAAACAAACAAACAAACAAACGTACTAACTTAGTAGACCAACAGAGTCCACCAAGCCAAAGGCTAAGAATGTCATGAGATAACACCTGAGACCTACAGTAGAACTGACCACAACTTGGTACAATCAGAGGACTGAATGTCATCACCAGTGTATTTGAAAAGTATCTTGATTTATGAATTTTCTTGGTTCTGTTACTCTAAAACTGTAATGCAACAGTTACCATGCCAGAACACGGAATTGGGGGTAATCTGAATCTTATGTTCCCAGGACATGTTCACTCATATTTGGCTCCAGAATAAACTATCTGTTAACCCCTTTTGTGTTGACAGTTGTGCTGCCACAACTAGGGCCCCTAGAATTATCCTCTTTTTCATAAGCAGAGTCACCTAGATGGAAGCAGGTACAGGCGTGGATCCATCGAGTCCAACCAACCATCATGTCTCCTTAGATGGGTTGTGGTGAGTCCTTTCTTGGACTCTGTCAGACACTCCTTCCTTTGGTTGAAGGTTCATTTGTTTATTCTGAGCTGGTTAAGGATCCTCTTGTTAGGTATCTTTTTTGGTTTTGGTTTGCTTTCCAACTATTTGTTTTAAGGTATCTATTTTGTTTGTTTGCTTTGAAAATATTTTGGTTTCAACATTAGGTTTGTTTTTTTGTTGTTTTCAGCCTGGTCTACAGAGAGAGTTCCAGAACAGCTGGGGCTACAGGGAGACCCTGTTTTGAAAAGACCAAAAAAAAAAAAAAAAAAAAGAGATCTATTTTGTTTGTTTGCTTTGAAAATATTTTGGTTTCAACATTTGGTTTGGTTTTTTGTTGCTTTCAGAAAGACCTCTGAATGTTCAGTTTTGACAGTTTATTAAAGTTTTCTAGTAGTAAAAAAAAATCTGTTTTTAATCTTTTTCTTTTCTCTGAACACTTCTCCCATATTTAAACTAAGTGCCTGAGAAAAACAGATCTTTCATATTCCTGCTGGTCTTAGAGTGGATTAGTATGTTTCTTCAACTTACAGATGTAAGAAAATGTAGAAATCTAATTTAAGATATGTCTGCCAATTTTCAGGATCCTATTTGTTTAGATATTTGCTTGCTTGCTTACTTTCAAAGTATCTGCTTTAGAGTATCCATTCTTGTTGTTTGGTGTGTTTTATTTTTTAATTAATTAATTAATTAATTAATTTTTATGTGTATGAATGTACTATCTGCATGTAGGTTTGTGAACCCGTGTCATGCAATGCCTCGGAGGTCAGAAGAGGGCATCCGATTCCCCTGGAACTGGAGTTCTGAAATTGGAGTTAAAGACGGTTCTCAGCCGCCATGTGGGTGCTGGGGATCGAACCAGGGTCCTCTGCAAGAGCAGTCGGTGCTCTTAACCGCTAGGCCATCTCTCCAGCCCCTGTTTGGTGTGTTTTTAATATTGGTGGGTTTCTAGACCTTTGAAAGCATTTTTTGTTGTTCGTGGTCTGCCTTGGTCTTGTTTGGCTTTGGCATGTCTTGCTTTTAGTTGGCCTTTGTCTCCAGACGCTCCTTCAAAATCTAAATTTGCATTTGTTTTCCTTGTGATTTCTCCAGTTTATTGATGGCAACCTTACTGCCTTCAGCCTAGGAATTTTATGACTTCTCTGAAGACCAGAGGCACTTGTTCCCTCCACCCTTACAGAGTGGAGGTGTCGGGAAACTCTCCAGTTGAGTAATGGTCTCATGAGGAAATCTAAATCACATACCCAGTTCCTGGGTCAGAAGGAACTTTATTAGCTCACCTGGGAAGACACACAAAAAGGTTGATCTCCCATTGTCTTGAGTCCCCTCACATTTTCGTAAATGTGCAGGATAACTCCTGAGACCCAGTGGCGGAATGTTGTCTCAGTGTGAAAGCTGAGAAAGACCACCCCAAAAGCAGTGCATAAAGCAGAACCAAAACACACATTCCCCAGGTAGCATAGAAAAGCTTTAAAATTTCAGGAGAAAATAAAAGAAATAATTCAATAAAATGGGAAACAACTTTTCCATAGTAGATGGTGCCTGAAGATAAACTGCAAACTGGCAGTGTACCTGGCTTTATGAACTTTCAACTTGGAAATATTTGGAAAAATGGGGAAATCTAACCAAAGATAACTTTGCCCCTCAGTGGGGAATATTTAATGTTCCAAAGTGAGTGTATGTATATAAATATATATACTATATATAGTATAAACTATATATAACTTAAACTATATATAACTTTATATATAT
>VZQC01010528.1:49265-66821 GCA_009823505.1 Rhizomys pruinosus
TGTTATCTATGGGGCTGGAGAGATGGCCAGGGGTTGAGAGCGCCAACTGCTCTTACAGAGACCTGGGTTCGATCTCCCAGCACCCACATGGCGGCCAAAACCTCAGATCCATTCTAAGCAACCACTTCCAGGGGAACCCAACACCCTCGTCTGACCTCCGCAGCATTGCACGACATGGTGCGACATCAGGAGACAGTACTTCAGTACACAGTAACACAAATAAATAAATTAAAAAATATAAATCTGTTTCTTTTTTATGACTATATTTTATAACATGTTAAATATTGAACTTGATGTTTATTACATATATATATTTTTTTTTCTTTACTTGGTTTTAAATTGGCTTAGAAGTAACCGTTCATGTACAGTAATATTGTTAAATTAACCCAACTTCCTTTGGCTCACAAAAAACTTAAATTTTAAGGGAAGAGTTCTGAACTCTAACAGACTTAAGTTAGCTTGGCCACATGTCCAGTATGTCAATTGCAGATATTAAATCACCATGACCATATTGGCACAAACAAAGTAGAAGTAACTAACATTCCTTGATTTTTAAAAACTAGATTTTTTTTTTCTTTTTGGTCTTTTGAGACAGGGTCTCCCTGATAGCCACTGACCTGTAAATCCCACTATGTAGACCAGGCCTGGCCTTAAACTCACAGAGATACCCTGCCTCTGCCTCCAGAGTGCTGAGATTAAAGGCATGCACCCCCATGCCCAGCCTAAAGTCTAGATCTTAACATGAGTTTATAATTTATTTTAAGACAAGATACACTAAAGTCCAATCAAAATTTTATGTCTTGATGTTTGTCTCAGTTCTGATTCTATAACATGCTCTCTTTTCCTAATATGATAAATTCTTTACTCCAAGGAATAATTACTTATCTACTGCTTTTAGATGTGTTTTTGTATGTATGCTATTGTTTATTTTTAATTTTTTAGAAATGGGAATGTTTAGGACATGTCGAGAACTGCTACATCTTTAAAGCCAAACCAACATTTTTTTTTTGTCTTCTTTGATTTTTTTTTTTATTATTTTATTTATTTTTTATGTGTAAGTGAATGTACTGTCTGCATGGGTTTTGTGCACCCGTTGTCGTGCAAGGCCGCGGAGGTCAGAAAGGGTCGGATTCCCCTGGAACTGGAGTTTCCTGAATTGGGAGTTCAGACGGTCTCGGCCGCATGTGGGGGCTGGGGATAGAACCGGGTCCTCTGCAAGAGCAGTCGCTGCTCCTAACCGCTAGGCCATCTCTCCAGCCCTTTTTGAGACAGGGTCTCCCTGTGCCCAGCTGGCCTGGAACTCACTCGTAGACCAGGCTGGCCTGAACTCCAAGAGATCCACCTGCCTCTGCCTCCATGGGCTGGATTAAAGGTGTGTACACCATACCGGCTAGCTCAACATTTAAAAAAACACTTGGTTATTTAACAGTTTAAAAAGACACAGTGGAATTATATTTAAAATACCTACTTGCAAGAGCTTACGAAAGTACTTAAAGTTAAGGAACTTCCTTAAAGTTTATGACGAATCTTAATGTGTAACATTATAATAATCTATGTGAATCAATTGTTCATTTAGCTGCTTTAGATTTAAAAATAGGGGTTTAGAATAATACTTGTTTAAATGATTAACAAAATTAATCTATGAAAATAAGTAGTAGGTGGAAATAAAGTACAAATTAAAGTGATACTCTGGACCCTCAAATCGAAAATAAAAATGAAGGCTTTAAAAAAATAGCCGGGCAGGGCGTGGTGGTGCACGCCTTTAATCCTAGCACTTGGGAGGCAGAGGCAGGTGGATCTTTGTGAGTTCAAGGCCAGCCTGGTCTACAGAGTGAGTTCCAGGACAGCTGGGGCTACAGAGAGACCCTGTCTCAAAAAGACCAAAAAATAAAATAAAATAAAATAAAATAAATAAATAAATAAATAAAAATTTTTGTTAAATTTCAAAGTGCCTGTTATAATGATTCAATCTTTAACAAATAATAAGTTTAAATTGGTTAAGAAAAAAACTAAGAGCATTATGTTTTACTTGTCTTTATGACTGTTAGATATTTACGAAGTCATATGTGTTTTCTGTGTTTTAAATATAGCCTCCTAGACTTTCATTTAGTAGATACAAGATACATATTTTTGTTATTGTTTTTTGGTTGGTAAAGGAAGGTTAACAATAATTAGTATATCATAGAAAAAAATTAACTTAAAGTCAGATTATAATTAATTTGATTATAGTATAAAATTATTTAAAAATTTAAGGTAAAAAATTAAACCTCAAAATTTAATACACTGAGGTAAATTAATGTTTTAGTATTACAACAACAACGTTTTCTTAAATGTTAATTTGCTTAGAAGAACAAGGACTTTTATATATGACTACTAAAAATTCAGAATTAATTGCAGAGTCTTGTGAAAGGATAAAGAAAACAAGAAGAATTTGTCAATTGAAAAGAAACATCACATGAGACACTCCATTCAGCTGAAGAGAAAAAATTGGATCTAGGTACTTCTAACTTGATCTTGTACTACAAAATTCAAAGAGATGAACTGTATGAATGCCAACTTCCCCTAAGTCATCCATGTGGATTTCAGAGATACTAGAAGGGATTCATCTTCAATTAGCTGGCAACCCAGTACCCCAAGTAACTGAACATTTCCCTCATTTTTTTGTTCCTTAAACTCTTGAAATCTAATATTTCACATAGTATATTCCTAAATGATAAAAGAATGCTAATTTTGATTAGCTGGTTGTAAATAATGGTATTATTTCCTTAAATTAATTATATTTTTGTTATGAATATTTCTTTACCCAGAACCCCTACCTTACCCAGCTAGTTTTCATGTTTAAAAGATTCAAGTGTTGCCAGGCGTGGTGGCGCATGCTTTTAATCCTAGCACTTGGGAGGCAGAGGCAGGCAGATCTTTGTGAGTTCAAGGCCAGCCTGGTCTACAGAGTGAGTTCCAGGACAGCTGGGGCTACAGGGAGACCCTGTCTCAAAAAGACCAAAAAAAAAAAATTCAAGTGTTTCTGGAATGAACTTGCCACCCGACCCAGCCATACCACTCCTGGGCATGTACCCTCAAGACTCACCCCACTGCAGAGATACAAGCACGACCATGTTTATTTCAGCTCTCTTCACAATAGCAAGGAGTTGGAACCAACCCAAGTGCCCCTCAACTGACGAGTGAGAGCGAAAATGTGGTACATCTACACAATGAAGTTCTATGCAGTAGTAAAGAAAGATGACATCATGAGCTTTGCAGGAAAATGGCTGGAGCTAGAAGACATCATGCTGAGTGAAGTAACACAGTCCCAGAAAAACAAACAACAAATGGTATCCCTCATCTGTGGATGCTAGTGCTAATTACCTAGTTGTAAGTACTTCTCGTGCATGGCCCCTTGAGTTTTTGTCCAAGCAGTTGGGAATGATGCATGTTGGAAACAACAACAACAACAACAACAACAGAAAGGACTGCATCAAAGAACTGACTGAAACAGTGAACTTCTGCTCAAAACAGTCAACTTCCACATAGAGAATATTGAGAAAGACTGAGAAAGATTTAAAAGCATGTTTGGCAGAATACATGAGCTCTGGTGGGGTGGGGGGATAGGGTGGGGGACACGGGTCTAGATTTGATAATCTTGTACAAAATATGTATTAAAAAAAGATTCAAGCGTTCCCACTTTCCATAAAATATATGAGTTTGTCTAATTATTTTTTTTATGTTTCCTTCATATGTTACATTTACTCCATTGGACTGAACAATGTTCTTGATTATTTTAATTTAGGTATAATGATCCTATTATATGTCACATTCAGTATAATTTGGATAAAAACCCAGTTTTCAAATTCCAATTTCTGTATTATATTATATTATATAATTGTATATTAGTTATATAAAGTATATATATTTTAACTAAATCCAAACAAGTAGACTAAAAGTCCCTAAAAGGTACTCCAATGTTTAGCAAGTAACTAGAACCTTATTTTCTCTAGAAGGAAATACTCAAAGATTTGGATTAATTCTTCTTATCCAAATTATACCAAACTTCACTCTAATAACAAAAATATTCATGATATTTTATAGTTTTGAGTGCCAGTATTCCTTGACTAAATGAGCATAAGGTACTTATGTATTGCAATTTGATGGGATAAAAAATAATAATTGCACTATCTATATTTTACTAAGGAAGTGGACAATACTACAATGATTCCTTCTAGAGTCCTTTTTCCATTTCTAATCATTGAAAAGAAGTAGTTAAGCCTTTAAGGTCTATAAAGTTCTGATTTTCTAACAGGTCTGTTCTCTTGTTTCTTTGTGTTATTATTTGTTATGTAAAAGAAGACATTCTTACTAGGAAAAAAGTTAAATAATACTATTGTTTTAGTTTGTCCTCCATTGCTGTAACAAAACACTCTGACCCACACCAACTCGGGGAGGAAAGGGTTTATTCAGCTCACATCTCCTGGGTCACAGTTCACTCAGGGAGCCCAAGGTAGGAACTCAGGGCAGGAACCTGAAGGCAGGAGCTGAAGCACAGGGCATGGAGGAGTGCTGTTCACTGGCTTGCTCCCCTGGCTCCTGCCCAGCCTGCCTTCTTATACAGTACACAAAAACCTGCCCAGGGTGGCACTACCCATAGTGGGCTGGGCCCTCCCACACTGCTGGACAATCAAGATACTACTCCACAGATGTGGCCACAGGCCAGTCCAATGGAGCCCATTTCCCAATTGAGGCTCCCTTACCCAGGTGTGTCAAGTTGACACTAAAGCTATCCAGCACAACTATATTGTTTAATTTCTTCTATAAGATATCTAATTTTTCTTTTTTTCAAACTAAATCTGCTATGATACCAATATAAGAAAATAAATGAAGTCATTATCTACCAATAAGAGCTACTAGATTTAGAGCTAGCCTTATAATTATAAGGTCTAATTGATCTAAAGAGATCCAAAACTAAAAGATAATAGATTCGTTTAAATACTGCAAATATAAGTAAAATAGTTCATAGAGTAGAGAAAACTGTAAAGGCAGGGGGAAACACAGTAGTCTCATTTCTTTTTTATGCTTCCTTCATATGTTACATTTACTCCATTGGACTAAACAATGTTCTTGATTGTTTTAATTTAGGTATAATGTTCCTATTATATGTCACATGTAAATGTTATGTCAGAAACAGAGGACCAAACAAAAGTATGAATGGGAACCTTGACACAACCTCCTGCTTCCCTCTGTGTTCCTCTATAACAATCCCTTGTAGCAGCAATCCCTCCTCGTAATATAACTCTAGACTCTAAACAGTGTAACCCTGACAGTATATCCTCTGCTCCAGCCACACCAGTACCCCATACTTCCAAGGCGTACCAGGAATTTGCTTCTTAAATGCACACTCTTCCCCTTGCCCTTCTTCGAGTCATGTTAATATTTAGGATACAAAGTTCCATCAAGCCCCAAAGGGAGTCCTCATGTGGTATAGTTTCAGCTCTGTCAGTGCATAAAACAACCCCCCCTGGGTCATTGCTCCCCCACCCTCCTAGTTCCTCATCTTACCCTGCATACTAAATAATAATTTCTCACCCTTCTCCTGGTCACAAATTGGATGCAGCAAGCTGTGCTCCTACCAGAAGTGGTTGGAGTAAGCCTAGCAACATCAGTGGCCAGCGCAGGCTTGACAGCAGGGGACTGGAATATAGTATGCATTTGTCTCAACAGAGCTCGCCTGAGCTAGAGGACACCCTAAGCGAGTCAACCTGGACATTACAAATAGGAGGGATGGCAGTATATATGGACTGTGCTGCCTCAGGAATACACTGAACATCCCACATTTTCCCCTCAAATTCTTAAATCAGATTTTCAAGATGTGCAAATTTATATGAATCTACTTGAATTCACTATGTGGAGGATCTACTCTTGGGTGCTCTCTCATATGTTACCTGTCTTAAAGACACCATTTTCCTATTACAGTAACTAGCTAAAGAAGGGTCAAAATGCAAAGTCTCAGCAGGAAGCTGGGTCATATAGTGACTCCCTCAGGATTGCTTATATATCCCAACTCTGACTGTACTTCTGCTATTAGGAATTTGCTTACCCACTCTCCAAACCAACAAACAATACAATTTAGAGGATTCTTAGGATTGATTGGTTATTGTATAAATTGGATTACAGACTATCCACTAATTGCCCAGCCACTATATAAGAAACTTAAATAGGCCAACCAGATAGTATACAACTAGGTCTGGGAAAAAAGGACAACAGGTAGCAAAAGGGTTGTAATTTCAAATTCCAGAGCAATCTTTGTTGGGTCCCACTGAGAAGCCCATAATAACCCTAAGTGAACAATTGACTCTTCAGGAATACATACATAAGTTAACACATTGAGCATCTGGAAAAAAAAATCTCTTTGGAAACCCTACCCAACAATACCTCACAAGGTATAGTCAAGCTGTCCTATCTTGGCCCAAACACAGCCCTAGTAAGCCAGTTCATGAGACACAAGGACATTTCCCTCTCCTGCATGGGCCATTTAAATCTGGCAGTTAGCCTTTATTCAAATGCTTCCAACACAAGGATATAAATATATTTTGGTACTAATTTGAATGGAAAGGAACTTCATTGAGAGGGCTAACTTAACCTAAAGGAAGATCCTGCAGAAGAAAGGATGTGCATGGTGGCTCAGAGAAGACATCAGAGAAATTCTCCAAACCAAGGAAAATGTCCGACATTTTTTACATCCTTTCAGGTGGGAGCAGGAAGTTCCACCCCAGGTGGATTTACTCTGGTAGAGCCTATGTGATGAGGAGAATGGAGGAGCCAAGACTGAAGAGGACCATTGCTGATCCTGTGGGAGGCACAGAGGAAAGCCACAGAGTGAGAGTCAAAGTAAGAGTCCTTTTACTAGAAAATAGCTTGTAGGGGAGAGGAGGCTCTGGCCCCAAAGAACTGATGACCCTAAGGACAGGCAGCAGAGGGTTTATAAAGGCTGAAATTGCAATGGTATCCAGCAAGGGGGAAACCAGTAAACATAGTTGCATCATAACAGAGGCAAGTGCCATTGTTAGAGCATTATAGTGGCAACAAGGAAGTTTTCAGTTAAGAAAAAGGTTGGGCTGGGTGTGGTGGCACAGGCCTTTAATCCTAGCACTCAGAGGCAGAGGCTGGCAGATCTTTGTGAGTTCAAGACCAGCCTGGTCTACAAAGTGAGTTCCAGGCCAGCTGGGGCTATAGGGAGATCCTGTCTCATAAAGAAGAAAAAAGAAAAAAGGTTCTAAGTTTCATTTAAGAAAAACAAATTTCAGAGCTAGAGAGATGGCTCAGTTGTAAAGAGCACCTGCCGTTCTTGCAGGAGCCCTGGTTTCCAATCTCAGCACTCACATGATGGATAAGAACTGTCCATAGCTCCAGGTCCAGGGGATCCCATGTCCTATTCTGACCTCCAAAGGTATTGCATGAAAGATTGCATGCAAGATGGGTACACTTACCTACATGCAGGCAATACCCTCATACATAGAAAATAAAAATAAATGAAAAACTTATTAAAAAGAAAAACAGGTTTCTCAGAATTACAGGAATCGATGGCTCTTTTGAGCAGCACGTGCTGTTCTGCCCCAGTGAATGTAAGTTTCCCAGTATTGTAGAAACAATGTGCTCCCTGGAACGGCAGCAGGTGCAGCCTTCGTGGGACCTGTATGGCTGCGTTTAGCACTGCAGAAGGGAGGGAGAGATAGCTGGGTGAACAAAATGGAGTTAGTTTGGCCATTTCAGCATAGATTGGAAGTTACAGCCCAGACAGCTTCTTAACTGTGCGTCAGCAAAATAGCTGAAAGTGTGGAGTTGTGGGGGCCCAGTGGCCTGGCTTCTTCAGGCTGTGAGATAAGGGCTGTGAGAACCACCAGCTTCTTAACTAACCAATATCGATCCCTGGAGGACAGCAGGTATTAGGCTTAACACTAACACACTAACGTCACTTATGGTTGGCTAAACCCCAGTCTACATCTGAAGCAAGAGACAATGACATAGGACATTGAACTGCAATTGACTGAGCCTGTGGCCTGGAGGAAGATCAGGGAAGTGTCTAGGGAGTTGCTCAAGACAGCAGTAGCTGCTCTGTCAGGCCAGGAGCAAGTTCTGCTTGGACGCCACTCTCCAGGAGTTGGGCAGGGTCTGTCCTGGAGAGGAAGCCAAGGCTAGGAAGGCTGTACTTTTCCACCTTTTTCCTCTCCCTGTCACTTAGTCATCAGGGGTGGCCCTGACCAATTAGGGCTTCGGGCAGTGCTGCCAAATCACTAGCGCAGACTGGAAGCGGGAGGCGGGCCTATGCCGGGGCTACGTTCCTTCTTCGGAGCTTCAGCTCTGCAGCAGAAGCAGTCCCGGCGAGCGCCGCTGAGGGGAGCTGAGCACAACGAGGGAACTCGGAAGCCCGCCATGGTGAGCATGAAGCCGGCTGTCCCCAGACGGGAGCAGCGGTTGCTGGAGACACCGGGGCGGGCTGGGCTGCGTCCTCCCGAGGCTGGGCGGCAGCGGGACCGGCGTCCTGAGCTGAGCAGACCCGGCAACCAGGTTCCCAGCGCGGCCGCCTGTGGCATTTCCTGCTGCAGCTGTTGCTGCGCGCGGCACTGAGCAGGAGGCTCCGCTTGGGTGTTAGTGACTGTCCAGACCGCCTGATGGAGCTATTGGTGCATGTGGACAAGTGTTAGGGGGAAAGGAACAGCAGAGTTTAAAAGCCAAGGTGGGAACACTGGGGAAGGAAAGGAAGAGGCCGTGCAGCCGGGTAGGAGATGGGCAGGCTGTGTAGGGGAGAGGAAGGACGGGGTGGGGGAAGACGGCAGCCAGTCCTAGCAGGTTCGTGATCCTTGTGAAGCTCCTCTCTGAGGAATACGTGCAGATACCTTTTCTGGATCCCCTTGTAACTTTATCTGTCTAGGAACAACTCTCTTCATATTCTTTCATCTAATGTAGCACTGAATTTTGGGTAAACTGCCCTTCAAAAGAAGCCTCTAACTATTCCAGAAAAGGTCCGGACAAGGAGAGGAAAAATGTGGACCAGAGCGACAAGACAAGTCTGCACAGTAGAGGAAGCACCGTGCAGCTGCCCCCCTGGCTCTGTCTACCCTCCACTCTGCAGTGTCTTACTTTTCATGTTTGCTTTCTCTTCTGCTGAAGTAAACCTCGACCGCTACAACTCCCTGCTGCTCTATCTGGACAGAGTTAAGAAGCAGTCTTAGGTGTGATTGCCAACCCTTTTAATCCCAGCACTCGCAAGGCAGAGGTAGGCAGACCTCTGTGAGCTCAAGGACAGTCTGGTCTATGCAGCAAGTTCCAGGCCAGCTGGGGCTACAGGAAGACACTGTCTCAAAAAGACCAAAAAAGAAGAGCAGTCTGTGCTTTGACAGCTCTTAAAAATACCTGACTTATGCATGGACTTTATTTTGTTAGTTATGTGGAACTAAGTCAGGTAATGTGAAACTTAAATGTCCGTCTGGTATTCCCTTTTTTCTTGGCATTGCTCAGGGGATTTTTCTGTAAATGTCCTGTGAGGATTGTTGCATGACCTTTCTTTGAATCAGCTCCTCTGGCCCTCACCACCATCCCTCCCTTCCATTGGGCCTCTCTCTGTCTCTCTCTACTCCTAACTCACTTATTCTTAGTCGAAATGAAGCTTCTCTCCAGGGTGTGGGTTTTTTTTTTTTTTTTTTTTTTTTGTCTTTTTGAGACAGGGTCTCCCTGTAGCCCCAGCTGTCCTGGAACTCACTTTGTAGATGAGGCTGGCCTTGAACTCAAAGATCCACCTGCCTCTGCCTCCCGAGTGCTAGGATTAAAGGCATGCGCCACCACGCCCGGCTTTTTTTTTTAAGATTTTTTTTTTTACATAGGTATGTGTATGTGTTTTTGTGCTCATGAGTGCAAGTGTCCATGGTGGTCAGAGGATAAGATATCCTTCTGGAAGTGGAGTTACATATTGTTAATACTTAGATGACCTTAGTTTGATTCCCACCAGCCTCCTGTAGGACTCCTTTTGAGTCCTACAGCAAGAGGATGGACTTGATCGTTAAGCGACTTGTGGTTCCCTGAGATACTTTATACTTCTGTGGTTAACTCTGCTGACAAAGTAGAATAAACAAGATGCCAATCTGTGTGCCCACCCACTCCTGTGCCTATATACACTGTTCCATAGGAATGGTGTCAGGTGAGCAGAGCTCTTGAGATCTTATAAAGGACTTGCTGATTATTAAGGGAAACTTGGATGTTGGGTGTGATGAAGGCCGTGGTACATGTGTGGGTCAGCTTAGCTGATAGCAAAGTGATTTCCCCATGGGAAGTTGGGACATGTGAAGTTCTGTCATGTGCCCACATCTAAGCAGAAAAGGAGTCATTGCTAAAAAAGGAGGGAGTTAGGATGGGAAAGAAAGGGGGGACCACAGCACTGCTAAGAAGGGTTCACACTCTGGGTCGTATTGCTGTGGGACCAGGGCTGTTTCATTTTCTCACTACCAGTTGAAGTCTTTGTGGTCTGTTAGGACTCTGTCATTTGGTGGAGTGGGAGGGAACTTGAAGAGCTTCCTGAGAATGGTCTGTTCTTCCCAGGGGGATAGTTCAGCACAAGCAGACTCTCAGAGTGGATTGAATTGAGATTGTGTGTGTGTGTGTATGTGTGTGTGTATGTGTGTTCCTCTGAATGCAGGTATGTATAAAGGTGTCCATGTGTTTTTGGAGGCTCGAGGTCAACACTGAGTCACATTTGTTAGTTTCCTCATTGTTTTTTAATTTAGAAATCTTATTTATTACTAACATATTCATGTGTATAGCATGGGTGTGGAGCGGCTCCCATTGGTCACATGCATATGTGGAGACCTGAGGACAACTTTGTGGCTCAATTTTGTCTTCTACCTTCACGTGGGTTTTGTGGACTAGACTGAATTTGCCAATGTGCCAGGCATGTGTTCTTTACCTACTGAGCCTCCTTGATATCCACTCCACCTTCTTCGTTGAAACAGTCTCTTTCACTGAACAAGGAGTTCGCCATTTCCCTTAGACTAGAAACCCAGCATGCTCTAGGCATCCTGTGGTCTCTACCTCCTCACAGCTGTGGATGGAGACTTGTGGGCTGTGACCAGTTTTTTACTTAGTCCAGGGAATCCAGTTTCTTGTCATTAGAAGAGTGGTTTACAAATGAGCTGTTCCTGGTGTTTTGAAAGTAAACCATCTGTGATCTTTGTATTTTTTCTTGGAATTAGGATCATTAGAGGTAGAGCTATTCTTTTTTGTCTTACTAACAGAAGAATGAAAGTGCATGATTGGGGCTGGAGAGATGGCCTAGTGGTTAAGAGCGCCGACTGCTTTTGCAGAGGACCTGGGTTCGATTCCCAGCACCCACATAAGTGGCTGAGAACCATCTTTAGCTCCAGTTCCAGGGGAATCCGACGCCCTCTTCTGACCTCTGTGGCATTGTACGACATGGTGCACAAACCTACATGCAGACAGTACATTCATACACATATAAAAATAAATAAAATAAAAAAAGAAAGTGCATGATTGAAGGGTCCTCACAGGAACCATTTCTTTATGGCTTGTGGCTTTAATAGAAACAGAAGCCTGACTCATGTGATTAGTATCTGATCAAACTACTGTCAACTGAAGAGTGAGGAGATACAAGGAAGCTGAATTTGTGGTTACATTTGTCCATGTGTGTTTTGGACAGGTGATAAGTGCAGCAAGATAGGGGTTCATTCAAAATGGTTCGGGATCATAGTTGTTTTTTTAATCATAATTGGGTTTTGTTTTGTTTTGTTTGGTATTTTTGAGACAGGGTCTCCCTTTTAGTCTCAGCTGGCCTGGAGCTTGCTCTGTAGAACAGGCTGGCTTTGAACTCACAGAGATCTGCCTGCCTTTGCCTCCCGAGTGCTGGGATAAAAGGTGGGTGCCACCACTCCCAGCCTCGACTTTAATCCCAGCACTTGGGAGGTAGAGGGAGGTGGATTTCTGTGAGTTTAAGGCCAGCCTGGTCTACAGAGTGAGCTCCTGGCCAGCTGGGACTAAAGGGAGACCCTGTCTCAAAAATACCAAAAAAAAAAAAAAAATGGATCCACTGTAATAAAGCAGTAGGTCATATGAGTCAGAAAGAACTCAAGCCCCCCACCACCACACATATGGTCTAATTTTATTGATTCCAAAATTTCATTCTTTTTTGATCAAATGTTTTTTGAGCACATTCAGAAGCCCACCTTTCCACCAGCCCCTCCACCCTAATCCCTTCCCATTTCATGTCCTCAGTGTTACCTATCCATTATGTATTTATTTAAAAATTTTTGAGTCTCCTAATTTATTTCTTTGCAAAGCATATATCTTGGATTTCATGCCAAGATGGCATATCAGTAATAGACTCTGTGGTACCAGGCCATTTTATTTACTTCTAGGATTTATACAGGAAGATTATTCTGTGGGAGTAATCCACTGCTTTATCAAGAAACAGCACTGAATAGCCTACCGAGGCCTATCAGGAAAAGATTACAGGGCACAACCTTGAACTGAACAAAAAGTGAATGGGGGGAATTTTAAAACAATTATCAAACAAAGGGCAAAACAATATACAATTTGGGTTTTATGCCCAAAATGGCTGTCTCCTTTGGAAAGTCCAACTTCAGTCTGCTTATTCCTCCTACTAAATATGCAAAATAAACTCACTTGTACTAAAAACAGAAAAGTGTTATCACCATTAAGAGGTAAGAAAGATCTTATGAAAAATTAAAATAATTCTCTTTCATACTAGTAAAGTGGAAAGAAAGACATAGAAACTACCAAATACCATGCTGGGTTTGGGGAAGTTTCAGGGTTTTTTTTTCCTCTCTCAAAATAATAGTTTTATTATTTATTTATTTATTTACTTATTTATTTATTTATTTATTTATTTTCTTCTCCCTCAGCACACAGAAGGCCCTCAGAATGTGACAGTGAATCTTTAATAAGGGCAGACAGGGACTTGCTAAGAACATACTTGGTAGAAAAAAGAAGAAAAGGGCACAGACATCCATTATCAGTCTATCGCTAAATTAGCCTCCTTTATAAAATGACAATTCCACTCCAGCACACATTATGCCAGGGGCAGGGTGTGTAGAATGTGTGGGCAGGGCAGCAGACCACATTTCACAGAACAAGACTTCATCTTTTCAAACACCACCAGTATTGGCTTATATTTCAAAGCATCCTTAGCTCAGATCGAATCATATAAATGATTATAGGGCTGGAGAGATGGCTCAGCAATTAAGAGCACCAACTGCTCTTGCAGAGGACCCGGGTTCCATTCCCAGGACCCACATGGTGGCTAAGAACAGTCTTTCACTCCAGTCCCAGGGGAATCCGACACCCTCTTCTGACCTCCGCAGCATTGCACGACAGGGGTGCACCAACCTACATGCAGACAGTACATTCATACACAGAAGAAATAATAAATTAAAAAAATAAAAATAAATGATTGTATACGGTATAGTTTCAAGAAACTTAATTAGCAGGTTGCTATTTGTTCAAGAAGTAAACTACAAAGATGAGTTTTGCTCCAAGCTTGGGGAATCTGCCCTAAAGATGAGGATTCGGCACATAGGCCACCTGCGGTCCGGGGATGGATCTACACATCCCTCAGCCTCAGTTAGCGTGTCTGGGCCCTGCATAGGCCAGCAGACAGACAGGACGGAGACCCGATGCACGGAAGGGATGGACTGGACAGGACGGACTGGACCGGCAGAGAAACAGTGCGTCCTACCCCGCGGGCTCCCTCCCATGGCTGGCAGAGTACCTGGCACAAGCCAGTCGGGCAGTGTGCTGGCGCACAGCACCACTACGGATATGATCAGGAACATCTGCCGAGTGGAAGGTGTAGGTGTCGGACATGCTGTCGTCCAGGTGCGCACCCTCCAGGCCCCAGTAGATCATCTCGTACTAGGAGAGCTTGCACATCCATGGAGCCAAGCGCAGCTTGCCATGGCCAGCGCACGTAGATCAGGATGAAGCCAAAGGCCTCCAAGTGCCGGTTGTGGTCATAGTCCCGCTTCGAGCAGCCACGCAGCGGGAAGTCCTTGAGCAGCTCCCAGGACAGCGAGTACCCAGCACGTTCAGCACTAGGCGCCCTGCTGCGCCTGAAGGTCACGGTTGGCCTTGTCGGGCTCCTGCTGCGTGCACCTGGGGGGGGGGGTGTCAGGGCTGCTGTGCTCCAGCTCCAAGCAGCAGGGGGCAACACGCCTCGGTGCGGTCCCTGAGGTGGCAGCGCCGCCGTCCCTCATACCTGGGGGTCGCCTCTGGGTAGCCGGGGATGTCCTCCCTCAGGCGGCACCCACCTCCTGCAGGGGCGGACAGGGCTGGGGTCCCCAGCTGGGCTCCTTCACGCAGCCGCCACACCACCGTCCAGAGGCGGGAGGCCTCATTTTAATTTTTTTAAATAAGTGATATACTTTAACTTTACATGTCCCACACAGTGCTCTCATGTTCTGACTCCTCCCCTATGCACTCATCCTTGCCTTCCATCACCATTTCACACACTTCTGTGTGTATTTTTTCCATAGTTTTAAAGGTGTATTGAGTCAAACTTGTGTCCACCGAGGGCTGGTTTACCTACCCAGAGTCACTACTCTAAAAATTCTTCCCTTCCTAGCAGCTAACGGTTGCCAATAAATAGTTCCTCAGCTAGGCTTGGGGTTTCCTATCCACTTCCCCACTTCTCTGCTGGGATTTTGTCTGCTTTAAGCTCACGTGGTACTTGTACATGCTGTTACTGCTGCCGTGAGATCATATGAGTAGCTGCGCTGCTGTCTGGAAAGCTGTTTCCATGTGGTCATCTACCTCCTCTGTCTCAGACCCTCTCAGGCCTGTCCTCCATAATGATCTCTGAGCCTTGGGAGGCAAAGTTTGATAGACCTGTCCTAGTCAGGGATAAGCAGCCTGCTGCCTCCTGTTCTCCTGTGTGTGTTTTAATGACCATCTTCTTCATGAGGAAGCTGCACTGATGAGAACTGAGAGATGCATTAATCTATGAGTAGAACAGTAAGTCACTAGGAGTTGATTTAATACTCCGTTTAGCAGAATAATATTACTATACTCACCCCAATGTCCTGTGACATGCTAGCCTGACATCAGTGTCAGATATGGGCTCTATTTTGTGAAGTGGACATCAAATCCAATCAGAAAGTGGTTGGTTACTCCCATAACACGTGGCACCATTGTAGAACTGGGCATATCAGCTGGGACCCAGCACCCACACTGACCTACCCTCAACTCCCCATGAGTCATAGCAAGGAGTGGCACAGAGGGTGGCTGGGGCACACCCCTGGGAGACTTGTCCTTTCTGTAAACTCTTTATTGGTAATCTCATGCTAGTATCATGAAAGTCCTGTGTAAGTCTCTTTCTGCAAGTCTCCTGCATTGTCTCTTGTTACAAGCTTGTATAGGAAAAAAGCAAGGGTCTCAGAAAGCACTCAAACAGGCCCAGGATTCTAAGGAACATGCCTCATAGAGGATGATGTAAGAAAGCTTCATAGACAAGTTGTGGGTGAGTTAACTTTGGGGGAAGGCAGTTAACCATTAAGAACATACATAAATCCTGGTAAAAGCAATTAAGTAAAAATAACAGAATGCACTTAGGTCCTAAGTAAGGTATGCACTAGCTAGAAGGAATAGATACTAAATCAAATGGAGACTGTCCCAGGATGACTTTTCCCATGGAAGAAAAGTGGAACTCAGAGCTTGGTAGCTGTATCCCATCTGTTTTTCCAATAACAGGGTTTTGAATGGGCTCTGTTTTAGTAGCCCATCCCCTGTCTGGCCTCTGGACTGCTTCTCAGAAAATCCTGTTCTCTGTTTTATTCTAAATTAATTCAAGTCAGTCTCCAGCACTGATCTTGCTAGTGCTTATAACACACAGGATTTATAGCATGTAATGTTGATGTTCAACCCTCTCTTCTGGTAACATACATAGCTCCTTCCAGCACTACTAACGCTAGACAGTAGAAATGAAGCTTTGAAGTCAGTACCAGCATGATTCCTTGTTTCTTCCACAATTTGTGTGTGGTGTCTTCAACAATAGGATCTTACCATGAAGTTCTGGTGGGTAATGTAGAGCAGGGGACAAATCATCAGTTTCCTTTGAGTGTTTGTGGGACCCTGACCAACAGTTTCAAAAGAGGGAGTCAATGCCCCTGGTTAGGACCTGTATATTAAACCTCATCCACTGCGGAAGAGAGGACAGAAAGATTGTAAGATGACAGTTGGTGGATCACTACAAGGAATCAAAGTCTTGCAGTCTGGTGGGAACTTGGTGACAGCATGGACAAGACCCACAAAACTGAATCAGACTAAGCATAGAACTGCTGAAATGGGCAGGAGGCCCCACCTTAGCTGAGGATCCATTGAATTTCATCACTGCTTGGTGAGGGAGGAGAATTGATCTTTAAGGGAGTCAGAAGATTGACAGTCTCTGGAGGAAGTGGACATCTGTGTGTCTCTTGGAATTCTGGGAAGCTCAGATCTAACATTCCAGCCTTTGGATTATGATAAAGGAATGAGACATTGTTCTCTCTTTTGTACCTGCTTCAGAGCTGAGGGGGGACAAAGTCTCAGGGTAACGGGTATCAGGCTGGAGGGTTAGAATCTGGTCTCCCATCTTGGCTGCTCTGGGTGCCTGGTGGTTTTGGTCCAGATCAATAGTGGCCAGTCTCTGCAACTGAAAAGACAAGCTGGTTGAGTCTTACATGAGTGTACCAGTGCAGGGACTTCACAGGGGGGGCTACTGGGTGTAATAGCAATTGGAGTGTCCCTGTCTAGGGTCTCCAGAGGGAGAGAGGACCATACTCTCTTTATGAGGAATTGGAAAAAGTTTTAGTACACAGCTCCAGAATGAGAGCCAGCATAACCATGAGAATATAAAGATGGTGTTTTCTGACATGGAACAGTAAATCTGTCACCTATCTCTGAGATATTCTCTAACATGACATGGTAGGTTTCTTGGCACAGTAGGTCTCTCACCTATCTCTCTGGTAATAAGGTATAAGTTATTTTATTTTCTCTTCTTTTGATTATAGTTTCCTGTTGGGATGTTTAAAACCATACGGTTAGCTTGGATAAATTAAATTAGTTTTGGTGTTAAGGTCAGTTGAGGTTCTGGTCCTTAGGAGGTCACTCAGGCCTTGCGCCTGGCTCTCTTCACCTGTTCCATCTATGTGAGGACAAAGTCAGGCTTTGCTTGACCAGAGCTTCCCTTTGAAGCATGAGGAGTCTCTCCTCTATATGGACTTTCCTCCCTTGACTGGACACTGGCTGGATAAAGTCCTTTTAAGTGAATGCCCAAGACCTCCCTGGCCCGGGATGACTGGTGACTCATTGCCATAGGACATGTAGAAAGGTGCCAATGCAGGACCCTAGGACTGAAGTTGACCTTAGAGGGTAAGGGCCCAAAGATTGTCCCTTTGAATCCCTCTTGCTAAATCAGATTGGAGCTTTAAGTATGGTTGTAAAACCTCCAAGAGGATCAGTTGAATTAATTATACATTTTAATTACTATATAACACCTAAGTAAAGCTTAAA
>VZQC01010528.1:67028-99512 GCA_009823505.1 Rhizomys pruinosus
GCTGTGCCAAAACATTCTGAATAATAATAGTAAAAGCTCATGCTAGGAGCCTGGGGTAGTAACTGCAGCACAGGGCTAGGAAAGGATGTTGCCTAGTGGCTTGTGTTGCTGGCTCATGTTCTACCTATTGTATACAATATAGAAATATCTGGCCAAGGATGGCATTGCCTACAATGGGCCCAGGCCAGTCCAATAATATTAAAAGTAACATGTGCAAAGTATAACATATATATAAAACATTTTTAGTATGTATGGGTAACTCAATATTATATATATCTGTTTCACCTGAGGCTGTAACAGTACCTGCAAAGGGACTGTCCACAGGTTGCACAGTACTGAGAATCTCCAGCTGTGGAAAATGATTTCTTTTATTTTTTTTTTGCAAAGGGTCTTAGCCCTTGTCAACACCACCTCTTTTTAAAATTTTATTTATTTATTTATTTATTTATTTATTTATTTATTTTGTATGTGTATGAATGTACTGTCTGCATGTAGGTCTGTGCACCCATGTCGTACAATGCCGTGGAGGTCAGAAGATGGTCTCAGATTCCCCTGGAACTGGAGTTGCCCTGGAATTGGAGTCATGTGGGTGCTGGGGATCGAACCCGGGTCCTCTGCAAGAACAGTCTGCGCTCTTAACTGCTAGGCTATCTCTCCAGACCTGGAACATGATTTCTTGTATGTGCTATAACTACATTATAGAATTCTTTTTTTTTTTACATGATAGAATTCTTAAAAGTGAACAGTATTTCATACATACACTCATAAATAAGGTTCTAATAATTAAATTTGGTGATGGCAGTTTATAAAGGTTGTACTGAGCCAGAGGCATACATTGCTATCATACACAAGCATATCTTTTTTTTTTTTTGGTCGTTTTTTTGAGACAGGGTCTCCCTGGAGCCCCAGCTGTCCTGGAATTCGCTCTGTGGACCAGGCTGGCCTTGAACTCACAAAGATCCGCCTGCCTCTGCCTCCCAAGTGCTAGGATTAAAGGCGTGCACCACCACACCCGGCTCTAACACAAGCATATCTTAATATGCTATAACTATATTACAGAGTTGTTAACAGTATCATACACACACATTTATCCACACATTCATACGAGAGATTTTTATCCTAGTGTTTGTACTGAACAGTCACATACATTGGAAAAAAACACCTTTAGAAACATTATTTAAAGCATGCAGCCCTAATTAATTGCACTGCCAGGGCTGAGATGGCTGATACAGTTTTCTTATCATGCTGGCATTGACATCTTGTACCTTTGGTTCTAAAACTATGAACCTATTGAAATACTTTAACAAGTGATGGAAAACAGAATTATATATTTAGCCATGACTAAAGTTACAATACGATAATTAAATAAAATACCAAAAGCATTTAAACTGTTTCATTGGAGGGAAGAGATTGCAGTTTATAGGTATCTAGGGAAAGCCATGTGCTGACGGCATGGAATAGCCGAGAAGATAGGCCTGTAGGACAAAAGAAGGCCTGAGGAGTTTGGCGAACTCACCCCCGCCCATCTGAGCAAGGAAGGCTAGCTTCCGTGTACTAATATGATAATTAGGGACTATGCTAGGAAGGGAAGGGATTGGATTAATTAGGAACTTGTAAATTAAGCCTCCAAAAAAGACCAGTTGGGAAGAGACATATGCCCAAATGGGGAAGCCAGCACGGCTTATAAGCCTCAGTGAACCTGCAATAAAGTTGAGTTTTTGAGCTGTAACACTTTGACTCGACTCCCTGCTGTGATTGTTTTTGGTTCGGCAGCGCACTTGCTCTCCCCAGCCCCACTCCGTCGCGGGCCGACGGAGTGAAGATCTCCGGCGGCGAGGAAGCTAGAGGGGGTGGTCTTCACCAGCCACCTCTCTACGACCCCCGCAATGTGCCACTGTCCAAGAGCCAGAGTATGAATGAATCCAGGGATTTTTAAATTGATCTGTGGTCAGAGGGAGGGTGGCACAGTTGTCAGAAGCCTGGTTACGTAGGAAAAAAGAAAAAAATCTGTTAGTGAGCCTCCAAGGGTCAAAAGTCAGGTCTTCAGAGGTCCAGAAACAAGAAAAACTGGAAAGGAAACTGAAGTTAGAATGCCTATGAAGAAAATTTGGAGATCGATTTCAGCCTAACAGATAACAAATCTTTAGCTAACCAGTGTAGAAACTTAGGAACCCAGGTTCACATCACACCTTTGAAAAAATTTAGAGGCATGCCAAAAGTAAACTTAATTTTTTTGTTTTTGTTTTTGTTCACAATATAGAATGAAAGAACGTTGAAGTGGCCACTTTGTTTTGACAGAAAGTAATACACACAAGAACATGGACACATCACAGTTACATGAATCTCAAAGACAGATGACAGAACAGTTATAACACACAGACAGGTTGGAGAGACATGTGACTTAATTGTGTCTGTTAACTCTGGATAATGGGAAATCCATGTTTTTTTTTTTTTCCTAAAATGTCATAGCTAAGTGTTGGTGCCCAGAATAACTTGATGCCAAGGCACAGAAAATTCTCAGTTCCCTGATCTGCACACCTAAATCTAAAGTTGTCCATTTTTGTGCAGGGCTGTGGAATCATTAATTTTAATTGTTGCATCTACACATTTAGAGTTTATCATTTAGAGTTTAAGACATCTAGTCAGGTGGAAACAGCGTATGCGCCCATACTGTGCTTGAAGCACAGGCTCTGTGTGTGTGTGTGTGTGTGTGTGTGTGTGTGTGTATGCCTGTGCAGGGTGGTGGTGGGTGGGTGGATCTGGTGCATGGGGATTGCCTGTCTCCAACTGGGTTTACCTGCAAATTTAATGAGAATAAATTTATTGTTAGTGGAAAAATCAAAAGTCCCTTTCTTAAGAGTAAAATTTTACTGTCTGAGGCAAGATCTGGATGCCAGCTGGGACCAGGTGTGGTAGACATACCTTAATATCAGATACAGGAGCTTGTATCCAGAAGCAGATACACAAATGGGTTTCTGAATAAAATGGGATTTATGAAGAGAACCGATGAAATGGAGGGCCTGGTCAAAATGCCAAAGTCTGAAATAATCCCTTAAAAATAGGTAAAAGTCTTGTAAACAAAATATAAACAAAAACAAAAACAAAACAGTGTTTGTTAAAAAGCCAGCAAGCAATAACCTATAAAAACAAAAACATTACCCATATAAAAGTAAAAATGGAAAAATGTTTTTTATTTTGAAACAGATGAAAAACTGGTAAAAACAAAACCTGGTTAATCTAACATAAAAATGTATTTGATCTCATTTGCCTTTTTATAATAATCCACACCCTCTTCTGACCTCCACAGCATTGCACAACACGAGTGCACAGACCTGCATGCAGACAGTACATTCATACACATACAGAAATAAAATAAAGTTTAGAAAAAATTTTAAAAAATAATCCAATATAAAAGCCACAAAACCAAAATTGTGAAAGGATCAGAACATGTCATTAAATAAATTGTAAAAGAATTAGAACATGGCATTAGTTGTTATAAGCTCCAATGTAAATTCAAGTTTCCAATAAGGTATTCCTGCCACACGGTGGGTCAAGATGGCGGCTGAGGAGTGGGAGTGGTTAGCGCAGCTGCCATGGAAATGGGGCATTGCCAGGTGCAGCCTCGCACCACCCTTTTCCTGTTTGAATAAGCGTGAGAAAAGGCACAGTAAAGAAAAGAAAAAAAAAAAAAGAGGAAAAATGCCTGAGAGGTTAAGGGGGGGGGGGGAGAGAGAGAGAGAGAGAGAGAGAGAGAGAGAGAGAGAGAGAGAGAGAGAATGGAAGAGAACGGTGCCTTATTGTGAAATGTGGAAGCTGGCTCCCTGGAGAAATATGCTTCTGGCAATTCCCAGGGGGTTGCCCCCCCCAAAAAAAGTTAGGCTCTTTTTTGGGGGGAAGCCCAAAATTTCTCAAACCTCAACCAAATTCACTTTATGTTAGATTCACATTATGTTAGACTCACATTATGTTAGATTCTAATGGCGCAACTCCCCCCCCCCCCCCCCAAGAAAAGACAGGCACATAAGACTTAGTCACACCAGGAACATTTACTCCAGGAATTGCCAGGGCTGACTACCTGTTAGCACATGGTGACGTAGTAGCAATGGGAGCAGCAAGATGGCGACTGGGGCCCACCCCTTTATAGCCAGGGGTCAGGATCTCAGGTACAGGGGAAGAGGTCAGAAGATTGACAGCCTCTGGAGGAAGTGGACATCTGCGTGTCCCTTGGAATTCTGGGAATCCCAGATCTAACACCCCTCTGTTACTCCTCTTTTGCATTTCCATCCCATTCTCCATCCACTTTAAACCTTCCTTTCTACATTATTCTTATTTCTCATGCACATTTACTATTTTCCAGGAATCTATGGATTCACCAGTTGAAACATTTATATGTAAGGATTCAGAACTAGCATACAGTTATGAGAGAGAACATGAGGCTTTTGTCCTTCATTTTGATTACTTCACTCAGGGCAGTTGTTTCCAGTTCCATCAATTTAACTGTGAATTTAATATTTACTTTCATTGTCTTTTCATCTGTTGGTAGACATCTAGATTGTTTCCATTTCCTGGCTATTATAAAAGAGCAGCAGTTGTACACAGTTAAACAGTTATCTCTGTGGTAGGATATTTTCTTTTGCATAATGTATTTTTAGCTTTTTTGAGGAAGCTCCACAATAATTTCCATAGTGACTGCACCACTTTCACTCCCACAAACACTGAAGAAGTGTATTATTTCCCACCTCCTTGCGAACATACGTCATCAATTGTATTTTGGGTCTTAGTGATTCTGACTGGGCTAAGATGAATTGTTACCCCAGTGGAAGTTCATTTGATTTGCATTTCCCTTGTGGTTAAAGATGTCTATCAAGTTTCTCAGGTAGTTATTATTTTTTTTAAAGCTAGTTATGTTTTATGTTTGGGAACTGCATGTTTAATTCTTTGCCCCAATTTTCAGTTGAGTTGTTTGTTGTTTTGATGCTAATTTTTTTCAGTTCTTTATATATTCTAGATAGAACCTTGTGTCGACATATAGCTGGTAAATGGTTTCCCCATTCCGGAGTTTGCCTCTTCACACAAATGGTCATATCTCTTGCCAAGTAGAAGTTTTATGAAATCCCATTTTCAATTCTGGATTTAATGCCTGTGCTATAGCAATCTTGTTCAGAGAGTCCTTTCCTGGGCCTGTTAGTTCTGGTGTATTCCCTACTTTCTGCTCTCTAAGATTCAGGGCATCAAGTATTATTTTGAAGTCCTTGATGGGTTTGGAGTTAGGTTTGTGCATGGTGAGAGATTAGTATCTAGTTTCATTCTTGTATATGTAGCAATTCAGTTTGACCAACATGTTGAACATGACATGTTTTCTCCTGTGTATATTTTTCACCTCTTTGTGAAAAATCAAGTTGTTGTAACTATGCGCACTCACATCTGTGTCTGCACTTCTATTCATCAGTGCATACCATCTGTTTTTATTACTACAGCTCTGTGGTATTATTTGAGATTAGGGATGGTCTCTAGCAGTTCTTTATTGTTGAGAGTTGTTTGGTAGTTTTGGAGTGGGGTTTTTTGTTTGTTTGTTTTCTTTTTCAGCATTTCCAATAAAAATTTAGATCATTTTTTCCATTTTTGTGATGAAATGTTTTGGAATTTTAATCAGGATATCATTGAATCAGTAGACTATTTTACAGTGTTCTGAAGAAGTGTTTGCCAAATTATACCAATAATATCTTTGTCCCTAAGAGCCTGAGGTGTGGATGGAGTGTTTCATAGATATTTATTCTGAATTAATATTTTTTTCATGAAGGAAATGGGGAGGTTTATAAAACTTAAACAGTAAATTCAGGAGGCTGGAGACATGGCTCAAGAAATATTTCGGAGCACTCGCTGCTCATGTAGAGAACCAGCATTGAATTTCCAGCAACCATGTCTGTGGCTTACAGGTGCTTGTAACTCCAGTTGAAGAGAATCTGACATCCTCTTCTGGCCTGTGAGGGAACTGACTATATAATGAAAAAGGCAGGTGTACATGTGACAGATCTTCCACTATGTCAAAGAACTTTTCTCAACACTACAAACCATGGCATCCCATTTACAAGAATAGATTTCTGCCTCATGAAATTGAAACCCAGTTTCAGGTTGGAGCCACTTATTCCGTCTCTGGGTAGAAGGAGGGACTGATTTGTAAGTGATGTTCACAAAGGCATTCGCTTCATACTGGTCTTGTGGAAGAGTCTTCTGGAGAAGTGAAGGCATGATCAAGTTTTAATTTCTCAAATCAGTATCCATTTCTGGCATACTGTCACAGTTCATGTCATTTTGTTAAAACTGAAGTTGAAGATCGTAACTTGTTTTAAGTGTGCTTATCTTATAGGGCACCATTGGTCTTTGGGAATTAGTTTGAAGATGTGTGTACCATGTCATGGTTCACTGAGGGTCAGAGTCCAAAATTGATGGGTTGATTTTCTTCAAGTTTTAAAATATTATTTTGAGTATAATGTGTGCATGTCATAATTGTCAGGGTAAGAAGGTTTTTTCTTTTTTTTTTAGATTTTTAAAATTTTTATTTATTTTTGTATGTGTATGAATGTACTGTCTGCATGTAGGTTTGTGCACCTGTGTCGTGCAATGCCACGGAGGTCAGAAGAGGGTGTCAGATTCCCCTGGAACTGGAGTTCTCCTGGAATTGGAGTTATAGACGGTTCTCAGCCGCCATGTGGGTGCTGGGTATCAAACCCGGGTCCTCTGCAAGAGCGGTTGGCTCTCTTAACCACTAGGCCATTTCTCCAGCCTCCTCTTTTTCTTTTGAACTTTTTGTTTCTTCTAGGGATCAAATCCTGGTGATCAAGCTTGCTTGTTACCTACTGAGCCAGCTCCCTATACTCTGTGTTTTGTTTTTGGCTTTGTTTTAATTTTTTTTCTTTTTGTGTTTTTGAGACAGGGTCTCCCTGTAGCCCCAGCTGGCCTGGAACTAGCCCTGTAAACCAGGCTGGCCCTGAACTCACAGAGATCCACCTACTTCTGCCTCCCGAGTGCTGGAATTAAAGGCATATGCCACCATGCCTGGCTTAAAGATGGTTCTTAGCTGCCATGTGGGTGCTGGGAATTGAACCAAGTCCTTTGTAAGAGCAGTCAGCACTCTTAACTGCTGAGCCATCTCTCCAGCCCCCATGTGTCTTGATTTTTATTTTTTTATTTTTATTTTTTTTGGTCTTTTTGAGACAGGGTCTCCCTGTAGTCCCAGCTGTCCTGGAACTCACTCTGTAGACCAGGCTGGCCCTGAACTCCAAAGATTCGCCTGCCTCTGCCTCTCAAGTGCTAGGATTAAAGGCATGCACCACCACGCCTGGCCTGATTTTTTTAAAGCATGGTAATTAATTTTGGTGTTTTGTCTTTACATTATCTTTTTGAAATCCTTGAAGTGTGTTAGGAAAAACATCACTATATTGTTCTTTGACTTTGACAATTGCTAGACACTTGCTGATACTAATCAGTTTTTGATTCATTCAGTACAAAGTTGTCTGGTTTCATAATTCATGAATTTTTCTTGTAATAGTGTAAAATGAAATCATGAATTTTGGTGACCCAGCCTCCTTCTATACCCCAGTTCAATCTTTTCCCCCTCCTTTCTTCCTGAAGTTGGTGTTATCTTACATAGCATAGGCTGCCTTGGACTCCTGGGTTCATGTGAACCTTCTGTTTCAATTTCTGACACAGCTGTGACTGTACACGTGCCAAGGTCACTGAATACACTGGGTTCTTTCTGAAGCTTATTCCCTCTTTATATTTACTTTATTCACATTTGACATTACCTGAAAATTTTTAAACTATTTAGGATCTTTAAATATTAACTGCGTATCTTATTTATTATTGGATTAAAATTGTTCTTCTTGACTGGAGAGATGGGTCAGTGGTAAGGAGGAATAACTGCTCTTGCAGTGCACCAGGGTTCTATTCCCAGCACCCATCTGATGGCTAACAATCATCAGTAACTCTTGTTCCAGTGAATCCCTCTATTGACCCTCAAGGGCATTGCATAACAGGTGCATTTACATTCATACCAACAACACACACACATATATATATAATATATATTACATATATAAGAATAATAGTAAAATTTTTATTAATTGTACTTGAGTAAACTACTCATAGCAGTATTTACATTATTTCTTCTGTAAGCACATGGACATGTATGAATTTGTGCCCAACGGAGAAGCTCATTACACTCAATAACTCTTATTATTTGTGGTCACAGGTGCTGATTCTCATAGTTATCTCTGTGAGTTTTGTTTAGATTGATGGACTTTCAGAATGAGAACTGCTCATAATGTACCACAGAGTTTGTATAAAGCATTTATCCCAAATGATTTATAATTTATGTTCATGCAATCTGTACCAAATGTTAACTTTCCTCATACCATCAACACTTAAACATTGTTTGCAAGGATTTGTAAGGACAAGAAGACAAGCTGATTTACCTATATTCTGTACCTCAGGCAGACGGACTTTCTTAAGACAGGAAGTAGACATGTGCTGTAGAAAGAGAATGGAGCAGAGCAGCAGCCCAGCCCAGCAGTGAGAGGAGTATTGCTCCAGGGCTCTGACCTTTAAGAACCACTCAAAGCTTGCATTACAACTTCTGTGTCATGGAACAGATTCTGTGCATAGCACAGAATTTTGTGAACATATTATCAGTGGAGTCTATGGAATGTTTAGGATTCTGTGACATTTGAGGATGTTTCTGTGAACTTCACCCAAGAAGAGTGGGCTTTGCTGGATCCTTTTCAGAAGAATCTCTACAGAGATGTGATGCTGGAAACCTGCAGGAACTTCACTTTTATAGGTAAGAATATCATGTTACCTTCACTTAGTATACTAAGGAACACACATCTCTTATCATTGATCCTCTTCTGTGATTAGGAATATTGAAAGGGAAGATTGCGGGGATAGTTCATATACACTAAAGCTAGGAACTTAAGTTTTCAATTATTTCTAATTCATCCAAATTTTCTTGGACTACATTTTAGGAGAGAATTCTGAAGATGAGAATATTAAAGACCATTATAAAAGTTCTGAAAAGTATCTAAGGTAATTTGATAATAGTAGTGGGAAATTTTGTTTGAAATAATTTTAGAAAGATATATTTATTATATTATTTATGCACACGTGTGTGCATGTGTGGTGTGTGTTTGCAAACCTGTATGCATGTGTGAAAGGAAGTCAGAAGTTGTTCAGCTCATGGTGTTGGAACTAGAAACTCTCTTGGCTGTTGACAACCAAACTCTGGTCCTCTGGAAAAGAAGCAACTGTACTTAACAGCTGAGCCATGTCTCCAGCCTCCCATTAAGGTATTTTTATGTGTCATGAATAAACAATAAGCACAATTTTTTATCATTAGGAAATGTAGCATGTACCTCAATTTAAGAATCCATTTCAGTGTTTTCAGGGCATTTCACATGCAAACAGTACTAGAAACTCACATGAACAAGTATTACTTTTTTGTTTTGCATGGCCCTGTGGGAACCATATTGTAGAATTATCAGTATACTTAGTTTTCCCCAGAAAACATAGTTTACCAAATTTGGGGGATGGTATGGGACCTACATTTTGTATTAATACTAGTAAATCCACTTATACTAACATACTTGTCATTTTTACAGAAGTTCCATGTTTGAGACACTCTGTGAACATAAAGAAGATTTTCAGGATGAAGAAACTCTCAATATGAGAGCAAATGCCAATATGATCACAAAAGTTTCTTGTGGCCTAACACAATGTGAAAGCAATGTGTGTGGAAAGGATTCCATGTATCATTCACCTCTTAATAACCAGCATACCCTTCACTCTCAACACAAAACATATGAGCAAGAAGAATATGGAAACAAGCCACAGAACTATAATGCTCTCACAAGCTGTCCGAGGTATATGATAACTCATAATATGAATGGACATTTTGAAAATAAGACATTTTTAAACTATTTTGATTTCCAGTGTTTGTTACAGCAAGAGACAGACAGTACAAAAACCTTCCATCGATACAAAGAATGTAGAAAGGCCTCTGCTTATGGCAGTTCACTTTACCCATCTGGAGGAACTCTCACTGGAAGAAAGCATTATCAATGTGTGGGAAACATCTGAGTTCTTCCAGTTCTCTTCGAGGACATGAAAGGATTCATAATGTTGATAGCCACTATGAATGTAAACAAGATGGTAGATACAGTCACCTTCAAGTACAAGAAGAGATTCAACCTGGAAAGAAACCCTATGCATGTAAACAATTGGGTAAAGGCTATAGACTTAACAGTCATCTTCACTCACATGAAAATATTCATACTGAAGAAAAACCATACGAATGCAAACAGTGTGGTAAATATTTTGGATATCATCGTTCTCTTCACTTGTGAAAAAATTCATACTGGAGAAAAGCCATATGAATTTAAGCAATGTGGTTGCTTTAGAGTGAAGAACAGTCATCCTCAATGTCATGAAAAAGGGCATATCGGAGAGAAACCTTACAAATGTAAACAATGTGGTAAAGCCTTTAAATCTAACAGTGAACTTCAATATCATGAAAAAACACAGACTGGAGTGAAACCCTATGTCTGTAAACAATGTGATAAAGCCTTTATATATGACTATTATCATCATGAACATGAAAAACTTCATACTGGAGAGAAACTCTTTGAATGCAAACAATGTGGTAAAGCCTTTAGGCTGAACAGTCATCTTCAACGTCATGAAAAACTTCATACTGGAGAAAAACTCTTTGAATGCAAACAATGTGGTAAAGCCTTTAGGCTGAATAGTCATCTTCAACGTCATGAAAAACTTCATACTGGAAAGAAATCTTATGAATATAAACAGTGTGGTAAAACCTTTAGACTGAACAGTCATCTTCAACATCATGAAAAAAGGCATACTGGAGAGAAACCCTATGAATGTAAACAATGTGGTAAAGCCTTTAGATATAACAGTGAACTTCAACGTCATGAAAAAACACACACTGGAGAGAAACCCTATAAATGTGTACAGTGTGGTAAAGCCTTTAGAAATAACAATCATCTTCATTTACATGAAAAATTCATAGTGGAGAAAAACCATATGGATGTAAACAATGTGGTAAAGCCTTTAGACGTAACAGTCGTCTTCAGAATCATGAAAAACAACACACTGGAGAGAAACCTTATGAATGCAAACAATGTAGTAAAACCTTTACACGATATAGAGCCCTTCAAGTACATGAAAGAATTCATACTGGAGAAAAACCCTATGAATGTATGCAATGTGGTAAAGCCTTTAGATGTCATAGTTCTCTTAAGTTACATGAAAGAATTCATACTGGAGAAAAACCATATGAATGTATGCAATGTGGTAAAGCCTTTAGAAATCACAGACACCGTAACCAACATGAAAAAAATTCATACTGCAATAAAACCCTATGAATGTTAACAATTGGGTAAAGCTTTACACCATACAGTTCCCTTCACATACAAAAAAAAAAAAAAAAAAAAAACTCATACTAGAGAGAAACCCTATGGATGTAAAGAATGTGGTGAAGCCTTTACAGGACACAGTGTCTTTCAAAACCATGAAAAAACTCCTACTGCATAAAAACCATATGAATGCAAACAGCGTGGTAAAGTCTGTATTGTAACAGTTATCTTCAAAAACATGAAAAATTGCATACTAGAGAGAAACCTTATGAATGTAAACAGTGTGATAAAGCCTTCACACAATACAGTTCCCTTCAAGTACATGAAAAAATTCATACTGGAGCATAACCAAATGAATGTAAACAATGAGGTAAAGCCTTTAGATGTCACAGGTAGCTTTAGTTACATGAAAAATTCATACTGAAGAAAAAGCGTATGAATGTTAACGATGTGATAAACCCTTTAGATTGGACAGTTTTCTTCAGTTGCATAAAAACCTTGATACTAGAGGAAAACCATATGACTATAAACTGTGGTAAAGCCTTTAGATGTAACAGTCTTCTTCAAGGACATGAAAAATATGCATACAGGAGAGAAATCCTATACATGTAATGAATGTGGTAAAGCCTTTATATTGTACAGTAACCCTCAGATACATGAAAAAATTAATACTGGAGTAAAACCCTATGAATGTAAAGGATGTGGTAAAGCCTTTTGAGAGAACAGTCCTCTTCACTCACATGAACCAATTCATATAGGAGAAAGACCATATGAATGCAAAAATGCAGAAAAGCCTTTAGATATCACAGATTTCTTTTTTTGTATTTTTGAGACAGGGTCTTTCTTTTAGTCCCAGCTGGCCTGGAGCTTGCTCTGTAGACCAGGCTGGCCTTGAACTCCCAGAGATCCGCCTGCCTCTGCCTCCTGAGTGCTGGGATTAAAGGCGTGCACCACCACGCCCAGCTGATATCACAGATTTCTTCACTTACATGAAAAATTCCTACTGTAGAAAAGCCATATTAATACAAACAATGTAGTAAAGCCTTTACACGATACAGTTCCCTTCAAGTATATGAAAAAAAATCATACTGGAGAAAAACCATATGAATGTAAACAATGCAGTGAAACCTTTAGATGTCACAGGTATTTTCAGTTCCATGATAAAACTCATGCTGAAGAGAAACCCTATGAATGTAAAGAATGTTCTAAAGCCTTTTTATTTCACAGTTACCTTCAGTTGCATGAAAACCTTCATCCCGAAGAAAAAAACATGAATGTAAACAATGTGGCAAGGCCTTTGCATTTCCTAATTCCTTACTGTTACATGAAATAGCACAGACTGGAGAAAAAATATGACTGTAAATTGTGGTAAAGCCTTTAGATGTAACAGTCTTCTTCAAAACATGAAAAACAAAACCCACATACCAGAGAGAAACCTTATGTATGTAGAATGTGGTAAAGTCTTCACAGTGTACAGTAACCTTAAGGTATTTGAAAAAAATTCATACTGGAGAGAAACACTATACATGTTAGCAGTGTGGTAAAAACCTTTAGATATAATCATTGTCTTGAAAGGCATGAAAAACAAACAAACCACACACTGAGAGGAACTGTATCACCACCCTTACTCTGTCTCTTAAATTCTGTTGTAATGCTTTTATATCCTTATTGGCAGGTATTGTAGATACACATATGTATCTGTGGCTAACATTGCACCACTGTACTATAGCAATATGTAGTTTTACTCAGGATCTTCGTCATTGGATCTGCGTTTTTGTGGCATACAGTCCATTGTGAAAAGGAAGTTTCGTTCCTTGATGGTTTCCAGCTAACAAAACCAGTAATCTGTTAGGCATGAACCGAAAAGTTGAGAAGGGAATTTGAGAGGCTCCTGAAATCCACCTAACAAATCAGTAGCAGTTGCTTCCCTGCTGGTGGCTGTGACCTCTCTGGCAAATTTTATTCCCTGGCTTATAATATCAGATACGGTTTTTTTCCTGTGGAGGGGCTGTTAATCCAATCTAAAAGCTATTAGTTGGACTCAAATAGTAATTGTTCCACCATTGCACCAGTAGGGCTTGTTGGTAGTGGAGCACACAGGGTTTATATCTGAGCAAGACCATTGGTGACAATTCTGCCCCCAAAATGTGTGTTACACCAGGCACAATGCAAGCCAGCCAGTATGGAGGAAGCTTCCACCTTATCCCAATATCAATCATTTCTTCACGTCCTGCAACCCAGGCCTTTGATGTGTTCAGCAATATATTTTTTTTTTTTAATTTTTTTTTTAATTTTATTTATTTCCGTATGTGTATGAATGTATTGTCTGCATGCAAGTCTGTGCACCCGTGACGTGCAATGCCGCGGAGGTCAGAAGAGGGCGTCGGACTCCCCTGGAACTGGAGTTCTCCTGGAATTGGAGTTTCAGACGGCTCTCGGCCGCCATGTGGGTGCTGGGGATCGAACCCGGGTCCTCTGCAAGAGCGGTCGGCGCTCTTAACCGCTAGGCCATCACTCCAGCCCCGTGTTCAGCAATATATTGGCTTACCATATGTTTTCAGCATGGAAGCAGTGGTACTGGTAGTAGCCTTGTGGTTTGTGGAGACATGCTTGCCTGCCTCTGCCTCCCAAGTGCTGGTGTTAAAGGCCTGTGCCTGCACACATTGCTATTAATAACCCATTAGAACAAATAACCTATCTTCAGTAGGCTTGTGAGGTAGGGTCCGTACTTAGGCCCTTGATTGTCTTTAGTTGAGGTCTGTATATCAGTGTTTTAGAAATGAATAGCCTTGCCGGGTGTGGTGGTGCACGCCTTTAATCCTAGCACTTGGGAGGCAGAGACAGGCGGATCTTTGTGAGTTCAAGGCCAGCTTGGTCTACAGAGTGAGTTCCAGGACAGCTGGGGCTACAGGGAGACCCTGTCTCAAAAAACAAAAAAAAAAAAAAAAAAAAGGAAATGAGTAGCCTTGTCACGGTCAATTACATAACACTTAGTTGGGTTCAATCCTCTTTTGGCAAGCTTCACCTGTTCCTCCCTTGCATGGAAATGCTTGTAAGAGGCAGTGTTCTCACTTACAAGGTTATATTTGTCACTGATCGACATCAATAGTATATTATGTCCTTGCCAGTACTAAAGGACTACTTGATTTATATATGTGTCCTGTCAAAACATGTACATCCAGGCTTTGATTATAAACAGGAAACATGTCTGGCTGACACATAAAGATATCTGAGCAAAACTAGTATTTCTTGCCTTCATATGTTTTCTCCTTTGTGCTGAGTGTGCCTGCACCTGTGGCTGCCGCTGTTGCTGCTACAATCCTCCAGTGACAGCCTGCAGCTGCACTGGCCTTCCTACACAGACTAAGTAGCAGCAACTCTAGGAACTTTCCAGATCTCTTGTACCATCGTGGAACTCCCGAGCCATACAGCTGTTTGGACTGAACAGCTTCTGGGATGTTTCCTTTCCTACACTTAGACATTGCTTGACAATATCTACCACTGGGAAATAATCTGCTTAATCCCTTTGGATGGCACATGTACAGTCTGTTGCCTTTGTTCCTCTACATAATTCTTTGTTGTATAGTTTTTGGTAATTTGGAGGCTTGTAGAGAAGCAAAATTGATGGATGGTGATTTTCCATGGGCCAAGTTTTTCTGCAGAATACACAATTCTTTGTATTTGACCTTGTGGACCCCACATATTGCACTGGAGAAATAGATTTCTTTTAAGAAAAACAAATCCTAAGTCTGTGTTATTAAGGGACTTAATTTCAAATGAACCGGTTAGTTTAATTGAGTTTGTTTTTATTTATGTGTATGAGTGTATTGCCTGCATGTCTGTAAGTGAAACTGTCTTGCAATGCCCACATAGGTCAGAAGAGGGTGTTGGATCTCCTGGAACTGGATTCACACACTATGTGGATGCTAGGAACCAAACCCGGGTCCTGTAAAAGAGCAGCTAGTGTTCTGAACCACTGAGGCATTTTTCCGGCTCATTTTCATTTTATTGTAAAAATAAATATGTCTGTAGGATAGTTTACATGTTTTGCCTGTGTTCACATACAATTTTTTAAAGTTATTTTTACTTTCTGTATTCGTGAGGTTTTTGTATGTGTGTTAGTGCACCTGTGTTGTTTTTGTGCTGCAGAGGTCAGAAGAGGGTGTTAATCCCCTGGAACTGGATGATTGAGGAGAAAAGACAGGAGTAAGTGGTTTGCCATTTTGCTGTTTTCAGGAACACATTGTTTTTAGTGTTGGCTGCTCTGTTTTCATCCTTTCCTGTCACATAGTTGGAGAGTGAGCGATCCTAAAACAATGCACCATAGACGGCAGTTTTTGACCAATTTGTTTGAGTCTGAAATGGTGGAGAGTAGAGAGTATCCTCACTTCCAGCCTTTCAGCTCAAATAGCATGGTATGATTTCTGATGTAATGTAGATTTCACAAAGGCAGGACAGAAGTGGCTCAGCATTAAGAGCATTATACATATAATATGTATATATACATATAATATATATACATATATATAATACATATATATGTATATATATGTATATATATGTATACATATATATGTATTATATGTATATATACATATATATTATATGTATATATATACATATATATATATAATATATGTATATTATATGTATATATATACATATATATAATATATGTATATAATACATATATTATATATATACATATATATGTATACATATATATGTGTATATATATTATATATATATAATATATATATAATATATATGTATATTATATATATGTATATGTATATATATATGTATATGTATATTATATATATGTATATTATATATATAATATATATATTATATATATGTAATCTTATCCTATTTCTCTTATCTATGGATATGGTTCTTATATCTAATGTAATCTGTATATCTCTCAATATAGCGATACTATATATTACTATTATGTCTCTATACCTCGAATCTGATAGCTCTCATCTCATCTATATCCATATCTCGATACATCTAGCTGTCGCCTCTATAGTATTCTCAGTTATATTAAGTACATAATATCTTCTTGTCTTCTCTTATTCCAATCTCTCTCGTCCTCGATTATCGACTCTACCTCTCTATCCTCTCTCTCATTCCATCGTTATCTCTCCTTATCCTCGTTCTACCTGATATTCCTCCGCCCTCAGCTCTCTCCTCTCCTCTCCTCTCGGTCATCACTCCCTACTATCTATGCGCCCTCTATTCTATCTCTCCTCTCGCTACTCCCATCTCTCCTTCTCATATCTCTTCCTCTACTACTCCACATATCTGCGCTATCCTGCCTCGATCTCTACCTCTAGCTCCATCTCTCTCTGTTCTCCTCCTGCTCTGCTCCTATTCGTCCCTCTCTTTCTCTCTCTGTCTCTTCTCCCCTCCTCTGGTCTCTCGTACCCTCTCCTCAAGCTCTCTCCTCGCCCCTCTCTCTCCATCCCTACTCTCCATGTCATCTATCTTCTCCCTCTCTCTCAACCTTTATTTCCTCTCTCTGCCCCCCGCCCCGGCACCCCGTCCCTTTACCTCCCGCCTAAGGCTACCTCCCGCACGGCACATTTCTTGTCCCCAATTCCACCGGGTCCTTCTGTGTCCTGCGGTCGTCCCGGGTCCCTGTCCCTAGCTTGTCTTTTTTCCCGCCCTTCCCGCTTCTTTCCCCCCACCTTGCTCCTGCTCTTCAGTCCGCTGTCGGGCCCCCCTCTTCCCCCTTTTTGGCTTCCCTCTCCTTCTCTCCGGTCTTTCTCCTCCTTCCCGGCGCTCTTTCTCTCCCTTCTCCCCCCCCCCTGGCCTCACCTTCTTTCCACACCCCTCTCCCCAGGGACTCCAACAGATGAAATGACTTCATCTTCAATTATAACATGAACTGCTATAAAATGATAATCATCTTGTTTTTCAGAAAGCTCCAGCCTCCTGGTGCTTACCACAGGCTGTGTTTTTACACCAACTGTTTAGAAAGAGGAGAAAGAGGAGGCAGGCTGTGTTTTTATACCGACCGTTTAGAAAAAGGAGGTAGAGCAAATCTACCCTATGTAAAAGAAAGAAAGAAAGAAAGGGGAAGAAAGAAAGAAAGAAAGAAAGAAAGAAAGAACAGAAAGAAAGAAAGAAAGAAAGAAAGAAAAGGCTTGTTAACTCACTAAGCCTGCCCCAGCAACGCCTTCCTCTAGCATGCCCCACCCCTCCGACCCACTCCCAAAACAAAGCGCCACCAACTGGAGGCAATGTCTGAAATACCTGAGCCTATGGGGACACTCATCCAACCAACCACCATATTCCACTCCCTGGCCCCCATAGGTTTCTAACCATATAAAATGCAAATGCGGGGCTGGAGCGATGGCCTAGCGGTTAAGAGCGCCGACCGCTCTTGCAGAGGACCCGGGTTCGATCCCCAGCACCCACATGGCCGCCGAGAGGCCGTCTGAAACTCCAATTCCAGGAGAACTCCCAGTTCCAGGGGAGTCCCGACGCCCTCTTCTGACCTCCGCGGAATTGCACGTCACGGGTGCACAGACTTGCATGCGCGACAATACATTCATACACATACGGAAATAAATAAAATTAAAAAAAAATGCAAAATGCATTTAGTCCAACCTGAAAAGTCCCCATAGTCTTTACCAGTTTCAATGCCATTCAAAATTCCACAGTCCAAGGTCTCTTCTGAGACTCCAAGCAAATCTCTTAACTGTAAGCTCCTGTAAAATCAAAAGGCAATTACATATTACTGCACAATAGACAGTGGAACCGAATACACATTTCCCATTCCAAAAGGGAGGAATAGAGCATAGTGAGGAAATACTGGACCAAACAACAAGACCGAAAACCAGCAGGGCAAACGCCAAGTCCAGATAGCTCCACATGGCAACCTCTGGGACCTGACTTCCAAAAGGGCCTTTAAGGATGGCTCAGCTCTTTCCAGCTTTGCGTGCAACATACATCTCTTTCAGGCCGGGGTACCACTCCCCGTATGCACATCTCCTTGGGCAAATATCTCAACAGGTCTGGCATCTCGAAAGTCTTCTTGGGGTCTCCAATGCACACCAGGCTTCATAGCTTCACATCAATAGCTTATAAGGGCCTTCTTTATTCAGGGACACCCCGCTGTACTCTGCCTGGCCTCTTTGGCTCTCTGAAACCGTGGAGGAAGAACTGATGACCCCTTCAACTCTGCGAACTTATGCCTCTAAAGCCAGCACCATGTGAATGAAATTGCCGAATCTGGCTGCAAGTTTGGGACGGACCCTGGCCCATTTCAACCACATTTGTAACTTTTCTTTGCCCTGGGCTTGCTGGAGGATTAGCTGGGTGTGGTCTTGCCCTGAAGGTACTGATTCTTTTGTTTACTTGTAAATCTTGAGGCCCTTCCTTAATCACTTCAATCTCCTTATCAAGAAAAGGAAGGAAGAAAGGAAGGAAAAGAAAGAAAGAAGAAAAAGAGAGAGAAAGAAAGGAAGAGAGGGAGGGAGGGAGAAAATGAAAGAAAGAAGAAGGGAGGGAAAGAAAGAAAGAAAAGGAAGGAAGGGAAAGAAAGCTACAAACAAAGCGATATTAGGTCTATAACTTGATCAATACAACATTGTTTTTGCTGTTTACCTGTACTGGCTGCCTTACTTGAAACAAGGCTTCATTTTTAGGAAGATTCTAGTTAGGGTCAGTGAGATGGCTTAGTGGTGAAGCCACTTGGGCCCAACTTGGTGACCTTAATTCAATCCTTGAGACCCACATGATGGAAGGAGAGAAGCAGATTTCACAAGTTGTCCTCTGACCACCCAGTGAGAGCTCCTAAACACCCCCCTACACCCAAGGGGAGGAGAGAGAATAAAGGAATGTAGTAAAATGCTTTTTAGAAGAATTTTTTTTACTTATTTTGTAAAGAATTGTGTGGTTATTCAGTATAGTTGGATTGAAAATATCAAGTTAATCACCTGATAATACCCTATTCTAGTACTCCTAAAAGGAATTCCACATTGGGGCACATTTCTAAAATTCAAATTCTAGATCAAAAGAAAATAATCTTATTCCTATAAAAATACTAGTACAGCTGGGTCTGGTGGCACACATCTTTAATCTCAGTACTTGGGAGGCAGAGGCAGGTAGATCTCTGAGAGTTTGAGTCCTCATGGTCTATGTAGCAAGATCCAGGCCAGTTGGGGCTACAGGAAGACACTGTCTCAAAAAGAAAAAAAATTATTAAGGACAAACAGTTGTATTGCTATGATTGAATTGCTACTAAAAATGATAAACTACAGCTTGGGTGTGATGTTGCATGCACATCTTTAATCCCAGCACTTGAGAGGCAGAGACAGGTAGATGTCTGTGAGTTTAAGGCAAACCTGGTGTACCTGGTGAGTTGAGGCCAGCTGGGGCCCAAAAGATGATAAAGTACAAAAAACACTCAGAATAGAAATATGACATGCTGAGAATTCTGACAACACTAAAGGTAGGTTAACTCCTTTTCCTCTTGCTAGAGATTACCAAAGATTTTGTTTGACTTCTTCCAAAATTACATGAAATTTTCCCAACCCTCAGTGCAATAATACTGATCTGAGATTCATCAAAACTTGCTAAAGACAAGACACCTTACTGTCAGTGTGTGTGTGTGTGTGTGTGTGTGTGTGTGTGTGTGTGTGTGTGTAATCAATCTTTTCCAAAATTAAAGCTGGCTACTACCAAGACTCCTGTTATGAAATCAAATTATCAAAAATGGCAACAAATAATTTCAGAATGATGAATCATTTCAAATACTCTGAACATCAACGGAAGCGTTCTGTGGGGTACAGGTAATGGTGCACTCAGAGAAGGATTTACTCAATATAAAGAATGTGGGACTTCAGTGCTTCAAATACTTGATTCAAGCCAATAAGATAGCTCTTGTTCCCAACTTGGACAACTTGAGATAGATCTCCAGAACCCACGTAGTGGAAGAAGAGCCTCAGCTTCTTTAAGTTGTCCTTGAAACTGCATAAATGCAACTAAATGTGAACATTAAATGTAAATACATGTAAAATTATAAATATCTAGCCAGGTGTGATAGCACACACCTTTAGTCCCAGCACTCAGGAGGCAGAGGCAGGTGGATCTCTGTGAGTTTGAGGCCAGCCTGGTCTACATAGTGAGCTCCAGGACAGCTGGGGCTACAAGGAGACCCTGTCTCAAAAAGCCCCTATCTATCTATCTATCTATCTATCTATCTATCTATCTATCTATAGGCAAAGGTTTCATACACACAATATACATATAGATTTAAATAAATGTCTTGAAGATTTGGGAGTGGGCATGGTGACATATGCCTTTAGTACCAGCAGTCAGGAGGTAGAGACAGGAGGATCTTTGTGATATTGAGGCCAACCTGGTTGCAAGCCAGCTGAGAATGCAGGGAGATCTGTCACTACCCAACAGCACTGGGGAGATCTCTGTTCTAGAACTCACATGCTGTGTGATGACCTTCCTAGCCTTTTAATTGGTGTTCTATAGTGATCTGTTAACACCTTCCAAATAGATTAACTCAATCATTATGTGTTGGTTAGATATGACTCAGAGGTTGATATTGAATAGGATTTAGTAGGACAAAGATAACCCAACATAATTTGACTTTGACCATACAGCATTGCATTTCTCCATAATCAGAGTTCTAAATAGTCAACCATCCTTGCAGAAACTTGAGCACAATTGTGCCATCCTTTGAACCTTATTTTACATACCTGACTCTAATTTTGTCAGTGTTTATTTACAAAATTTTATTCTTCAGAAGGTGTGGGGTTTTGTCAGGAGATATCCTAACCTAGTGCCACTGTTCTCCACAAGCCATTCTCCTACCTTGACTTTCTTTTCACTGAACTTTTCAAAACTAAGAATGAAAATGAAAAAGCTCCAATAAAAAAAGAATAATTTGACCATACTTTATTTAGAAATTGTGACCAAGATAGATAAAACTATCCATTTGCCAAAAAGTATTTTCTCAAGTAATAGAAAGTTTTATCAAAATCCTTTCTTATTTTGATATAATAGGTTCAACACATGCTCTTGTGTGTGAAGATTTTATCCTCAGCATTTGGCTGTATTTTGAGAAATTATGGGACTTTAGGTAAAGGCTGATTCCTCTGTAAGTAAGGTCAGATGTGTGCTGTCCCTCCAGCCCCTTATCTTGACACTTCCATGTACACGTCAGTGGAAGCTTTGCTTGTGCTCCTGGGTGTGGGCTTATGACTAAGGGCTTGGGCTCATTTCCAGCCCTATTTCTCCTCTTCATCTGCAACATCATTTCATTAGCCCATGCCCCACTCAAAAGGCAGAGCTCCAATGGCCATAACCTTTCTGTCAATCAACTGGGACTGAAATAAATCCTTCTACACCCAATTTTTCAAAAAAAAAAGAATGAATAATACAATATCTGTCTCACAAAAATGAAGAGTTACAGAAGTCCATGGTCAGAATGTAGCCAGCATCATATTAATGATATGGACAGTCAGAGGATGAAATAACAGGCACAACAAACAGGAGAGAGAATATAGAGCCATGTGATCATAGGTATTAAAATTCAAGAGATTCTCTCTACAAAACTGTAGCATTCAAACACCCCATCTTCCTTGTCTTCTGGTCTACTGGACAGACCTTCCCACCTCGGACTTGGAACAAAAAGTAACCAAGCTACATTAACATTATAAACATACTAACAATTTTAACATAGGGGTGATGTATCAGGCTGGTGTAACTTAGCCTTTCTGGGTGCTTAACCACCATACTTAAGGCCCATACCAATTTGGCCGAGGGACCTAAGGGATAACTTTGTTCCTTGCCCTCAGAGGTCAACTAAGTCCCAGGGGACTATGCATGGGGACATCTCTTGAAATGTCCTGCAAATGTGAGTCACCAGTCTTCCTGTGCAGGGAGGTCTTAGAGATCCACTAATGGGACTTCAGCCAGTGTTCAGTCTATAGGAAAGTCTACTCATGCTTCAAAAAGGGAAGCCTGGTTTAGCAAGATCTGACTTTGTCCTTGAGTGGATGGAACTGTTAAATGAATAGCTGAAAGGAGCCAGGGGCTCCCACTCCCCCCCTAAAAAAAAAAACCCAGTGACCCCTGAGGACCAGATCCTCAACTGACCTTAAGAAAACAAAAACCAGCCGGGCGTGGTGGTGCACGCCTTTAATCCTAGCACTCAGGAGGCAGAAGCAGGCAGATCTTTATGAGTTCAAGGTCAGCCTGGTCTACAGAGTGAGTTCCAGGACAGCTGGGGCTACAGAGAGACCCTGTCTCGAAAAGAGAAAAAGAAAGAAAGAAAAAAAAAAAAACCTTGGTTAATCTGGGCTAATGGTGTGGCCTTAAATATCCAAAAGGAAAGTAAAACCAGAAATAATCAGTAGGCCTGAGAAACTGTACTTCAGATATAAAACTTGAGATCTTAGTAGAAAGACAAAAAGATAAAAAGAGAGAGCACTGTTGTTTGGCCTGTCTTCAATTCTTGCTGGTAAGTGCAGCCACTGCTTTTCTCATCCTTCAAAGACATGAGACACAGCTTTTCAACCTTCCAATATGGACTGAAGACTTGTCTCTCCAAGAATCCTCCAAACCTTCAGTGCCAGATGGGGACTGCCGAGACATCCAGCTTGTGGACTGGGGTTTCAGCCTCTTCAGAGTATTGATTGCCATTGTCAGATTACCCAGGCTGTATTGCAGAGACCAGTACAGGAGGATCAAGACAGGACATGGTGCTTACTGGGCCTCATTTGGTGACCATGGGAAGGGAAAACCCCAGTGTGGAACACAAAGGCAGGAGTGATGGTTGTTTGGTCTTACCAAGGAGGAGCCTTCAAACATGACATTTTTTAGTCTAATTTTAAAAAAAAGAAAAGAAAAAAAAAAGAAATCATAAGCTGAAGATGCTAAAAGATACATGTAGCATGAATATATGCATATTTTGGAGTGATGCAGATTGGAAGGAACAACAACAACAAAGACTGTGTCAAAGAACTGACTGAAATGGTGAACTTCTGCTCAAAACAGTAAACTTCTGCATCGAAAATTTTAAAAGAGACTGAGAAAAAATGAAAAACATGTTTGGCAGAATGCTTGAGCTCTGGTGGGGTGGGGGTAGGGGGGCGAGGAATGGGGAATGAGTCTAGACTTGATTGGAAATTTTATATGAAACTTCAATAAGAAATGGCTTAGCCAGGGGATGGAGGGGGTGGCGGCACACACCTTCAATCCCAAGACTTGGGAGGCAGAAGCAGGCAGATCTCTGTGAGTTCAAGGCCAGCCTGGTCTACAGAGCAGGGTCCAAGCCAGCTGGGACTAAAGGGAGACCCTCTCTCAAAAAAAAAAAAAAAAAAAAAATTGGCTTTAAAAAAAAAAGAACACTTTAATAAAAAATAGAGTTATCTTTGCTTTTTTAAAAAAAGAAAATAAATAAAAAGAAAAAGAAAAATTATAAACATACTAAAACTCAATTAAACAAAAGCCAAACAGAAATACCTACTGGTCAGATAACCAACAAAGAAAATCCATATGCCCAAACAGCAGCAGAAAAACACAAATAATATGAAAAACCAAGAGAATATGTCCCTGAAAAAACCCACTCCCCCTCCAGAAGTGCATTACAATGAGAACCATTCTGAGGAACAACTGGACTCAGAAATTGAAAGAACAATTATAAACATGATCAAAGAAAGCACAAACAACTCAAAGAACTTGTGATTCAACTAAGAAATATAAAAATACATGGCTTAATGAAATATCAAAAACAACTCATGACTTGAAAACTGAATTCACAAAAGAGATAGAAATAATGAGGCAAACCTAAACAGAAATCTTCATGAAGTTGAAGAACCCAATAAGGCAATTGGAAAGAACAGCAGAAAGTGCACAAGCAGAATGAATGAAACAGAAAAGTGTCAAGACTGGATAACAAATATGAAGATATGGAGTCCTTAAGCAAAGACTATGTAAAATATTTTTTTTAAAAAATCACAGAATGTAATATGCAGGGAATGTGAGACAACATGAGAAGACCAATTCTATGAATTATAGGCATACAAGAAGGAAAAGAATCTCAGGCCAATGGCACTGAACAGATAGAGCTTCAATATGCTTCTAGAAGAAAACTTCCCAAAATTAAGGAAACACCCACATATGGAGATTGAAGAAGCACATAGATCACCAACTAGACATGACCAGAGCAGAAAATCCCAACAATATATCATAGTAAATGTGTTTAAATATAAAGATGAAGAGAGGGTACTGAAGGCTGCTAGAGAAAAACGAGTTTCATACATAGGAAAACCCATCAGAATTACAGCAGATTTTTCAATGCAATCTATGAAAGCCAGAAAAGCATGGAACAAAGTATTCCAGTTATAAATGACCATAGATGCCAATCACAAATACTCTATCCAGCAAAACTGTCTCTTAAAGTTAAAAGGGAACAGAAAATATTTTTGTGATATGAATGGGTTCATGTGTACCAAACCACCCCACAGAGAATGCTGGAAACAATACAAAGGATTGAAGCAAGAATGAGCATCCTCAAGAGGCTACAGAAAGAAAACAAAGGAGGTCTTAATAATGGAAAAACAAAATGGGTCCACAAACACAAAAAGTTAAATGACAGTATCCAATACTACCTTGCAATAATATCTTTAAAATTTAATGGCCTCAACTTTTCTGTCAAAAGACACAGACTAGTAGAATGGATCAAAAAACAAACCCCGTCTTTTTATTGTCTTGAAGAGACTCATCTCACCTTCAATAATAAACAGTACCTTAGGATGAAAGGATGGAAAAACTATTCCAAGCAAATGGCTCCAAAAGGCAAGCAGGTGTTTAATTTTAATATCTGACAAAATAGACTTCAAATTAAAACTAGTCAAAAGAGATAAAGAGGGTCACTTCATTCTAATCAAAGGAACAAATTACCAAGAAGATGTTACCATCATGAACAGATATACATCAAATTCTATTGCACCCAAATTCATTAAAATAGTACTCTAAGGCTATAAAACACAGATTAAACCCAATTCAGTAATTATAGGTGACTTCTATACACCAGTCTCTTCGATAGACAGGACAACTGGACAAAGAACAGAGAGACATCTGAATTAGATAACACCTTATGAGAAATGGACCAATCTTAGATCAATAGAAGATTCCACCCATCCACCAAAGAATTTACTTTTTTTTTTTTTTTGGTCTTTTCAAGACAGGGTCTTCCCATAGCCCCAGCTATCCTGGAACTCACTCTGTAGACCAGGCTGGCCTTGAACTCACAAAGATCCACCTGCCTCTGCCTCCCAAGTGCTAGGATTAAAGGCGTATGCCACCACGCCCGGCCAAGAATTTACTTTTTAAAAAAATTATTATTTTTATTTTTATGTGTATGAATGTACTGTCTGCATGTAGGTTGGTGCACCCGTGTTGTGCAATGCTGCGGAGGTCAGAAGAGGGTGTTGGATTCCCCTGGAACTGGAGTTAAAGATGTTTCTTAGCCACCATGTGGGTGCTGGGAATGGAACCTGGGTCCTCTGCAAGAGCAGTCAGTGCTCTTAACTGCAGAGCCATCTCTCCAACCCTAAAGAATTTACTTTTTATTCAGCAGCTCATGCAAACTTTTCTAAAATTGATCGCATTCTGGGACATGAAACAAAACTCAACAAATTCAAAAAATTGAAATAATTCTATGCATTATATCAGACTACAGTGCAACAATGCTTATATTCAGCAGCAAAAGAAGCCCCAGAAACCACACAAACCCATGGAGATTAAACAACACACTCCTGAATGATCAATGGGTTAAAGAAGAAATTAAGAAAGAAATAGAAGTCTTCCTGGAAATAAATGAAAATCAGGACACAATGCAACAAAACCATTGGGACACTTTAAAATCAAGCCCAAGAGGGATATTTATAGCTCTTAGTGCCTACACTAAAAAATCAGAAAGAGCACATGTAAAAGACTTAAGAACACCACTCAAAGATGCTGGTAATTCAAGAACAAATGAACCCTAAACTAAGTAGATCAGAAGAAATAAAAGCCAGAGGAGAAATTAATGAAATAGAAACAAAGAAAACAATACAGAAAATCAATGGATCTAAGAGCTCATTCTTTGATTTCTTCTTCTTCTTCTTCTTCTTCTTCTTCTTCTTCTTCTTCTTCTTCTTCTTCTGCTGCTGCTGCTGCTGCTGCTGCTTTTGAGACAGGGTCTCCCTATAGCCCCTGCTGGAATAGCTCGTTCTTTGAAAGGTTAAAAAAGATAGACAGTCCCTTGACCCAGTTAATCAAAGAAAGAACGATCAAATCCAAATGAACAAAGTCAGAGACAAAATGGGAAAAATCTCAACAAACCCCCCAAAACCAGAAAATTGTAAGGGAACACTTTAAAAATGTATACTCCATTAAATTTGAAAATCTAAAAGAAATGGATGAATTTCTAGAGTCATGGACATCACCAAATTAAACCAAGAAGTCAAAAACTTAGACCCACAACAAAGGAGGAAATTGAAACATTAAGATGTCATCATGAACTTTGCAGGTAAATGGATGCAACTTGAAGCCATTGTGCTAAGTAAAGTAACACAATCCCCCCCCAAAACCAAACGGCAAATGGTTTCCCTCATTTCTGGATGCTAGCACCAAATCCCCCAATTGAAAGGCAAGCTGAGCAATGTTATTGTTATATTTCTTTTTATCTGAAAGCAACTGTCATGTTATAATGTGAATCTCTTAATGGGCCCTAGAATTAATTTACCACTTATTTTGGACATATGTACTTAACATATATGGGTGGAAGTTATATATTCATTTTTTAGAGTAATATAAAATTGAGGGGAAAAATGTGAATATCTAAACATATCATGGTATTAACATATAGATTATTCCCAAAGGACATAATTCTGGTACATTTATATAGGCATATTTTGGAGCAATACAAATGGGAGGGAACCACAACAATATAAGGACTGGATTGAAGAATGGATTGATACAGTTAAATTCTGCCCAAAACAATAAACCTCTGCAGGGAAAAATTGAGAGAAAGATGCAGGATATGTATGGCAGAATGCATGAACTGTAGTGGGGTGGGGGGAAGTGAAAGGGGAATATGTCTAAATTGATTTGAAAAATGATGTATGAAATACATGAAATAAATGTATTATATTAAAAAAAAAAACTCCCCAACTAAAATAAACCCAGGCCCAGTTGGTTTCCCAGCAGAATTCTACCAGACAGACATTCAAAGAAGATCTACAACCAATACTACTCAAACTATTCAGAAAGATAGGAATAGAGGGAGAACTTCCAAACTCCTTCTATAAATCCAGCATCACTCTAATAAAAAAAAAAAAAACAGGTAAAGATTAAAGCAAAGAAAGAAAACTATAGACCCATATCCTTAACGAACATTCCAGGAGAACTCCAGTTCCAGGGGAATCCGACACCCTCTTCTGACCTCCGCGGCATTGCATGACACGGGTGCACAGACTTGCATGCAGACAGTACATTCGTACACATACAGAAATAAATAAAATTAATAAAAAAATTTTAAAAAAATACTCGAAAACCACATACAGATATACATCAAAAAGATCATCCACCATGATCAAGTAGGCTTTATTCCAGAGATACAGGGATGGTTCAACATACATAAGTCAATAAATGTCATAAAACATATAAATGGAGCTGGGTGTGTTGGCACACACCTTTAATCCTAGCACTCGGGAGACAGAGGCAGGTGGATCTTTGTGAATTCAAGGCCAGCCTGGTCTACAGAGTGAGTTCCAGGACAGCTGGGGCTACAGGGAGACCCTGTCTCGAAAAGACCAATATATATATATATGGACTTGAAGACAAAAATCACATGATTGTATCAATAGATACAGAAAAGACCTTTGAGAAAATCTAACATGCATTCATGTTAAATGTCATAGAAGAAATAGGTCTGGAGGGAACATACCTCAATATCATTAAAGCTATACACAACAAACCCACAGCCAACATCATTCTAAATGGAGAAAAACTGGAAGAATTCCCATTAAAATCAGGACCAGACAGGGTTGCCCTCTATCTCCACTCTTTTTTACTATAGTGCTTGAAACACTTGCAAGAGCAATAAGACAAAAGAAGAGAATTAAAGGAGTACTATTTGGAAAAGAAGAGGTCAAATTATCTCAATTTGCATAAAAGATCTAAAAAATTATATCAGAAAACTGCTAGAAATGATGAATACTTTCAGTAAAGGGGAAGGTTACAAAATTAACTTACAAAAATCAGTAGCTTTTCTATATACTAATAAACAATGAGAAAAAGCATACAGGGAAACTGTATTAGTCACTTTTCTGTTGCTGTGATAAAGCACCATGACCAAGGAACTTATAAAAGGAAGAGCTTATTTGAGCTTATGATTGGTGGTTCCAGGGAATTAGAGTCCATTGTGGTGGGAGGCATGGCAGCTGGATCTGGAGCAGCATGCTGAGGGTCACATCTCACAAAGAGCACAAGAAAAAAGAGAGAGCAACTGTAGACCACGAGGCTTGTTAAAACTCACTAAACCTGCCCCCAGTGACACACTTCCTCCAGCACAGCCACACACCCCAAGACCTCCAAAAACAGCGCCACCAACTGGAGACAAACATCTGAATACCTAGAGCCTATGGGGGACACTCATCCAAACCACCACATTCCACTCCCTGGCCCCCATAGGCTCCTGAACATATAAAATGCAAAATGCATTCAGTCCAACCTTAAAAGTCCCCATAGTCTTTACCAGTTTTGATGCCATTCAAAAGTCTACAGTCCAAGTCTCTTCTGAGACTCAGGCCAATGTCATAACTGTAAGCTCCTGTAAAATCAAAAGACAAATTACATACTCCCAATATACAGTGGAACCGAATACACATTCCCATTCCAAAAGGGAGGAATAGAGGTATAGTGAGGAAATACTGGACCAAAACAAGACCAAAAACCTGCAGGGCAAACACCAAGTCCAGTAGCTCCACATGCAACTTCTGGGACTTGACTTCCAAAGGGCTTAGACGGCTCAGCTCTTCCAGCTTTGCTTGCAACACTCATCTCTTTCTTAGGCTGGTACCACTCCCTGTATGCAGCTCTCCTTGGCAAATATCTCACAGGTCTGGCATCTTGAATGTCTTCTTGGGGTCTCCACTGCCAACCAGACTTCACATTCACAGCTTCATGCAATGGCCTATCAGGGCCTACTTTATGCAGGGACACCCCTGCTGTGCTCTGCCTGACCTTGTAAGCTCAAACTCTTCCTTTTATAAGTTCCTTGGTCATGGTGCTTTATCACAGCAACAGAAAAGTGACTAATACACTTGGTAATTTGGTACCGAGAGTGGGGTGTTGGCTGTGAAGAACCTGACCATGTGGATGTTTGGAGAAATGTGGAAGACTTTGGAACTTTGAGCTAGAAAGGTTGTTGACTACTGTAAGCAGAGCTTAAAAGGCCATTTTAGTAGAAGCCTGGAAGAAAGCATGGCTTCAAATATGTGGTTCCAGGGGAAAATAAAGACTTAGGCAGCTCTCTGAAACCGTGGAGGAAGAACTGATGACCCCTTCACTCTTGCAAACTTCATGCCTCTAAAGCCAGCACCACGTGAATGAAATTGCTGAATCTGGCTGCAAGTTCGGGATGGAATCTCTCCTACTTTAACCACATTTGCAATTTTTCTCTGCCCTGGACTTGGAGCAGTATAAAACACTTTCAGTATTTTCCTTCAAAAGCTGGAGGATTATCTGGGTGTGGTCTTGCCCTGAAGGTACTGATTCTTTTGTTTACTTGTAAATCTCCAGGCCTCTCCTTAATTACTTAGTCTCCTTATGAAAGGGAGCCTCTCCTTCACATGCCTTGGCCATATCTTTAATCTTCCTAGTGCAGTTTTCAGATCCAAACTGTACATTCTGCATTTCCTTCTGCCCCATTTGCTCTTTTTCACTGTACATCTGCACAATATTCACCATTAAAAGCGACGCCACCATTTCTACATTAGGCTGTCTTGAAATATCCTCCGCCAAAGACATCGGTCCATTGCTTTTCAACTTAGCATCAGGCAAGCATTTGGGCTGTGGGAAAACTGCTGCCAAACTCTATCAAAATATCCCAGTTGCTGCCTAAGTCTTTATGTTCCCCTGGAACCACATCTTTTGCAGCCATGCTTTCTTCCAGGCTTCTACTACAATGACCTTTTAAGCTCTGCTTACAGTAGTCAACAGCCTTTCTAGCCCAAAGTTCCAAAGTCTTCCACATTTCTCCAAACATCCACATGGTCAGGTTCTTCACAGCCAACACCCCACTCTCGGTACCAAATTTCCAAGTGTATTAGTCACTTTTCTGTTGCTGTGATAAAGCACCATGACCAAGGAACTTATAAAAGGAAGAGTTTATTTGAGCTTACAATTGCCAGTTCCAGGGAATTAGAGTCCATTGTGGCAGGAGGCATGGCGGCTGGATCTGGAGCAGCATGCTGAGGGTCACATCTCCCAAAGAGCACAGGAAGCAGAGAGAGCAACTGTAGACCACGAGGCTTGTTAAAACTCACTAAGCCTGGCCCCAGTGACACACTTCCTCCAGCACGGCCACACACCCTAAGACCTCCAAAAACAGCGGCACCAACTGGAGACAAACATCTGAATACCTAGAGCCTATGGGGGACACTCATTCAAACCACCACATTAGAGCCTATGGGGGACATGCATTAAAACCACCACAGAAACCATCCCATTCACAATAACCTCAAAAAATATAAAATACTTAGGAATATATCTAACCATACACATAAAAGATCTCTACATTGAAATTCTCAAAACTTTTAGAAAAGAGAAGAAGACACTGGAAGATGGAAAAACCTACCATGCTCGTTGATTGGTAGAATTAATATTGTGAAAATGATCAGCTTACCAAAAACAATTTATAGAACCAATGCAGTGCCAGTGAAAATACCTACAACATTCTTCACAGAGCTAGAAAAAGTCATCCAAAATTCAGATGGGACCACAAAAGATCCCAAATAACCAAAAGAATCTTGAGCAAAAAGAACAATACAGGGGCCATACCAGATTTCAGGTTATATTACAGAGCTGTAGGTATAAAAACAGAATGGTGCTAACACAAAAATAGACACGTAGATCAATGGAAAAGAAGACCCAAACATGAGTACATAGAATTTCAACCACCTGATATTTGACAAAGGTGCCAGGAATACACAATGTAGGAAAAACAACATCTTCAATAAATGCTGTTGGCAGAATTGGATCTCCACCTGTACAAAAAATAAAACTGAGTCCTTATCTTTCTCCTTGCACAATAGGTCAACTCCAAGTGGATCAAAAGACCTCAATATAAAACCTGAAACTCTGAAACTGCTAGTGTTGGATCCAAAAATTGCACAGAAAAATTCTCAAGTCCAGATTTCAATCTTTGATACAAAATTTATTTAATTTGCTGGTGCACCAGAACCCAATTGAAAAAGCTAGTGCACTGGGGTGGGGGGTGGGGAGCAATTGTTGGTGCACTAGGGATGCAACCCACTCCACACAGGGAAGGGTGCAACCTGTAACAGAGCTTTTAAGAACAATAAAAAACAAACACAAAAACCGCAAACCAGGGGGAGCACTGGTGATGTTGAAACACAGTGCAAGCAGTGGTGACTTTTAAGCTGATTAGTTGTGTTTAGTAGCATGAAGCCCATTGGAGAGGAATGGGCTCCTCGGGACTTGGGAAAGTTCATCCCAACCTCAGGTATCTTTGGGAGCTAGGAAATCAGAGGCAAGGTAGAAGGAAATGTGCTCTTGTGATTGTGGTCCCAACAGGAGGGGTAGTCATGGGAGTAATTGTACTCAAGGTGGGATGGAGTAACTATGGGAAGCAAACTTCAGAGGCTTGCTTTCCAGTTAATTCCTTCCTTCTGATTAACTGTTTCTGACCTGTTCCCAACAATAGAATACATAGGCTATACCCTCTAAGATGTAGGCATAGGAAAGGAGTTTCTTTTTTTTTTTTTTTTTTTTTTTTTTTTTTTTTTTTTTT
>VZQC01010528.1:99551-159868 GCA_009823505.1 Rhizomys pruinosus
TTTATTATTTATTTATTTTTGTATGTGTATGAATGTACTGTCTGCATGCAGGTCTGTGCACCCGTGTCGTGCAATGCCGCGGAGGTCAGAAGAGGGTCTCGGATTCCCCTGGAACTGGAGTTCTCCTGGAATTGGAGCTACAGACGGTTCTCAGCCGCCATGTGGGTGCTGGGGATCGAACCCGGGTCCTCTGCAAGAGCGTCGGCGCTCTTAACCGCTAGGCCATCTCTCCAGCCCCAGGAAAGGAGTTTCTTAACAGGACATCAAATACTCAGGAATTAAGGTCAATAATTAGTAAGTGGAAGCTCATTAAGCTACAGAGCCTCTGTACAGCAAAAGAAACAGCCAAGCAATTGAAGAGGAAACCTACTGAACGGGAGAAAATCTTTACCAGTTACACATCCAACAGAGGATTAATATCCAGAATATAGGAAGAATTCAAAAAACAAAGTAGCAAGAAAATAAATAATCCAATAAAAAGATGGACTCCAAATATGAATAGAGAATTCTCAAATGATGAAATAAAAATGGCCAAGAAACACCTTAAAAACTGCTCAACATCCTTAGCAATTCAAGAAATGCAGATTAAAAAAACACTTTAAAGATCCATCTTACCCCAATAAGACTGGCTAACATCATGAGAATAAAGGACACCAGATGCTGGCAAGGACATAGAGATAAAGGAATACTCATTTACTACTAGTGGGAATGCAGACTAGTGCATCCACTGTAGAAGGCAGTGTGGGGAACTCTCAAAGAACTAAAAATGAACCTTTCCTATTGTCCAATTATACCACACCTTGGCATATTCCCAAAGGACTCATCATACTGTATAGCTACCTGCACATCCATGTTTATTGCTGCTCCACATCCATGTTTGTTGCTGCTCTCTTCACAATAGCAAATAAATGGAAACAAGTGGGTTCAGGGGCACTGAGTCCAGTGAAAGTTGCAACACCACGAAGAACCTGGTGATGGCTTCAGATGTTCTGCTACTGCTTTGTGGTTCTCTGTCACCTCTGTGGACCCATGATCAATGATCCATTGCCCTTCCATTATATAAGGGACTGAAACAGGCCAACCAGTTATTGTACAACTAGGTCTTGCAGAAAAGGACAACTGGTAATCAAAGGGTCAACATCTCAACTTCTATACTATGCTTTGGTGGTTCCAAATGGGAAGCTTCTAATGCCCTACATGAACCATTGCCACTTCTGGAATACATGGAGAATTTAACTCATTTGGCAACTGAAAAACATCTCTTTGGGTAGACAATATCTTTGGAAACCCTACCGAACAATAGCTCTCAAGTTATATTCAAGATGTCCCATATTTCCTCAAACACAGCCCTAGCAAGCCACTTCATTGACCACAAGAACATTTCCCTCTAATGCATGAGACATTCAAACCTGGCAGATCAATTTATCCAAATGACTCCAACACAAGGATATAAATATGTTTTGTGCTGATTTGGATGGAAAGGAGCTTTATGAAGAGAGACGACTTAACCTAAGGGAAGTCTCCTGAAGAAGATAGGTATGTGGCATGGTGACCCAGACAAGACATCAGAGAAATTCCCCAAACATGAGGAAAATGTCTGGTTTTTGTTTTTTTGTTTTGTTTTGTTTTTATCCTTTCATGTGGGAGCAAGAACTTCCACAGCAGGTGATTTAGTCTGGTATGACCCATTTGATGACGAGAATGGAGGAGCCATGTACTCAGGAGGACCACTGGTGTATCCTGTAAGAGGCACAGAGGAAAGCCATGTAGAGATTAAAAGAGTCCCTTTATTAGTAAACAGAGTAGGGCAGTGTGGGCTCAAGCCTAAAGGAACTATTGATCCCAAGGAGAGACAGAACAAGCCTAAAATCACCATTAGGTCAAGTGAGGGGCAAAGCCAGTAATCATACTTGCATCGTAACAGAGGCAGGGCCCATAGTTACAGCATAACAGTGCCAGGTCATTTTAAAAGGAAGTTTTCAGTTAACAAAAAGGTTCTAACTTTCCATTAAGAAAAACACATGTCAGTGCTGGAAAGATTACTCAGCTGGTAAGAGCACAGGTTATTCTTCCCCAAGGCTTGGGTTCAAATCCCAGCACCCCATAGCTCCTATTCGGTGGGACCTGATGCCCTTATGAACCCTGCAGACATTGCACCATTGTTTGGGTGAACAAAATGGAGTCAGTTTGACCATTTCAGACAAATCAGAAGTAGTGAAATCACAGCCCAGACAGCTTAACTGTGTGTCAGCAGAAGTAGTGGAGTTGTGGGGCTCAATAGCCTGGTCTCCTCAGGCTGTGAGATAGGGACTCTGAGAATGACCAGCTTCTTAAAGAGCAGGCTTGGATCTAACCCTAAAAGTACCTGGGTGAAAATATCGATCCCTGGATGACAGCAGACATTAGGCTCAATACTAATGTCACTATAGTGGGCTGGATGACCTTCTAAATCTGAGGAAATAGGACAATGACACAAGACATTGAATTCTAATTGACTGAGCAATCCCATGGCCAGGAGGAAGCCCAGGAAGTGTCTAGGGAGTTGCTCAAGACAGCAGGCTGGCACATGCCAGAGCAGCTGGGGCACAGAGTGCAGGCCAGCTGACAGGTGTGTCGGCCAGGAGCATAGCATTTTGGGAGCTGAGGTTTGAATCCCTAGCCTGTGTTGCACAGAGGCTGCTGGCACACGCCAGAGCAGCTGGGGCAAAGGGTACCAGCATGTGGGCTAAGCAAGCAAACCCCCTCCCCCCCACAACTAGAACTCCAGAGGAAGTTTCCAGTAAGTTCTACAACCAACCTAGAGTAACTGGCTGGCAGTAGAGGGCATACAGTGCTCAGAAGGTGTCATCTGGGTTGTTACCCACCCAGTTCTTGTGGAACAAAAAGGGAAGAGTGAACTATGCCTTCCAATATATAAACAAAATTGAAAGCCTGAAATCTAGACAAGCCAACATTCCATAAATAAGGAGAATACAACGAAGGCAACTAAAGGAATCAAGAAAAGCAATCCTTCAACACGGTCAAGAGGCATTAGAGATTCACATCAGATTACAGTCAAAAGGCAAACCACATGCCAAGAGCACAATGAAAGAACAATATGAGAAAAGCTCAGAACAAGTGCACACCAAACTCTATGGAGCCTGCAGAGGACTCCTACAATGGGATCTCCCTAGAGGTAGCCCAGGACACAGATCGTACAACAATCACAGATATATTAAAAGAAATCATAGAACTAAGGGGAGAGAATGAAAAACTCAGAAAGGACCTAGAGGGAGACAATGACAAACTTTGGGAAGAACAAAAAGGAGAAAATGACAGACTCCAGAAAGAGCTAGAGGGACAAAATGACAAACTCCAGGAAGTGGAAACACTGAGAAGATCCCATGCTGAAATGAAAAAGGAAACCAAGAAGCAAAACAAGGAGCTACAAGAAAATATTGAGAAGCTCCAAGAAGAAGTGGAAATACTAAAGTAAACACAGGATGAAATGAAAAAGGAAATCAAACACTCATCCAATCAACAGGAAAGAATGGGAAAAATCCTCAGAAACAGAAAAAAGAATATCAGACCTAGAAGATAACACAGAGCAACTAAAAAGCTCAAGTAAAGACTAAGAAAAAATTAAAAATACACAATAGTGGAACAACCAGGAAATGTGGGATACTATGAAAAGATCAGACTTCCTCATCATAGTGATAGAGAAAGAAGAATCCCAAGAGAATGGTATTGATCAGATCATCAACAATAATAGATGAAAATTTCCCCAAACTAAAAAAAGACAAACCCATACAAATACAAGAAGCACATAGAACACCAAATAGACCAGAAAAGAGACTCCCCTCACCATATCATTGTTAAAACACTAGATGCCCAAAACAAAGACAAAATTCTGAAAGCCACAAGAGAAAAACACAAGTTACATATAAGGGGAAACCTATCAGAATTACAGCTGACTTTTCAGTGCAAACTATCAAAGTAAGAAGAACGTGGACCAAAGCATTCCCAGTGCTAAATGACTATAAATGCCAACCCAGGATATTATACCCAGCAAAAATGTCAATTCTAGTTGAAGGAAAGAGAAAAATCTTCCATGGCATAAACAAGATGAAAGAATACATGTCCAGAAAACCAACCCTTCAGAGAATACTTGAAGCAATTCAAAGGAGAGAGGAGAGGAGCAACTACCCCCAGGCACCACGAAAGAGAAATTAATAAAAGCAGAACTGTGGAAGTAGAAACCTAGACCAAAAACGCAAATGGATAATAAAGTGAAAGGAAGCAACACACATCTCTCAATTATACCTTAAATATTAATGGACTAAACTCCCCAATCAAAAGGCATAGACTGGGGGAATGGATCAGAAAACAGAATCCGTCGATATGCTGTCTACAAGAAACACATCTCACCCTCAAGGATAGGCATTAACTTAAAGTGAAAGGATTTTTGAGGAAGTGCTTTCAGTTTTCTTCCCTTCCTGTTGCCCAATATTACTCTGATATGAAAACCTGATAAAGATGGTAGGGGAGGGGCTGGAGAGACGGCCTAGCGGTTAAGAGCGCCGACTGCTCTTGCAGAGGACCCAGGTTCGATCCCCAGCATCCACATGGCAGCTGAGAACCGTCTTTAACTCCAGTTCCAGGGGAATCTGATGCCCTCTTCTGACCTCCGTGGCATTGCACGACACTGGTGCACAAACCTACATGCAGACAGTACATTCTTACACATAAGACATAAAATAAAAAAATTTTAAAAAGATGGTAGGGGAAGAAAAGCAAATTACAGTCCAATATACATTGTGAAGTTGTAGACCAAAGGTTTCAATAAAATCCTGGCAAACTGAATTCAAAAATCACACCAAAAAGATTACCTTAGGTTAAGCATGATCATTCTTTAAATCTCTAGACTCAGAAGGCACACGTATTTCTGTGAGTTCAAGGCCAGGGAAGGCTACATAGTAGGACACTTTGAGGAGAAGGAGGAGGAGGAGGAGGAGGAGGAGGAGGAGGAGGAAGAAGGAGGAGGAGGAAGAAGGAGGAGGAGGATGAAGAGGAGGGGGAGAAAGAAGAGAAGTAAGAGAAGGAGAAAAGAAGGAAGAGGCAGAGAAGGAAGAAAGAAGAGGAGGAAGAAGAAGAAGAAGACAGAGGGGGAGGAGAGGCTATCATGACAAATTTAACTCCATTCCAGAGAAGAAGGGGACTCATCATATATGAAATGATAAATATAATTAATCACATAAATGGATTAAAAGAAGAAATCATGAAATTACTTTAATACATACAGAAAAGTCTTTTGAGAACATTGAATATGTCTTCATGATAAAGGTTGTAGAGATGGGGCTGGAGAGATTGCTCACTGGTTAAGAGCTCTTGCAGAAGACCTGGGTTCAATTTCCAGCACCCACATGGTGGCTAACAACTGTAACTCCAGTTCCAGAGGATCTGACTCCCTGTTCTGACCTCCATGGGCATTTCACACCTACCAAATGCAAACAATACACTTGTACACATAAAATAAAGGCAACTAATTTTTAAAATAAAAGGTTATAGAGAATCAATATACCCCAATATAAGATATCTAGCAATTGCTGAACTGACAAAAAAAAATATAGTAATACACCAATGAAATTTTACGCAGGTTTAAAGAAAAATGAAATTTGCAGGTAAATGGCTGAAAGTGGAAATAAATTATACTGAGTAAGATTACCCAGGTCTAGAAAGACAAACACAGCACTGTTCCCATTCATATTCAAATCCTAGATTCAACTCTGTTTTATGTGTGTTTTGTCTGCATATCTGCAAGTACACCTGAAGAGCCCGCAGAGGTCAGAAGAGGGCAGCAGATTCCCTGAAACTAGAGTTAGGGATGATTAGCTACCATGCTATGCTGGGATCCAAACCTGGGTCTTCTGCAAGAGCAGCCAGTTCTCTCCAGCTCTGGCTTCAACACTTTAGTTCTGTTTGTTTAGCTTTGAGTACTTGTAGAAGCCAGGAAGCTAGGAAGGAACCTGGGGAGAGGGTACCAATGTGGAACGTAGATACTGAACATACTGAAAAGACATTAGTGGGGGGTAAAAAGCTTTAAGGAATGAAGAAAGTTGAGAGGAGTGGGTGCGGGCTGGGAAAAGAGCAGAAATAGGTATATGAAAAAGCAATATGGAAACTTACAGTCCTGTAACTCAAATAAAAAAATACAAATAGAGGGGCTGGCTCAGTTTAACTTAACTAAGGTTAAGAGTACTGACTAAGCCAGGTGTGGTGGCACACACCTTTAATCCTAGCACTTGGGAAGCAGAGGCAGGTGGATCTTTGTGAGTTCGAGGCCAGCCTGGTCTACAGAGTGAGCTCCAGGACAGCTGGGGCTACAGGGAGACCCTGTGTCGAAAAGACCAAAAAAAAAAAAAAAAAAAGAGTACTGACTAATCTTACAGAAGACCCTGGATTAACTTTCAGCACCAACATGGTGACTAACAACATTTTGTAATTCCAATTCCAGGGGAATCTGATACCTTTTACTGATTCCTGTGGCCATTATATGATACAGGTGCACTCACATACATGTAGTCAATATACTCATACACATACAATAAAAATAATAAATAAAATATTTTAAAAGACACTAGAGTTAGAAGGAAATTGCCCACTGTGGCTAAATAATGGTGCTCTTAGAAGTAGTGGATCATTAGCAAGGGCATGGTGGCACAAGCCTTTAATCCTAGCATTCAGGAAGCAGAAGCAGGTGTATCTCTGAGTTCAAGGCTAGCTTGATCTACACAGGGAGTTCCAGGACAGCTGGGGCTATAGAGAGACCCTGTCTCAAAAAGACCAGAAGAAGAAGAAGAAGAAGAAGAAGAAGAAGAAGAAGAAGAAGGAGGAGGAGGAGGAGGAGGAGGAGGAGGAGGAGGAGGAGGAGGAGGAGAAGGAGAAAGAGGATCATTACACAAATATTCCAGTCCTAGGTAGGGAATACTTACATAGCAGTTGGTCACAGAGCCCCCCCCCCAAACACAGGGTTTTGTCAATCCACTTGGTTGCACAACAGAACTTAGGGTTACTTTCATGTAAGACAGCACACACCTCAGTAGCAAGATGTAAAGAACATAAGCTGGACTTGAAATGGAAACTACCTCCCTGAAGACTAGTTCTCATAGTGCCAGAAAGTCTGTGCAGGTGGCTGGGTGGGAAAGAGATCAGTGACCTTACACAGCTGTGAATCCTACCGGCCACAAATCAACATGCTCAGCCAGATGTGTCCACATGTGCAACACCTGCTTGAGTGTTACGGGAGTAGTGAGCCATCCTCTAATAGGATCTGAGGCCTAGTGCATGAGAGGAAAACCAGGCTTTGTACTGTAAGCCCAGTGAAGGAACCATAACTATGAAGGTCATTGGCCTAAGTGGGGAAACTCACTACTCTTTTTGGTAAGATAAATTGACATAGCATCGAACTGCCTTCTAAACATCTATCTCATGCCAGTAGACAAAAGCCACTCTGAGCTTTAATCAAAGAAACCTTATTGAGTGAACAACAATGAATACAGAGTCATGGGGCGGCAAAAAGTAAATGACAGTTGAGGGCTCAGTCTTAAATGAGACATTTACAGCACCTCCTCTATGGCTCAGGGAGCACTGAAGATGAGGGGCAGGAGCTATTTAAGAGCTAGAAGATGTGGCAAAGTTCTTCAAAATACCATCCTGTGAATTCAACATAAACACCGTGATCATGGATTCACAACTGCAGTCACCAGCCCTGTGCACACACAAGACTGGCCTTGGCAACCATCAGTCCAGGATGGGAAAGGAGCTCACAGAGACCTAAGCTTTTCTGCAGAACTATTAAGTATTGACAGATTAATTGTTGTGGGTGGGGTCAAGAAAGCCACGTTATGTGTAAGTGGTGCAGAGACAACAGGAACCAGTGCAGCTCCAGTTCAGAACCCCTTCACCAGCACCACATGTGGACAAGAGTATTAGAGGAGAATGCATCTGATGGAAACACTCCTAGCCCACAAATGGATTCTGCAGCAGGAGCACTGAGCTTAATGAAACTTACAGCATCACGTAACTGGTGGTGGCTGTGGATGTGCTGCTATTGCTTGAGGTTCTCGGTCACAGCTATGAGTCCATGATCACAGATCGCATCTACTACTTGTGTCCCAGAAGAAAATGTGGGAGGAATCAACTCAAGGCTGTTTTAGTAGTTACACATTCTTCAACATTTGTTCATGTGTCAGGTAACACAAGCTTTTCAATGTATTGAAGGAAACCTGCACACCCTTGACCCAAGAAGAGGTGCCCAAAGTTTTCTGCTCTGTTTCTATCTATGCTGGATGATAGCTTCAGTTGTGAATTGGAAACACCTCAGAAGAGGGAACCTCAATTGGCTACATCTGTGAGGCATTTTCTTGCTAGTGAAGGGTCCCACACATGTGGGGGAGGGTGTTGCCACCACATGAAGGTACTCCTGAGTTGTATAAAAATGAAGGTTGTGTGTTGGGTGTGGTGGCACACACCTCTAATCCCAGCACTCAGGAGGCAGAGGCAGGTAGATCTCTGAATTCAAAGCTAGCCTCGTCTACAAAGTGAGTCGCACACCAGCTGGGGCTACAGGGTGACCCTGTCTCAAAAAGAAAAGAAGAAGAAGAAGAAGAAGAAGAAGAAGAAGAAGAAGAAGAAGAAGAAGAAGAAGAAGAAGGAGGAGGAGGAGGAGGAGGAGGAAAAGAAAGAGAAAGAAAAAAGCATGTTGAGCCCAGCCCAGAGCAGGAAGCCATTAATCAGTGATCCTCTGATGTCTGGGCTTCAGTTCCTGCCTCCAGGCTCCTGCCCTCTGTTCCTGTTCTGGCTTCCCTCAAGGATGAACTGTGATCAGTATTTGTTCCATAGGCTTACACCAAGATCAGAAGCCATTTGGAGAATTTACAGACCCTATTGTGAAGTAAGCCACAAAGAGTTCAATGCTCACCTCACTCTCAGCTGGACTTCTTGGCAGTGTTCCTGCATTCAGTCATGTCATACTTTAGTCATGTCATAGAGACTAGAACTCTACCCCGTATGAGGAACAGCATGGTGCTGGCACAGAGGTTCTAAATTTATCTCTATGAGTAGGTGTGAAAGACCTCTTCCTCACCTCAACTCTCATCTGGGAACAGTGTATGTAGCTGAATCTAGGTTCTTGAAGCAGAGATGTGCAAACACATGTTGAGTTGGGCATTGTCATTAGGACAGCATCCAGGATCTATGAGCTACGTTACTTGACAGAGACATCTTGAGGAACTAAAAAACAAAAGAGTTCATGTTTTGAGGTTTCCGAGAGAAGTGGGAAGACTTGCTATTTCAGTTCTTAATAGAACTCTAGCATAAACGTACATTATTTTTTTTTATTTATTTCCATATGTGTATGAATGTACTTTCTGCATGCAAGTTTGTGCACCCGTGTCGTGCAATGCCGCGGAGGTCAGAAGAGGGTGTCGGATTCCCCTGGAACTGGAGTTCTCCTGGAATTGGAGTTTCAGACGGTTCTCGACCGCCATATGGGTGCTGGGGATCGAACCCAGGTCCTCTGTAAGAGTGGTCGGCGCTCTTAACCGCTAGGCCATCTCTCCAGCCCAAACGATCAACCTTTCACTTGCTATTGCACTAAGATCTCGACTCCATCAGAACAAGCTTCCAAATTACTCCATTTCTTAAGTCATTTAAACCCACACATGACATTTCCCTCCGTTGTTGCTCATTCCCAGAATCCTGTCAACATAGTTTCCTCCCTCGCCTGTGCTTTACTTGCTTGTTGACAGTATTCATATGCCTGGGGGAGTTAGGAAATGGGCTGAAAGCTCTGTCCCAAAGGCACTGCCAAACTGATAGGAAGGGCGCCCAGCTGGAAAAAGGACCTGGATGAAGATACGCTGGCTTTCAACAACCCGAGAGAACTCATTGAGTGAATTTGGTGCCAAGTTAGTAAATGTGCTTTCATTTCAATGACTTTTCAGAAAGTTATGGTGACGGTATGGCTTTCTAAAATGGGCAAATATTCAACTCAAAAGATCTTTGTCATTTTTCATGCCAGGAATGGAAGAAGAGAAATAGAGGAATAATCTAAGTGATCTGGGTGCTATACTCAACAATGTCTCAAGTTCCTGGGATGGAGGGAAATGCTTGTGCTGTGGCTGAAGACCTGGAAAGGATTGGGGAGATGAGGATAATATCAGGGTGCTCACCCTGTCAATGCCCTGAGGGCTTCCTTCACATAAAGGAAAGAGAAGAGCTCGAATGGTTTTCTGCTTGGAGTGGTTTAATGTTATGGATGGATTGGATAGCAGGTGCCGAAGTGCCGTGGACTGATGTCAGCATAATTATCTCTGGAGTAAGATGCACAACTATGGCTTGTATAACAGCTACAGAAATTATTGTTCTATGTTAAACATTGTTTTTAGGAGTTGAAGGAATGGCTCAGCATTTAAGAGCTTGTAATCATCTTTCAGAGGACCTGAGTTAAAATCCCAACACCAACACTGGATGGTTTAGAGCTACCTGTAACTTCAGTTCCCAGGGACCCTTTAGTCACCACAGACACATGTACACACAACCCACAGCCCACCACCCACATAGTTAACAATAAGAAACAACTTTTTAAAATTTCTTTTTAAAATTAATTTTATTTATTTTTGTATGTGTATGAATGTACTGTCTGCGTGTAGATCTGTGCACCCGTGTCGTGCAATGCCGCGGAGGTCAGAAGAGGGCGTTGAATTCCCCTGGAACTGGAGTTAAAGATGGTTCTCAGCCGCCATGTGGGTGCTGGGGATCAAACCCGGGTCCTCTGTAAGAGCAGTTGGTGCTCTTAACCGCTAGGCCATCTCTCCAGCCCCGTCTTTTTAATTTCTTAAGATTAAATAAAGTAAAAGGAATAGTCTCCAACTTTATCCCACTGAGCTAAGTGAGAACAGTAATGCCAGCCTTTCAGCGCATGCTCTCAGCCTAGCTTATACATAAAAATGTCTACATCTTCCCAAATGGACGTATTTTGTATTGTAAATGATGTAAACAGATATTTCAAACAGGCTTATAATGTGGTTTTTTTTTTTTGTCTTTTCGAGACAGGCTCTCCCTGTAGCCCCAGCTGTCCTGGAACTCACTCTGTAGACCAGGCTGGCCTTGAACTCACAAAGATCCGCCTGCCTCTGCCTCCCAAGTGCTAGGATTAAAGGTGTATGTCACTACACCTGGCTATAATGTGTATTGTAAGCTAAGTATTAACACAAAAGCCAGGGGCTGGAGAGATGGCTCAGTGGTTAAGAGCACCAACTGCTCTTGCAGAGGAACTGGGTTCGATTCCCAGCACCCACATGGCGGCTAAGAACCATCTTGAACTCCAGTTCCAGGGGAATCCAACACCCTCTTCTGACCTCCGAGGCATTGCATGACATGGGTGCACCAACATACATGCAGACAGTACACTCATACACATAAAAAAAATAAATAAATAAAATTAAAAAAAAAGCCAAAAGCCAAAAGGCAATGTCTACTTCTGAAAGTTGTGAAAATTCCTTTCCTTCTCCATCCTTATATATATTTACACCAACTTTTGTCTTTAACGCACATATAGTTATGAACACTTACAAGACTATTCAGTATAATTTCATACCATATATATTTAGAGCCTCAAAGCAATACACTCTAGCAAATAAGCAGATAGGAGAAGACAGTGTGAGTACACTCGGTGATCTTCACATGATATGATGTTGCTGAGCATGTACATCAGCAAATAGCTCTTCTTCCCCTACTTTTTGTGATAGGGTCTCCCTGGGTGGCCCTGGCTGGCCTGGAATTCAGAGCTGTACTCGTAGCTACCTGTAAGTGCTGGGATTAAAGTCCTGTGCCACTAAACCTGGCAGTATTTAACTTTTATAGGGCATGGATATACCCACAGAATTCACAACTCAAATTTCCTTTTTAAAGGCATGGAAACATTCTCTCTCTCTCTCTCTCTCTCTCTCTCTCTCTCTCTCTCTCTCTCTCTCCTGTGTGTGTGTGTACATGTGTGATACTAGGGAGTGAACTCTAGGCCTCATGGATACACCCACACAAGTATATTACAATGAAAGCTATATCCTTAATTCTCTTATTTTTTCTTTTTATAGGGTCACACTAGGTTACCCAGGTAAGTCTTGAACTTGCAACCCTCCTACCTAAGGTACCAGAGCAACACTGATTCTGTAATCAGTAACATCAAGTCTGTTAAGGGCCTTCTTTAAATACAAATTAGTAAAACACATTATATTTATAATTTTACAAGTGTTTCATCTAAGTGAAATTTTGAGTGTTAATAATTTGCATGGATATTTTAATATATTTTTAGGATTTTACATTACTATTTTATATGACTCTTAAAATGCAGTTCTTTTTTTTTTTTTTTTTTTTTTTTTTTTTTTTTTTGTATTTTCGAGACAGAGTCTCCTTATGTCCCAGTTGCCCTGGAAATCGCTCCGTAGGACCGGGCTGGCCTTGAGAACTTCACAGAGATCTGCCTGCTTTGCCTTCCCAAGTGTGAGATTAAAGGCATTGTGCCCACCATGACAGGCAAAATGGCCTTCTTAAAATCAAACATATGTCTTTATTTTCCAAACCTCTAGGTTTCAATCATTGTCTACTATTAGAAGACCTATGTCCATTTAAATTATCATGTGACTTTCAGTAAATGTGAAAAAAGAGTATTCTCAAATACCACTCATTTAGTGTTTTACTTCAAGGACTTGACTTTTTATATCACAAATCTGGACTGAGGGCCTTAACAGGTATCTCTCATTAATAGGCATAGTCTTCTCTACGAGTCCTTCTTTGATCTTCAAAACCAAAAATACAAAAAAACTAAACCCAGAAGGTCCTCATTTAAAAAAGTTCCCCAGAATTCCAGAATACATATTATTTGAAGGTAATTAGAAAGCCTGAAAGCTGTTGCCCATGTTAACATTAACAAAGTTTCCCCTAAGCATTCATTTATTTCACGTCTTTGAAGAAAACCATGACCTTTAGTGTTTTCCTAATTTTACACATTCATAATGGTTTTTTATCACTTTCATATAGTTCAAGTAAATTGGGATAAATATAAAAGTTACTCTGAAAGCTGGGCGTGGTGGCACACACCTTTAATCCTAGCACCCAGGAGGCAGAGGCAGGCGGATCTTTGTGAGTTCAAGGCCAGCCTGGTCTACAGAGCAAGTTCCAGGACAGCCGGGGCTACAGGGAGACCCTGTCTTGAAAAGACAAAAAAAAAAAAAAAGTTGGGGCTTTTTAAATTTTATTTATTTTTGTATGTGTATGAATGTACTGTCCTCATGTAGGTCTGTGCACTTGTGTTGTGCAATGCCGTGGAGGTCAGAAGAGGGCATCGGATTCCCCTGGAACTGGAGTTAAGGATAGTTCTCAGCCTCCATGTGGGTGCTGGGGATTGAACCCGGGTCCTCTGCAAGAGCAGTCAGAGCTCTTAACCGTTAGGCCATCTCTCCAGCCTCATGGGTCTTTTTAACAATATGAATTTTATTGTATTCTTTGTATTGCTGTATGTATGTAAGTACACCCTGTCATGGAATGTCTGAGAAGTTCAGAACCCTGGAACTGGAGTAGTGAATAGTTTTTAACCACCGTGTTGGGAACCTGGGTCTTTTGCAAGAATAGCTAGTGCCCTTAACAACTGAGCCATCTCTCTAGCCCCCACAATATGATTTTTTTTGTCTTTCAAAGGACTTGTGACCTCTCAAGTTGCCACATTATTTACATTCATAGTTTTGTTTTTTGGATTTTTTTGGTGGTGTGAATTTTTTCATGTGCACATGTCAGGGAGCTCACAATTACCTGTAACTCTGCACTCCATGGGATCTGATGACTTCTTCTGGACTCTTGGGCACATGAACATATGTAGTATACATTCATATAGACACAAAACACACACACACATCAATTTTTAATGAAAAAATGTTTTTATTGTTATTTTTATGTACGTATGAGTGGACTGCCTGTATGTATATAAGTACACCCATCTGGGGCTGGAGAGATGGCTCAGTGGTTAAGAGCACCAACTGCTCTTGCAGAGGACCTGGGTTCGATTCCCAGCACCCACATGGTGGCTAAGAACTGTCTTTAACTCCAGTTCCAGGAGGATCTGACACCCTCTTCTGACCTCTGAGGCATTGCATGACACGGGTGCAACTACCTACATGCAGACAGTACACTCATACACATAAAAAATAATAAATTTTTTAAAAAATTAAAAAAATAAGTACACCCATCTTAGGCAATTCCTGTAGGCAGCAGAAGAGGGTGTCGAATTCCCCTGGAACTGGATTTATAAATGGTTGTCAGCATTCATGTTGGAGCTGGGAATCAAGCCTGGGTCCTCTGAAGAGCCAGCGCTCTTAACTGCTGAGCCATCTTTTCAGCTCATGAGTAAATCTTTTAAAATAAACACTTTGAAGAAAAGGAAGATTAGAAGTGAGCAAGTTTGTGGCAAGAGAGTCTGGAGGTGTAATGGAATCCAGGGAACTCAGTGGTGATGTGGACCCTGGACAGATATGTGGGCACTGACTTTACTAACACCAACATGGCTGCCCCATATGTGACTGGGAGGGGGGATGTCCTCACTTTTTCCATGTTTGGCCTGTGTAACTGTTGGATTCATGCAGCCTGACAATTTAGAGTGCTGGCTTGGCAGCTGCCAGAAATGCATGCACTTCTCTCCTCAGTAAATATCCCACAGGATAGGAGAGAGAGTCCAGGCTTGTGCTTGGCCCATTTGAAATCCACAAGCCATACAAGGGAAGAGTGAGGAAGGAAGAGGTAGAATCTACCTCCCTGTGATTGGCTGCCTTCTGCACCAAGACAGAATTTGTCTTCCTGGAACATACACCAGAATATACTGTTCCTCCCTTAAGTTTGCTTCTTGTCAGGTGTTTACCCACAGCAACCAGACAAGTAACCAATACACTGCACATTCTATCATCAAGCCCCTGGTGAAAGCCCACCCAGGACTGCCAAGTGCCCAGAGGAAAGGGAAACCTGTAGAAGTATGGAAGGGAAAAACATACACATGATTTCCAGGCCGGTGACACCAACTGTGATATTGGTGGATCAGAGTCCAGAGGCCACTCACTGACATTTCCAGGTAGTATTCCAGAACAACAGTGGACCAGGGACACATGACCAGTGATAGAAAGGGACAGCTTATTCAGAAAGAAAAACACACTGAGATGCATAGTTATAGGCTGGTGAGACCAAAAAGGAAAGCGGCTCAAAAGCATCAGGTCCAGTGTGTCATCCCTTCATAAGTCATGTCATACAGTATTGGCTTTCCCCTAGGACTGTGAGACTTTTCCGGCACATGTTGTTTCTTACATGACAGGGAGAGGTTTCCAATTTTCTTCCTAACAGGCTTTTTCATGTTAATTTTGACTATTTTTATTAGGCTCTATTCAAATGTCTCACTTGTATCATAAGGCTTACAGAGAGACTGGCAGGAGATGTGCTACTAAACAACCATAAAGATCTGAGTGTGAATCCAGTCTGAGCACTGTGTAAAAGTAGGGTGGGAGTGTGTGTTTCTCTATTCTCTGTGCTGGAGAGGCAGACCAGAAACAAGCAGATGCCTTAAGCTCATTAGCAGCCAGCCCCAGCAGAATTGATGAATTCCAGCTTCAGTGGATACCCCTGTTTGGGAAAAAAAGTGGGAGGTGATGTCATCAAGGAAAACCCTGGATATATTGACGTCTGGCCTCCACACACTGAGCACGCACCCATGTCTATCCACCAACACCCCCTCCAAAGATGTACAAACTATGGAAACTGACATCTCTAGGTATGCTAAGATTTCTCGAAACAATCAGCTGGAAAGAAGAAAGGACACTTTGATCCATTAAGACAAGAATTTGCCCCTACAAGTGTCTGCTTTACAAAGAGAAGAGATCTTATCTGCAAATTCCTGCATGTGCATTACCACCTGTCTGTCTGGGAGAACCCAAATGTCTAAATAAGGTCCTCTTGTTTATTTACCTAAGTCACTGAGTTTTGTAAGTTAATTTTTTAACCTTCCCCTTTACTGAAAGTATCATCATTTCTTGTTTTCTGGTATAATTTTTTTTGTGTCTGTTATGTATAATATCATGTTATCTGCAAGTTGAGTCAATTTGACCTCTTCTTTCCCAAATAGTACACTTTTAATTTCCTTCTCTTGTCTTATTGCTCTTGCAAGGGTTTCACACACTACATTAAAAAGGAGCAGAGATGGAGGGCAACCCTGTCTGGTCCTGATTTTAATGGGAATGCTTCCAGGTTTTCTCCATTTAGAATGATGTTAGCTGTGGGTTTGTTGTGTATAGCTTTAATGATATTGAGTTGTTCCCTATAGACCTATTCCTTCTAGTACTTTTTAAAAATTTTTTATTATTTATTTATTTATGTGTATGAGTGTACTGTCTGCATGCAGGTTTGTGCACCCGTGTCGTGCAATGCCGTGGAGGTCAGAAGAGGGTCTCGAATTCCCCTGGAACTGGAGTTCTCCTGGAATTGGAGTTTCAGACGGTTCTCGGCCGCCATGTGGGTGCTGGGGATCGAACCCGGGTCCTCTGCAAGAGCAGTCAGCGCTCTTAACCGCTAGGCCATCTCTCCAGCCCCATCCTTCTAGTACTTTTAACATGAATGCATGTTAGATTTTGTCAAAGGCCTTTTTTGTATCTATTCATATGACCATGTGATTTTTGTCTTCAAGTCCATTTATATGTTTTGTGACATTTATTGACTTATGTATGTTGAACCATTCCTGCATCTCAGGAATAAAACCTACCTGATCAGGGTGGATGATATTTTTGATGTGCATCTGTATGTGGTTTTCAAGTACTTTTTTAAGTCTTAGCATCCATGTTCATTAAGGATATGGGCTATTAGAGTGATGTTGGATTTATACAAGGAGTTTGGAAGTTTTCCCTCTGTTTCTTTCTTTCTGTTTTTTTTTTTTTTGGGGGGGGGTCTTTTTGAGACACAGTCTCCTTGTAGCTCCAGCTGTCCTGGAACTCACTATGTAGACCAGGCTGGCCTTGAACTCACAGAGATCCACCTGCCTCTGCCTCCCAAGTGCTAGGATTAAAGGCGTGCGCCACCACGCCCAGCCCTGTTTCGGTGCTCCTAACCCCTGAGCCATCTCTCCAGCCCCGTGATGTTTCCCATTTCATCTCTGATTTTAATAATTTGGATTTGCTCTTTCTTTGATTAGCTGGGTCAAGGGGCTGTCTATCTTGTTTTCCCTTTCAAAGGATGAGCTCTTAAATTCATTGATTTTTCTGTATTGTTTTCTTTGTTTCTATTTCATTCATTTCTCCTCTGGCTTTTATTTCTTCTTATCTACTTAGTTTGGGGCTCATTTGTTCTTGACTTCCCAGCATCTTGAGTTGTGCTCTTGAGTCTTTTACATGTGCTCTTTCTGATTTTTTTAGTGTAGGTACCAAGAGCTAGAAATATCCTGCCTCAGACTGATTTTAAGGTGTCCCAGTGGTTTTTTTGCATTGTGTTCTCATTTTCATTTATTTCCAGGAAGACTTTTATTTCTTTCTTGGTTTCTTCATTCAGGAGAGTGTTGTTTAATCTCCATGGGTTCATGCATTTTCTGGAGCTTCTTTTGCTGTTGATTATAAGCAATATCCCACTGCAGTCTGATATAATACATAGAAGTATTCCAATTTATTTGAATTTGTTGAGTTTGTTGTGTCCCAAAATGTGACCAACTTTAGAAAAGCTTCATGGTCTGTTGAATAGAAAGTGAATTCTTTGGTAGATGGGTGCAGTATTCTACTGATGTCACATTGGCCTATTTCTTGTAAGGTGTTATTTAATTCAGATGTCTCTCTGTTCTTTGTCCAGTTGACCTGTCTATTGAAGAGACTGGGATATAGATGTCACCTATAATTACCAAGTTGGGGTTAATCTGTGTTTTATAGTCCTGGAGTACTATTTTTTTTACTTCTTTCCCCAGTTCCTAGAACACCAATAGCCATGGGATATGCTCTCAAGTGTTAGTGAATGAATGCTTCTATCATATTTGTATTGGTAATAGCTGTTTGGAAACACTATCAGTAGTATCCATAATTACATATCTTGTTTGAGTCAATGTTCCCCTCAATTTAATCTTTAGTTAAAACAGGCACAAGACCAGTACAGGCTACATAATGAGCCATAGAAACAAACAAACAAGATCACAAGCAAATTCAACACATCCAAGAGATGCTAGTTCGTAGAAATTATAAAGTCAAAAGCATCTGGAGAGAACTAGGGTGGGAAAGAATTAAAGATATGCATGGGGTGAGGGAAAGAAAAAGCCCACATTAGCATGCAGCACTCAGGCTGTTAGCAATGCTGTAAAATGTACAGACCCACACTCTTAGTGAATGTGAAGGGCACACAGTAACAAAATAGCTGTCGCAATCATACAAAAGATGTTAGGGTGGATCCAAGGGAATTAACTTCCATCAACTCAAACTAGCAATGCTTCCCCAGCTTAGTGTGCAATTTTTAATTCACAAATGCAGAGTTTTTAAAGTGACCAAAGCCAATTCAGATTCACTATACACATTTTTTATTTTTTCATTATGGACAAATTGAAATTTATACATGAGAATGGTATGTATACATCACCCAAACCACTCACTACAAATATCTGAATTTCACCTTGAACATTCCTCAAAATAATTTTGCAGTATCAACTTTAAGAATGTTTTCTTACAATATATTTCCAACCTATTTACTGTCAAACTGATATTGACAATCTCTAACTTAACAAGGTGATATTAAAAACTGAGATGAAACAAATAAGATGTTTCCTCTGAACTATTCCTCTGAACTATTTAAGAACATAGGTGATAGTAAAACAGGGTATTTCATTCTCAATGAGTAAAACCTTGACCGACTTCTTGAACTGTACCAGTTTTTTTTTTTTTTTTTTTTNTGATGAGAGACAGAGAGGGAGAGGATACATAAGGACAACAGATACAGTTACATCACATTCGGGTAAAATACCTATGGACATAGACATGTAGAACATGGTACCCTAGGTACCAGAGTAGAGAGCATACATACGTATATATAACATATATATATGACATATATATGTAGTATATGTACATATATATACGTACACATGTATATATGTACATATACATATATATGTACAATATACATATATGACATATATGTATATATATGTACATATATATGTACTATACCTATATGTACACTATACCTGTACATATACATATATATGTACATATCCCCAAAAAAAAAAAAAAAAAGAGAAGGGGGAGGAGGGAGGGAGAGAGAAAAAAAAAAAGACAGAGAGACACAGAGAGCGAGGATTCCTGGAGAAGTTGTAATCGATGCATATATTGGGAAGACTAAGTACTGATCTAAAATATATTGTAGGAAATTTTCAAAACTACAATTAGGAAGAGAGTAACAGTCTGCATACAGGCTGTGCCATTGTATATATGTCGTGTTTTACAATGTCATTCTAAACAGCTTCAGACTGCTTATGCTTTTCCAGATTATACCTTTCATTGTATCCCTGAAAAAAGAGATACCATCACAAACTTGTATGTTACGATATTAACTATATCACTTACATATTAGAGATAATTAAATATATGTATACATGTTTTGTTATAAAATATTAAGGGACCAGTATTTGGAGTGTTCTAAGTTGTGAAAATTTCAATTTCTAAGAAACAGGGATATTGCAATATGTCCATAATAAATGATTTTCTTAAATCTGCAAATTGTGACTTGTGCTGAAATCATTAGAGATTCTTATAGACCAAAATTTTTATCTTCTTTTTTTTTTAATTTTCATTATTTTTGTATGTGTATGAAACGTACGTCTGCATGTAGGTTTGTGCACCCATTGCGTGCAATGCTGCGGAGGTCAGAAGAGGGTGTCAGATTCCCCTGGAACTGGAGTCTCCTGGAACTGAATTACAGATGGATTCTCTGTGTGCTGGGGATCGAACCCGGTCCTCTGCAAGAGCAGTCAGTGCTCTGCTAACTGCTAGGCTATCTCTCCAGCCCCCAATTTTCATCTCTTTAACTACAAATAGTAAGCTGAATTGTGAGGTGCCTATGTGATCAGATACAGTAAAAGTTGGTGGCAAGTACGCCCTATCACTGAGTCATGAGGCCACTCCATGGTCCTTTTACAAGAGGAAAAATGTTAAGGAAATAATTATAGGATTCATAGGAAACATAGACATAGAAACAGGAAGTCAATATATTTATGAATTCAGAAAAGCTATGTCAAAAACCCGAGGGTAAGACAACAGAAGAGGGGACAAATGATCCTAACTGGAAATGATCTAACCAAGAACAGATGGACAAAGGAAACATGCAGAATAAAATTCGCTTTAGCAAGCCACCTTGCACAGGTGACTGTGTGCCCCTTCAGATACCCCAAGCCCCATCTCTACTGGCAAGCCTGACCTGCCAGTCTTACCCTACCTAAGATGCTGGTCAGTCAAAACCAGCTTAAGTCCCTATTTAGTTCCCCACATCCTTCTCAGTCTCATCCTGCCAGCCTAGGACACAGGCAGGCACCAAATTTTCCCTTACACCTCTGATTATCTCCCTAATCCAGACTTGCTAAACACCTTAGCACAGATTGCTAAGCATCCCCTCAGGTAATACCAACCCCCATCTTCCTTGTCTTGTGGTCTACTGGACAGACAGACCTGCCCACCTAGGACTCTGAACAAAAATTATCAAGCTACATTAACATTATAAACAGACTAAAACCCAAACAGAAATACCTACTGGTCAGATAACCAACAAAGACTATCCTATGTCCAAAAGGCACGCACACAAAACACAAATACATGAAAAAACCAGAGAATATGTCCCCAACAAAGGCCACTCCTGCTCCAGAAGTGCTCTACAATGAGAAACACTTCCATAGGAACAGCTGGACTCAGAATTTGAAAGAACAATATATAAACATGATCAAAGGAAACACAAACAACTAAAGAAACTTGTGATGAAGCTAGGAAAATACACAATATGTGGCTTAATGAAATATTCAAAAACAACTCATGACTTGAAAAATGAATTCCAACAGAGAGAGAATAATAGTGAGGAAAACCCAAAAGGAAATCTGCATGAAGAAGCCAATAAGGTGATTGGAAAGAACAGCAGAAAGACTACAAGCAGAATGGATGGAACAGAAAACAGGATCAAGACTGGATTACACAATGGAAATCTGAGTCCTTAAGCAAAAACTATGTAAAAAAAAAAAAAAAAAAACCCACAGATGGAATATTCAGGAAATGTGAGACAAAATGAGAAGACCAATTCTGTGAATTATAGGCATATATGAAGGAAAAGAATCTCAGACCAATGGCACTAAACAGATCTTCAATATGAAGATCTTCTTTCTAGAAGAAAACTTCCCAAAATTAAGGAAAGACCTACATATATAGATTCAAGAAGCACATAGATCACCAACTAGACATGACCAGAGCAGAAAATCCCAACAATGTGTCATAGTTAATGCATTTAAATATAAAGACCATGGCCGGGCGTGGTGGCACACACCTTTAGTCCCCAGCACTTGGGAGACAGAGTCAGGTGGATCTCTGTGAGTTCAAGGCCAGCCTGGTCTACAAAGTGAGTTCCAGGCAGCTGGAGCTACAGGGAGACCCTCTCTCAAAAGACCAAAAAAAAAAAAAAATATATATATATAAAATAAATAAATAAATAATAAATAAATAAATAAATTAAACCAAAGAGATGTACTGAAGGCTGCTAGAGAAAACCAAGTTACATATAATAGGAAAACCCATCAGAATCACAGCTGATTTTTTTATGAAAGCCAGAAAGCTGGACCAAAGTATTCCTAGTTCTAAACGAACATGGATGCCAACCCCAAATATTCTATCCACAAAACTATAAGGTTAAGGAGAACAATTTTTCATGCATGAATACGAGCTCAAAGAATTCATGTTCCAAACACCCACAAGAATGTTCTGAAACAATACGTGCAGGCGAAGAAAAAAACAAAAAAAAGGGGCATAATAAGAAAAAAAAAAAAAAAAAAAAAAAAAATACCAAAACATAAAAAAAAGTTAAAATGACAGTATGGCACACACAGCTTGCAATAATATCATTAAATGTTAATGACCTCAACTTTCCTGCCAAAAGACACAGACTAGCAGAATGTATCAAAAACAAAACCCATCTTTTTGTTGTCTTCAAGAAATTAATCTAACCGTTCAATAAAGACAGTACTTTATGAAAAAATGGAAGAAAATATTTCAAAGCAAATGGCTCTAAAAAGCAAGCGAGATGTTGAATTTTACTTATGAGTAAATGACTGCAAATTAAAACTAGTCAGAAAGAACATAAAGAGGGTACTCCTTTCTCTAATCAAAGGAAAAGTTTACCAAGAAGATTTTACAATCATCAACGCATATGCATCAAATTCTGTTGCACCCATATTTATTAAAATAGTACTTTTGCCACGAGCTAGTTCGGTTGGCTTTTGGACTTGCTGAGCCATTCTTCTCCAGCAACTGAAGTCGCTTTTCATAAGGATACATAATTTGCCCATGGTGCTTTGTTGTTTGTTTGTTTATTTGTTTTGGTCTTTTTTTTTTTCTTTTTCCCTGTAGCCCAGCTGTCCGGGAACTCACTCTGGAGACCATGCTGACCTTGAAAACTCCAAAGAGCCGCCGGCTTGTACCTCCCAAGTGCTAGGATTAAAGGGCGTGTGCCACCACGCCGGTATCTTCTAAAAAAAAGACACCAAGTTAGCACTACTAATTAGGATTAGCACTACTAACTTAGTGTCTTTTTTAGAAGATTTTATTTTCTCTTTTTTTTTTTTCTTCAAAAATGCCCCAAATAAAATGGTAATCTCAGCTTTTAGTGCTTTGATTGCGACTATAAACTAATGAAGAGATCACCATCATTCTCAAGGCAGTCTGCAAAAGCAAGTAGCTACATAGTACTGGATTGGACCAGGAGAACAATGGAGTTTATTCATTCAGAGAGAGAGTTCATTGGATCCTTCAAATATATCGGGCTCTGTGGTGTGCTCATGTAATCCTCACTGACACTCTGGGTGAACTGTATTTTATAACCAAAGAAAAACTAAGCTTAGAGTTTTCAGTAGCTCCCTCGACTTCATCACCCTTTTGGGGCTGGAGAGAGGCCTCGCTGTTTAAGGAGGAGCCGACCGCTCTTACAGAGACCCGGGTTCGATCCCCAGCACCCACCATGGCGGCTGAGAACCGTCTGGGAAGCTCCAATTCCAGGAGAACTCCAGTTCCAGGGGAATCCGGAGGACACCTCTTCTGACCTCCGCTGGCGTTGCCATGACACAGGTGCACAGACCTGCATGCATACAGTACATTCATACACATACAGAAATAAATTAAAAAAAAAAAGAAATCATACACTTTTTCATCCTACAATTCTGTCTTCAGCTCTTAACTATTATAGCAATGGCTAATTTCACCTTGTGTCCCTCAATTACAACATCCCACTCAGGAATTTTCTCCCTAAAGTAGCCATGATGTAGATAACAGACTTGTCTGTTATCCTGTCTCCTGCCTTTTCAGTCAAACTTCCATTCTTCCAGTCAGCCAACCTTGATTAAGGGTAGGTACTCATTCCTAAGTTTTCCCAACAGTATTTAAAATTTTATTTTTATTAATTTTTTTTTAAATTTTGCGAAACAGGGTCTCTTGTAGTCCCAGCTGGGCCTGGAAACTTGCTATGTAGGGACCAGACCTGCCTCCCATCTCACAGACACACTCCACCTGCCTAGGATTAAACTCATCACACCCTGCCCAGTATTTAAAATTTTTAAATGCTACCTCGTGACTATGGAAGACTGGGTGATATATATCCAGTCTCTGTTAAGTAATCAGATTTGTTTAAAAGTCTGGTACAAGGTCGCCATATTGGCCCAGGCCTTTAATTCCAGCAGCTCAGAGGCACAGGCCGGGAGATGTCTGTGTGATTGAGACCAGCCTGGTCTCATCGTATAGTTCAGCAGCTGGGGCCTACAAGCCACCGGTCCTCTCAAAAAAAAAAACCTATAATTCACAGAATTGGTCTTCTCATTTTGTCTCACATTTCCTGAATATTCCATTCTTGTGGGGTTTTTTTTTTTTTACATAGTTTTTGCTTAAGGACTCCAGATCTTCACATTTGTTATCCAGTCTTGATCCTGTTTTCTGTTCCATCCATTCTGCTTGTGTGTCTTTCTGCTGTTCTTTCCAATCACCTTATTGGCTTCTTCATGCAGATTTCCTTTTGGGTTTTCCTCACTATTTCTATCTCTGTTGTGAATTCAATTTTCAAGTCATGAGTTGTTTTTGATATTTCATTAAGCCACATATTTGTATTTTCCTGAGCTTCATCACAAGTTCTTTGAGTTGTTTGTGTTTCCTTTGATCATGTTTATAATTGTTCTTTCAAATTCTGAGTCCAGCTCTTCCATGGAATGGTTCTCATTGTAGAGCACTTCTGGAGCAGGAGTGGCCTTTGTTGGGGACATATTCTCCTGGTTTTTCATGTTATTTGTGTTTTTGTGCTGCCTTTTGGACATATGGATAGTCTTTGTTGGTTATCTGACCAGTAGGTATTTCTGTTTGGGTTTTAGTCTGTTTATAATGTTAATGTAGCTTGATTAATTTTTGTTCCAAGTCCTAGGTGGGCAGGTCTGTCTGTCCAGTAGACCACAAGACAAGGAAGATGGGGGTTGGTATTACCTGAGGGGATGCTTAGCAATCTGTGCTAAGGTGTTTTAGCAAGTCTGGCCTACAGGGATAAATCAAAGTTCTGAAATGGAAAATTTGGTGCCTGCCTGTGTCCTAGGCTGGCAGGATGAGACTGAGAAGGATGTGGGGAACTAAATAGGGACTTAAGCTGGTTTTGACTGACCAGCATCTTAGGTAGGGTAAGACTGGCAGGTCAGGCTTGCCAGTAGAGATGGGGTTTGGGGTATCTGAAGGGGCACACAGTCACCTGTGCAAGGTGGCTTGCTAAAGCGAATTTTATTCTGCATGTTTCCTTTGTCCATCTGTTCTTGGTTAGATCATTTCCAGTTAGGATCATTTGTCCCCTCTTCTGTTGTCTTACCCTCGGGTTTTTGACATAGCTTTTCTGAATTCATAAATATATTGACTTCCTGTTTCTATGTCTATGTTTCCTATGAATCCTATAATTATTTCCTTAACATTTTTCCTCTTGTAAAAGGACCATGGAGTGGCCTCATGACTCAGTGGATAGGCGTACTTGCCACCAACTTTTACTGTATCTGATCACATAGGCACACTCACAATTTCAGCTTACTATTTGTAGTTAAGAAGATGAAAATTGGGGGCTGGAGAGATAGCCTAGCAGTTAAGAGCACTGACTGCTCTTGCAGAGGACCCGGGTTCGATCCCCAGCACACAGAGAACCATCTGTAATTCCAGTTCCAGGAGAACTCCAGTTCCAGGGGAATCTGACACCCTCTTCTGACCTCCGCAGCATTGCATGACATGGGTGCACAAACCTACATGCAGACAGTACGTTCATACACATACAAAAATAATGAAAATTAAAAAAAAAAAGAAGATAAAAATTTTGGTCTATAAGAATCTCTAATGATTTCAACACAAGTCACAATTTGCAGATTTAAGAAAATCATTTATTATGGACATATTGCAATATCCCTGTTTCTTAGAAATTGAAATTTTCACAACTTAGAACACTCCAAATACTGGTCCCTTAATATTTTATAACAAAACATGTATACATATATTATAATTATCTCTAATATGTAAGTGATATAGTTAATATCGTAACATACAAGTTTGTGATGGTATCTCTTTTTTCAGGGATACAATGAAAGGTATAATCTGGAAAAGCATAAGCAGTCTGAAGCTGTTTAGAATGACATTGTAAAACACGACATATATACAATGGCACAGCCTGTATGCAGACTGTTACTCTCTTCCTAATTGTAGTTTTGAAAATTTCCTACAATATATTTTGATCATACTTAGATCTTCCCACATATATGCATCCATTACTAACTTCCCAGGAAATCTCTCTCTGTGTCTCTCTGTCTCTCTCTCTTTCTGTCACTCTCTCTCCCTCCCTCCCTCCCCCTTCTCTCTCTCTCTCTCTCTATATATATATATATATGTATATATACGTATGTATGTACATATATATGTATATATGTACATATATGTATATATACATATGTATATATGTACATATATGTGTATGTATGTATATGTATGTATATATGTATATATAAATATATGTATATATACATATATACATACATGTATATGTATATATGTACATATATATATATATATATATAGAGAGAGAGAGAGAGAGAGAGAGAGAAAGATGTTCCCAAATGCCCTTCTGTGTGTGTGCTGGATAGCTTTAGTATCAATTTGTCGCACCTTCCATGTCAAATTGTCACACCTGTTTTGATGAAACCTAAGTTGGGGAATTGTCTCCATTGAACCATATCTCAGAGGTGTTTTCTTGATGAGTAATGTGTGAGAGCCCAGCCAAGGTGGGTGGCACCATCCATTGGCAAGATGTTCTGTATTGCATAAGAAAGCAGTCTTAGCATGGGGCAGGAGTGCATGCCAGTAAGAAGCATTCTTCCTAGTCCTGTGCTCCAACCCCTGCCTCAAAATTCCTGCTCTGAATTCCTTTCTTGGGCTCCTTCAGTGATGAACTGTGATCTTGGAGACATAAGTTACATAAACCATTCCCTCCCCAAGTTGGTAACCCCAGAGTGTTTTCTCACAGCAATTGAAAACAAACTAGTACAGAATGGGTTCATCCAGTGGAGCTTGATCAACCTACTAAGAGTCTCATTCTTTTTTTTTAATTAAAAAATTTTTTTTAATTTTATTTATTTCTGTATGTGTACAAATGCATGTGTCTGTATGCAGGTTTGTGCATCCGTGTCGTGCGATGCCGTGGAGGTCAGAAGAGGGTCTTGATTCCCCTGGAATTGGAGTTCTCCTGGAATTGGAGTTTCAGACAGTTCTCAGCTCCCATGTGGGTGCTGGGGATCGAACCTGGGTCCTCTGTAAGAGCGGTCGGCGTTCTTAACTGCTAGGCCATCTCTCCAGCCCCGAGTCTCATTCTTTTTTATTTTTATTTATTTTTATTTTATTTATTTTTTTGTATGTGTATGAATGTACTGTCTGCATGTAGGTCTGTGCACCCATGTTGTGCAAGGCCGCGGAGGCCAGAAGAGGGTCTCGGATTCCCCTGGAACTGGAGTTCTCCTGGAATTGGAGATACAGAGATTCTTAAACAAATTGAAACTTCCCTTCCCCACAGCCATGGGTTGCCAACAGTTCCCTAGGTAGATTTCTTTTTTTTTATTTCTTTTTTTATTTTTGTATGTGTGCTGGGGTTGTGTCTCACGTGAGCTTCTGTGGGCCTTGCCCATGCTGTCACAGTGCTGTGAATTTGAGTTTCTGACCAGGCTTCTATAAAACTGTGTTCCTTTATAGTCACCCACCTCCTCTGGCTCTGACACCCTTTGCATCCTTTCTTCAACAATGATACCTGAACCTTGAAAGGCAGAAGTTTGACACAGGGGTCGTATTCAGAGATGACCATGCTGCAGCCTCTGGTTCTCTGCACATGCCCAGTTGTGGCTCTCTATGAATCATCGTCTGTTGTATAAGGGTCCCCCATGCTGGAGAACTGAGTGATACATTAATCAAGGCAGGACAATCTCCCAGGTCTGTGGTTCCAAAAGGGTCCTAACTGAGCAGAGATGGCTGGGGCAAGAAGGTGTGGGAAAGGTAGCACACTAAAGAGAGTCTCTAAATTTTTACTCTTGATGTAATTTTTTGACTTATTAGATCAAATCTGACAAATAAGAAGATCTCTGTGAAAACTTGTGTATTGCCCTTTGAAACTTTTAGACATTTGATAGAATTTAAGAATTCTCTGTGCTGTCTTTACCTGATCAGAATGTCACACAGGGCTTGAAAGATTGCCTGGCAGGAAAAGGTGACGGCCCCCAAGGCTGCTGACATGTGCTTGATACCCAAGAACCACTTGGAGGAATTAAAGAGATGACACCCACTATGTGTGTGTGTGTGTGTGTGTGTGTGTGTGTGTGTGTGTGAATGGGCATGTGAATGCAAGTGGAAGTGCTGGCAGAGCTCAGAAGATGGTGCCATATTCCCTTGAATTGGAGACAGGAGGCCGTGAGCCACTGAGAACTGAGCTCAAGTCTTCTAGAGAGCAGTGCATGCTCCTAACTGTGGAGCCGTGTCTCTCCAGCTGCTCTTCCAGACACTTCCTTATATGCATTACATGCACTGTAATCATAATGTTGCTTTATATTTTTATTAATGCTCTCTCTTTGCCTTTCCGTTTTGAAAGTCTAATATTCCCCCTTCATAGTTAATGGGTTTCTTTCACAGTTACCATATAGAAGAAAACAGATGTTATTTGCCATTCTGAGTCTGTCTTCTCTTAACACTATTATCTCCATCTCAGTCTATTTATGTGCAAATTGACACTTCGTTCTATTGTACAAAACTCTGTAAGTTTATATTCTAGAATTTATCTATTCATCTGGTGACAGCATCTGGTGTCATTTCATACTTATCCTTCTGTTAACTATACATTGGAAACCATAGATATTCAGAAATTCCTGTAGAATTCATTTCATCTGCAATAGGCATGCAGAATATTACTTCTAACTCATTTGACCCAGCTTTTTGTTTTTTTAAATTGTTTTAAAGTTTTAATTAATTTATTATTATGTGCATGAGTGTACTGTCTGCCTGTAGGTTTGTGCCCCCGTGTTGTGCAATGCTGCAGAGGTCAGAAGAGGATGTCAGATTCCCCTGGAACTGGAGTTAAAGATGGTTCTTAGCTGCAATGAGGGTGCTGGGAATCAATCCCAGTTCCTCTGCAATAGCAATCGGTGCTCTTAACCGCTAAGCCATCTCTCCAGCCCCAACCCAGCTTTTTGAATGCTACAGTTTTGTGGGTAGGATCTCTTGAATTTTAATACCTATGATCACATAGCTCTATGTTCTCTCTCCTGTTTGTTATGCCTGTTATTTCATCCTCTGACTGTCCATATCATTAACATGATACTTGGCTACATTCTTGACCATGGAATTCATAACTCTTCATTTTTGTGAGATAGATATTGTATTATTCATTCTCCGTGTTCTGAAAATTAGGTATAGAAGGATTTATTTCAGTCCCAGTTGATTGACAGAAAGGTTTTGGCCAATGGAGCTCTGCCTTTTGAGTGGGACACTGGCTAATGAATAATGTTGCAGATGAAGAAAGAAACAGGGCTGGAGATGAGCCCAGCTCTTAGTCATAAGCCCACACCCAGTCATCCAGATGCACAAGCAAACCTTCCACTGAAGTGGACATGGAAGTGTCAAGATAAGGGCTGGAGAGACAGCACACCTTGACCTTCCTTACAGAGGAATCAGCCTTCACCTAAAGTCCCATAATTTCTCAAAATACAGCCAAATGCTGAGAACAAAGTCTTCACACACAAGAGCATGTGTTGAACATATGACATCAAAATAAGAAAGGATTTTGATAAAACTTTCTATTACTTGAGAGAATACTTTTTGGCAAATGGACAGTTTTACATTTCTGACTTGGTCATAATTTCTTTTTTTAATTTATTTCTTTTATGTGTATGAATGTACTGTCTGCATGTAGGTTTGTGCACCCGTGTCGTGCAGTGCCGCGGAGGTCAGAAGAGGGTGTTGGATTCCCCTGGAACTGGAGTTCTCCTGGAATTGGAGTTACAGACGGTTCTTAGCTGCCATGTGGGCGCTGGGGATCGAACCCGGGTCCTCTGCAAGAGCAGTCAGCGCTCTTAACCGCTAGGCCATCTCTCCAGCCCCTTGATCATATTTCTTAAGATATAGACAAATTATTCTTAGTTTTCATTGGAGCTATCTTTTCCCTTTCATTCTTTTTTTTTTTTTTTTTTTTTTTTTTTTTTGAGACAGGGTTTCCCTGTAGCCCCAGCTGTCCTGAAACTCACTCTGTAGACCAGGCTGGCCTTGCACTCACAAAGATCCACCTGCCTCTGCCTCCTGAGTGCTAGGATTAAAGGCATGTGCCACCATGCCCGGCTACCCTTTCATTCTTAATTTGAAAAACATCAGTGAATTTTTAATGGCTTGTGGAAATTAGTGGCACTAAGTTATGGTATGTCCTGATAAAACCCCACACTTTCTGAAGAATAAAATTTAGTGAACCAACACTGTCAAAAGTAATGTCAAGTATGTGAAATAAGGTTCACTGGATGTCAAGACTGTGCTAAAGATTCTGCAAGGATGATTGACTGATCAGAACTGTGATTATGGAGAATTGGAATGCTGTAGTACAAAGCCACAATTATGCTGGGTTATCTTTACCCTAATAAATGACATTCAATACAAACCTCCCAGTCTTATATAACCAATATATAATGATCAAGTAACTCTATTTGGAAGGTGTTAACAGACTGCTATATAACACCAAAAAATGCTAGGAATGTCATCACAGAGCATGTGAGTTCTAGAGCAGAGATCTCCCCAGTGCCAGAACCTGCCTATCTGGTGTTCCCACCAATGTATTTTTTAAATGCCTTGATTTATGACTTTCTTTCACTTTGTTAATATACAAAGGTCATTAATTTTTACCATAATCAAGACTGGATATGTGGGATAATCTGAATCTGTGTTTCTGCCCCTGGTGACTCATATGCTGCTTGGGAATAAAGTAACTCTTATTTTTACTGAGGTGAGAGCTGGGTTTTTACCTGGACAAAAGGAAAGGAATGTGTAAGGTTTAGGGAAGTGAAGCACTGGGCTGCCTTTGCTCTTCTGGAAATTCAGAGAGAGTCTGCTCAAGATTAAACCATGTCCACACCCTACAGCGGGGGGGCGGAGTCTGCTCAATATTAAGCCATGACCACACCCTACTGCAGGGGGCGGGGCACTCCCGTTCTTGTGCAATTTATCAGAAGGATAATGTTAGGAGAATGTCCAACGAATGCAAGAGAAATAACACTGCATCAAAATGAAAATTAAGATACATTTTAATACATCATAGGGAGATGTAGAATTAGCCACAGCTCTGTGGATTGGATTATATTGCTCAATCCATGTTGGGTTCTTTAGTTCATGACCAGGAGAACTGATCTCCAGGTAGACAGAAATAATTTTGGTGGAGATCAAAATATTTTTTAAAGATAAGAAGTAGGAAACTCACCGTGTGTGATGGCACACGCCTTTAATACTAGCACTTGGGAGGCAGAGGCAGGCGGATCTTTGTGAGTTCAAGGCCAGCCTGGTGTACAGAGTGAGTTCCAGACAGCTGGGGCTACAGGGAGACCCTGTCTCAAAAAAGACAAAAAAANCATATGAATGTAAAAAGTGTGGTAAAGCCTTTAGATATAACAGTAATCTTCATAGACATGAAAAAATACATACAGGAGAGAAATCCTATGCCTGTAGCAGTGTGGTTAAAAGCCTTTAGAGTTCTAAAAATGGTCTTCAAGTTCATGAAATAACGCATACTGGAGAGAAAATTTCTATCTTATGAATGTAAACAGTGTAGAAAAACCTTTGCATATAAATAGTAGCCTTCAGTCATGAGAAAACACAGTAGCACTGGTGAGAAACCTTATGCATGTAAAGAGTGTGGTAAAGGCTTTATATTTCACCGTTATCTTCAGTTACATGAAAAAATTCATACTGGTGAAAAACCATATGAATGTAAGGAACGTGGTAAGGGCTTTACATATCGCACTTCTCTACAGTTACATGAAAGAACACATAGTGGAGAAAAACCGTATGTATGTAAACAGTGTGGTTAAAGCCTTTAGATCTAACAGTAATCTTCAAAAGACATGAAAAAATGCATACTGGAGAAAAACCCTATGCCTGTAAGCAGTGTGGTAAAGCCTTTAAGTCTTAACAGTGGTCCTTCAAGACCATGAAAAACACATACTGGAGAGAAATCCTATGAATGTAAACAATGTGGTAAAAGCCTTTGCAAGACGTAGATAGTAGCCTACAAAGTTCATAGAAAGAACACACACTGGAAGAGAAACCCTTATGCATGTACAGAATGTGGTAAAGGCTTTATATTTCACCGTTATCTTCAGTTACATGAATGAAAATTCATACTGGGGGAAAACCATATGAATGTAAACGATGTGATAAGGCCTTTACCTATCCCAGTTCTTTACAGTCACATGAACGAATCCATACTGGAGAAAAAACATATGAATGCAAACAATGTGGAAATGCCCTTTAATATCTATGCAGTAATCTTCAAAAGACATGAAAAAATACATACTAGAGTGAAACTCTATGCCTGTAAGCAGTGTGGTAAAGCCTTTAGGTATAAAACAGTGGTCTTCAGTTTCTGAAAAAAACACACTGGAGAAAACCCTATGAATGTAAACAATGTGGTAAAGCCTTTGCATGTAATAGTAGCCTTCAAAAGACATGATTAAAATGCATACTGGAGTGAAACCTTATTCATGTAAAGAATATGGTAAAGCCTTTACACAAGACGGGTTTGCTTCATAGTACATGAAGATCATCACTGGTAAAGAAAAACAAATATGAAATGTCCACCAAACTATGTGTTAAATCCTTAGAATGACTACATTTCTTCTTAGTTACATTGAAAATATGTACTACTGGAGAAAAATTCCATATGAATGTAATAAAAATGGCCCATACAATGCCTTTAGACAGAATAGTCTATTCATTACATCCATGGTGAACAAAATTGCGATACCTGGAGAAGACGATATGATGCCAACAAAGAATTAAACATAGAATATAATAAATATACTTCTATTTCTCTCGTTGATATATAAAATCTTACTGCATAGAAACCATATGAATGCAAACTGTGTGGTAAAGCCTTTACTTGATATTTCCCTTCAAATACATGGAAAAAAATAGTGGAGAGAAGCACTATACAGTGTAAACATTGTGGTAAAGCCTTTAGATGTGACAGGGGTCTTCAGTTCCATGAAAAAAACTAACATTGAAGAGAAACCCTTTGCTTATAAAGAATGTGGTTAAGCCTTTATATTTCACAGTTATCTTCCATTACGTGAAAAAATTTATCCTGGAGAAAAACATGAATGTTAACAATGTGGTCAGGCCTTTACATTTCCTCATTCCTTAATGTTAGAGGAAAGAAGACATATTGGAGAAAAAACTGAATGAATGTGAACAATCTGGTAGAGCTTTTAGATGTGACAGTCATCTTCACCCCCATGAAAAAAATCGTATGGGAGTAAAATTCTTTACCATATGTAAACAATCTGGTAAAGCCTTCAAAGTCATGAAAAACTGCATAGTAGAGAGAAACTATGCATGTAAACAGATATAATTATCCTGAAATACAGGGGGGAAACCCTACACTTATAGGTAGAATGTCAATTCAGAGGAATTTGGCCCTTGACACAGATTGGACCTTCCTCTGGCTTTTTTTTTTTTTTTTTTTTTTTTTAGTCTTTTCTTTTTTTTTTTTTTCTTTTTGAGACAGCTGTCTGGAACTCATTCTGTAGTACAGGCTGGCCTTGAACTCTACAAAAAGATTCGCCTGCCTCTGCCTCCCAGTGTAGGAATTAAAGGCGTGGCACCACCACAACGCTGGCTGGAGTTGTCATTTTTGACTCCAGTCTGTTCAGGTTGTTTCCCTTCATGGGTTGACAGCTTTTCCAGCGATACCCTTTTAGTCATACTAACAAAGCAACAAGCTATTGGATGTACGGAAATACTTCTAAGCGGCTGTGTCCACACTTGGGAGAATATATTTGCACCTGTCACTGATTGGCATATGAAATAGGTTGTGTGTTTGCCAGTACTTAAGGGACTAATTGGCTTACATATGTGTCCATCCTGTCAAGACATCAAGAGCCAGGCTTTGATTGTGGAAAGGAAACCCATGTAGCTGCATATAAATGAAGATATCTGAGCAAAAAGTAATTTTCTGTTCCTTCATGTGTTTTCCTCTTTCTGCTGAGTCGTGCCTTCCTGTGGCTCCTTGTCTGTCTTTGGTGTCTGCATCCTCCAGTACAGCCTGCAGCCTGCATTGGCCTCTTCCTCCATGGACTAAGTAGCAGCAACTCCAGAATTTTCCAGACATCTTCTACCTCAGTGCATTCTGAGGGTCTAGGGGAGGATTTCGCCCATCTTGGACCAAGCAGCTTATGGGGGTTGTCTGCCTCTTCTACGTGTAGACATTTGCTGGACTAACAATGCCCTGCCAATAATCTCTGAATCCCTTTTGATGTGCATTCTATGGCCTGTGTTCCTTTGCAGCATTCTGCACTGCATAGTTTCTGGTGACAGGGAGCATTGGAGAGAAGCAGACTTAATGATGGTGATCTTCCATGCTAGAATTTTTCTGTAGAATACACAATCGTTTCCGTTTGACCTGGTGCAACCCGTTCTACACTAAGAAGAAATAAATTTCTTTAAACAATTTCTAAGTGCCGGGGTTAACAAAATGGAGCATATTTCATCACCAAGTGTGTGCAATTTATTTTATTTCTATTTATAGTGTATTTCCTGCGCGTATGTAAGGACAACCATGTGTCTGGCAGTGCCTAATCTGTGTCATAAAGGGTGTTGAGGTCCCTTAGAACTGGATTTATAGCACCACGAGGAAGCTGGGAACTCCCCCCTGTGTCTGCTGTAAGAGCACCCAGTGCTGTTACAGCCACTGGCCAATCTTTCACCCCAGTTTAATTTTCACTGTCAAATAAAATGTCCGTCTAGATAGTTAATACGGTTCTGCTTGTGTTCACGTACATACGCTTTTTTTTTTTTTTTTTTTTTTTTTTTTTGGTCTTTTCAACAAGACAGGCCTCCCTGTAGCCCCACTGGCCTGAACTTGCCTCTGTAAAACGTAGGCTGCCCTTGACTCACAAAATCTGCCTGCCTCTGCCTCCAAGAGTTGCTGGGATGTAAAGGCAGTGTACCACCACGCCCGGCAACCCATTCACTCTTTTTTAAAATATATTTTTATTTTACATGTACTGGTGTTTTGCGGTAAGTCCATAGTGCAGGTCTTGTTGTGCAGTGGCGGCAAGGTCCAAAGAGCGTGTTAGGTCCCCTGGAAATGGATGATTAGTGAAGAGAGACAATAGAAACCTGTCTTTGCTTTGGTTTACCCTCTTGCTATTTTCAGGAACATGGTGGTTTATTGTTGTTGTGTTGTTCTGGGGTGTTTCTCTGTTCTTTCTTTCACATACTTGGGAGTGGGGATCCTAAAACATTACACCTTAGAGGGCAATTGTGACTCATTTGTTTGGGTGGGAAATGCTGAAGGGTGGAGAGTAACTCCACTTCCAAAGTAGCCTTTCAGCCCAAATAGCACAGTATGATTTCCGATGTAATGTAGTTTCCACGGAGGTCATGGCAGAGATGGCTCAGCAGTTTAGAGCATTCACTGTCTTCCAGAGAACCAGTTTCAGTTCCCCACAATAACCACATGATAGCTCACAAGCAGCTGGTAATTCTGTTCCCATTGAATGTCCTCTTTAGGCTTGGTGGCACTGGGCTTCACATAGGCAATACTACCATGCAGGCAGAGTCGCTCCTCGCATCAGACAAGGAAGGTGAACTTGTATTTCAAGAGTTACAAAGTTCTAAAGAAATAGGCTCACCGCTGAAGAGTACTGCTGCTCTTGCAAGACACTTGTGATTCCCAAGGACCCATCTGGTTACGCTACCAGATAGGCCCTTTCCTCCATTCTAGGAAATCTGATGTTCTCTCCTGGCTGCATGCAGCATTGGATGCACATGGTAATTGACATGCAATGCATCAAAAACACTCATAAAAATAAACGTAACATTTCAGCAAGCCTGGGGGGGGGAATACAAGTCTACATTTCTTGGAATAGTCTTAGGGTCAAAATTATGTCTCCTGAGGTGTGATTGGTGACTGCTTGATTTTCTCTTTACAGGCAATGACATTTTCTAAACAATTGAGCCTGCTCTTAGAAAGATTTATGGGAAAAGTTTCACAATCCCTTGGATTCTGTATTATGGTCTCTATCAGGTGTTTCTCACTACTTCCATGAGCTATGTCTATCAAACCTCTCACCACACACTTGGACTAATTTATCAGGACACATGCACATGGACTTCAAAAATACGATTGACATTGATCTTTAACTATAACATGAACTGCTAGAAAATGGCAAATATCTTGTTTTGAAGAAAGCTACAAACATGATATTGTGCCTATACATTATGCAACAAAACATTGTTTTTACTGTAACAGTTTGTGTATTTCAGCTGCCTTACTTCAACCAAGGCTTCATTTTTAGGAAGATTCAAGTTTGGTCAGCGAGATGGCTTAGTGGGTAAACCTCTTGGCCCCCAGACTTGGTGACCTTAATTCAATCCCTGGGACCAAACTGATGGAAGGAGAGAAGCAGAATTCCACAAGTTGTCCTCTGAACACCCGTGTGTATACACACACACACACCACACACACACACACACAAACAAATGGAAATGGGATGGGGAAAGAGAATCAATCAATGTAATAAAAAGCTTTTTAGAAGATTCATGTTTTTACTTCCATTCAAATCATTGCATGATTATTCGGTATAGTTGGAAAGGAAAATCAAGTTTTTCCATTGACAGTACCTTACTTTGACACTCCTAAAAGGAACTCCATATTGGAGGATATGTCTTTAAAATTCAAACTCTAGGTCCAAAGCAAATAATCTAATTCCTATAAAAATATTAGTAAGTCCAGGTGGCCCTGGTGGCACACGCCTTAATCCCAGCACTTGGCATGTCAGAAGTCTGTGGCTTTGATGGGCCGCCTGGGCTACATAGCAAGATCCAGACCAGCTGGGGCTACAGGGAGACCCTGTCTCAAAAGGAAAAAAAATTAGAACAATAGTTGTATTGCTATGATTGAATTCCTAATAAAGTGATGAAATACAAGCTGGGTATTGGTGCACAAAGCTTTTAAATCCAGCACTTTAGAGGCAGAGAAGGTGGGTGTCTGTGAGTTTGAGGTCAGCCCTGGTGGACATAGCAAGTTCCATCCCATGTTTGGGCCACAGGGACATCCAGTTTTAAAAAGGACACCCCTTCCCTCCAAAATGGTAAAATGCAAAAACACTAAAAGAAATATGACATTCTGAGTTTTCTGACAACTGTTAAATTTAGGTTAACTCCATTTCCTCTTGCTAGGGATAACCAAAGATGTGGTTTGACATATTATCAAAATTACATGAAAAAAAATCATGAATCTAAGTGTAATAATATTAATTTGAGATTGATCAAAACTGGCCAAGAGACCTTACTGGAATGATTATGAATATATATGATAATATATGATATAATGTATATTCATAATTAAGCTCCAAACATAATACTTATAAGACTGCACCTATGAAATCACATCAGCAAAAATTCCCCCCCACAAATAATTTGATTATGATAAATTCTTTCAAATACTTTCAACATCAAGTGAAGGATTCCCTGGAATACAAATAGTGTTAGACATAGAGAAGCATTTACTCAGTATAATTGTAGTAGTCACTTTTCTGTTGCTGTGATAAAACACCATGACCAAGGAACTTATAAAAAGAGTTTATTTGAGCTTACGATCGATGTTTCCAGGGAATCAGAGTCCATTGTGGCAGTAAGCATTGGTGGCCGGAGGCTGGAGCAGCAAGCCGAGGGTCACATCTCACAATCAGCACAGGAAGCAGAGAGAGCGACTAGAGACAGGCAAAGGCTTGTAAACTCACTAAGCCTGCCCCCAGTGACATACTTCCTGCTAGCACGGCCACACCTTCTTAAACCTCCAAAGAACAGTGCCACCAACTGGAGACAAAATGGTCTGAACAATACTTAAAGCTATGGGGACACTCATTCAAACCAACCCGCAATAATTATTGTGAAGCTTCAATGGTTCAAATACCTGACTCAGGTCAGTAAGATGTCTCATCGAATGAATGCCTTAGCATCCATTCTAGACAACCTGAGGTGCGTCTCCAGGTGCCACATGGTAGAGAAGGAGAGCATCAACTTCTGTAATTTGAAACTCCATGAGTGCAACTAAATGTGAACACCAAATGTAAGTACATGTAAGATTATAAATATCTGCATCTATGTGCAGGCAAAGGTCTCATACACATAAAATGCAAATAAATTTTATAAAGTTCAGAAGGCTGGGCATGGTGACATATGCTTTTAATACCAGCAGTTGGGAGGTAGAGGCAGGAGAAATCGCTGTGAGATTGGGGCCACGTGGGTGCATAGTGAGGAGCAAGACTGCTAGACTGCATGAGACCCTGTCTCAACACCCCCCAAAAAATATGTGGATAAAAGTTTTGCCTGCTTATAAATGCACACATGTGTGCATCACTGCGGATGATGAAAAGTGGGCAATAGTCTGGAACTGGAGTTACAGGTGGTTGTGACCCACCATGTGGGTGCTGGAAAAGAAACTGGGTCCTCTACCAGATCAGCCATGCTCTTAACTGCTGAGGAATCTCTCTGTCCCCAGTGGTTCATATTTCTACTCCTTCTGCATGGAGGTTCAGGATAGGTGGATCACAGTTGCTACTTTAGCAACTTTGTCTTAGAACGAGCTGATTCCAGGACTCTAATGCTCTGTTTGAGTGTGATCAGATGGGGCAGACTCCATTCCTCATTTATTGACCACCTGTAAAATAATGTCTGCAGGGAAGCACACTGGAGTCATTGTCCACATTGTTCTGGAAAGAGTGATGCTGTGTGTATTTCTGTGAGTTGGGTAGATTTCGAATGTCCAAAACCATAACAGGAATTCAGGATTTGCTCTAACGTTTGTATAAATAGTTTAGGTTGAGTGAACAGATCCTGCCATTTATGTTTGTGGGATCTCTCTCAGAATGTTAAATTCCATCCTTCCAGCAACTTAAACATTGTGAGAAAGGAATTTCTTTTTTTTGTTATTTTATTTATTTTTATGTGGTATGTATGTACTCGTCGAATGTAAGTTTGTGCCACCTGTGTCGTGCAATATGCCACGAGGGTCAGAAGAGGGTGTCGGAATTCCCCTGGAATTGAGTGACAGACGGTTCTCAGCCACCATGGTGGGGTGCTGGGGATCAAAACCCGGGTCCTGCTGCAAGAGCAGTTGGTGCTCTTAGCGCTAGGCTATCTCTCCAGCCCCTGAGAAGGAATTTCTAAAGAGGCCTCATGGGTGCTAATTCTTTTAATTGTTTATTATATTTTCCATTTGTGTATGAAGTGTGTGTGAATGTGTGTTTAGATGTGTGCAGGCATATGAGGGTGTTGGATCACATAGAGTTGGAATTAGTCACTTTTGAGCCACCAGACGTGGGTTTTAGGAACCTAACTTCAGTCTTCTCTAAGAGCATCAAGCACTCTAAGAAACCAAGACATCGTGCCAGCCCGTTTTATATTTGAATATTTTTATTGAAATTCTTGAAGTTTATGTTTTGATCTTAGAGAATTCCAGAAGGACACTCTTCACATGCACTAACACTTGGCTCTCAGTTTTTGGTTCATGTATTAGGCCTTTTAAGATTTTGGTTTTTCTAAGGTCCCAGTCAGTATATCATTCCATCAGTTGTCAAGATATTTCTAGGGGGGGCTGGAGAGATGGCCTAGCGGTTAAGAGCGCCGACTGCTCTTACAGAGGACCCGGGTTCGATCCCGCACACCCACATGGCGGCTGAGAAACCGTCTGAAACTCCAATTCCAGGAGAACTCCAGTTCCGGGGAATCCGAGACCCCTTCTGACCTCCGCGGCATTGCACGACACGGTGCACAAACCTGCATGCAGACAGTACATTCATACACATACAGAAATAAATAAAATTAATAAAAAAAAAGATATTTCTAGGGGACCTCATGTTCGAGTTGGATATCATAATTGCATTTTAGTTTAGGAATAGGATTCCACCTCCATGTCTCTCCTTGATTCAGAATGAGGCAACCGAAGAGCCAATTACAAAATTCCAATATTGTCTTTTCAAAAGAAAATTTGCTTGAAATCATTTCAAAACATATTAAAATTGAAATAGCATGACAGAACTCTGGGTCCCAGAACGTGTCGCTGCTCCCTGAGATTCCTACTTTTTTTTTTTTTTTTTTTTTGCATATGAATGTAAAAAGTGTGGTAAAGCCTTTAGATATAACAGTAATCTTCATAGACATGAAAAAATACATACAGGAGAGAAATCCTATGCCTGTAGCAGTGTGGTTAAAAGCCTTTAGAGTTCTAAAAATGGTCTTCAAGTTCATGAAATAACGCATACTGGAGAGAAAATTTCTATCTTATGAATGTAAACAGTGTAGAAAAACCTTTGCATATAAATAGTAGCCTTCAGTCATGAGAAAACACAGTAGCACTGGTGAGAAACCTTATGCATGTAAAGAGTGTGGTAAAGGCTTTATATTTCACCGTTATCTTCAGTTACATGAAAAAATTCATACTGGTGAAAAACCATATGAATGTAAGGAACGTGGTAAGGGCTTTACATATCGCACTTCTCTACAGTTACATGAAAGAACACATAGTGGAGAAAAACCGTATGTATGTAAACAGTGTGGTTAAAGCCTTTAGATCTAACAGTAATCTTCAAAAGACATGAAAAAATGCATACTGGAGAAAAACCCTATGCCTGTAAGCAGTGTGGTAAAGCCTTTAAGTCTTAACAGTGGTCCTTCAAGACCATGAAAAACACATACTGGAGAGAAATCCTATGAATGTAAACAATGTGGTAAAAGCCTTTGCAAGACGTAGATAGTAGCCTACAAAGTTCATAGAAAGAACACACACTGGAAGAGAAACCCTTATGCATGTACAGAATGTGGTAAAGGCTTTATATTTCACCGTTATCTTCAGTTACATGAATGAAAATTCATACTGGGGGAAAACCATATGAATGTAAACGATGTGATAAGGCCTTTACCTATCCCAGTTCTTTACAGTCACATGAACGAATCCATACTGGAGAAAAAACATATGAATGCAAACAATGTGGAAATGCCCTTTAATATCTATGCAGTAATCTTCAAAAGACATGAAAAAATACATACTAGAGTGAAACTCTATGCCTGTAAGCAGTGTGGTAAAGCCTTTAGGTATAAAACAGTGGTCTTCAGTTTCTGAAAAAAACACACTGGAGAAAACCCTATGAATGTAAACAATGTGGTAAAGCCTTTGCATGTAATAGTAGCCTTCAAAAGACATGATTAAAATGCATACTGGAGTGAAACCTTATTCATGTAAAGAATATGGTAAAGCCTTTACACAAGACGGGTTTGCTTCATAGTACATGAAGATCATCACTGGTAAAGAAAAACAAATATGAAATGTCCACCAAACTATGTGTTAAATCCTTAGAATGACTACATTTCTTCTTAGTTACATTGAAAATATGTACTACTGGAGAAAAATTCCATATGAATGTAATAAAAATGGCCCATACAATGCCTTTAGACAGAATAGTCTATTCATTACATCCATGGTGAACAAAATTGCGATACCTGGAGAAGACGATATGATGCCAACAAAGAATTAAACATAGAATATAATAAATATACTTCTATTTCTCTCGTTGATATATAAAATCTTACTGCATAGAAACCATATGAATGCAAACTGTGTGGTAAAGCCTTTACTTGATATTTCCCTTCAAATACATGGAAAAAAATAGTGGAGAGAAGCACTATACAGTGTAAACATTGTGGTAAAGCCTTTAGATGTGACAGGGGTCTTCAGTTCCATGAAAAAAACTAACATTGAAGAGAAACCCTTTGCTTATAAAGAATGTGGTTAAGCCTTTATATTTCACAGTTATCTTCCATTACGTGAAAAAATTTATCCTGGAGAAAAACATGAATGTTAACAATGTGGTCAGGCCTTTACATTTCCTCATTCCTTAATGTTAGAGGAAAGAAGACATATTGGAGAAAAAACTGAATGAATGTGAACAATCTGGTAGAGCTTTTAGATGTGACAGTCATCTTCACCCCCATGAAAAAAATCGTATGGGAGTAAAATTCTTTACCATATGTAAACAATCTGGTAAAGCCTTCAAAGTCATGAAAAACTGCATAGTAGAGAGAAACTATGCATGTAAACAGATATAATTATCCTGAAATACAGGGGGGAAACCCTACACTTATAGGTAGAATGTCAATTCAGAGGAATTTGGCCCTTGACACAGATTGGACCTTCCTCTGGCTTTTTTTTTTTTTTTTTTTTTTTTTAGTCTTTTCTTTTTTTTTTTTTTCTTTTTGAGACAGCTGTCTGGAACTCATTCTGTAGTACAGGCTGGCCTTGAACTCTACAAAAAGATTCGCCTGCCTCTGCCTCCCAGTGTAGGAATTAAAGGCGTGGCACCACCACAACGCTGGCTGGAGTTGTCATTTTTGACTCCAGTCTGTTCAGGTTGTTTCCCTTCATGGGTTGACAGCTTTTCCAGCGATACCCTTTTAGTCATACTAACAAAGCAACAAGCTATTGGATGTACGGAAATACTTCTAAGCGGCTGTGTCCACACTTGGGAGAATATATTTGCACCTGTCACTGATTGGCATATGAAATAGGTTGTGTGTTTGCCAGTACTTAAGGGACTAATTGGCTTACATATGTGTCCATCCTGTCAAGACATCAAGAGCCAGGCTTTGATTGTGGAAAGGAAACCCATGTAGTCTTGCATATAAATGAAGATATCTGAGCAAAAAGTAATGTTTTGCCTTCATGTTTCTTCTCTCTTTCTGCTTAGCGTGCCTGTCCTGTGGCTGCCTTGCTGTTTTGGTTGCTGCAAGTTCCTCCAAGTGAGCATCCTCAGCCTGCATTGCATTCCATCCATGGACTAAGTAGCAGGCAACTCCAGAATTTTCGCAGACTCTTCTACCTCAGTGCATTGCTGAGGTCTAGGGACATTTTCGCCCATCTTGGAACCAAGCAGCTTATGGGTTGTCTGCCTCTTCTAACGTGTAGACATTTGCTGGACTAACAATGCCCCTGCCGAATAATCTCTGAATCCCTTTTTGATGTGCATTCTATTGCCTGTGTTCCTTTGCAGCATTCTGCACTGCATAGTTTCTGGTGACAGGGAGCATTGGAGAGAAGCAGACTTAATGGATGGTGATCTTCCACTGTCAGATTTTTCTGTAGAATACACAATCGTTTCCGTTTGACCTGGTGCAACCCGTTACTACACTAAGAAGAAATAAATTTCTTTAAACAATTTCTAAGTGCCGGTTAACAAAATGGACATAAATTTCATCACCAAGGTTGTGCAATTTATATTTTATTTCTATTTATGAGTGTATTTCCTGCGCGTATGTAAGGACAACCTGGTGTCTGCAGTGCCTAATCTGTGTCATAAAGGGTGTTGTGTCCCTTAGAACTGGAATTTATACACCACGAGGAAGCTGGAACGCTCCCCGCCTGTTCTGCTGTAGAGCAGCCCAGTGCTGTTATAGCACTGAGCCAGACTTTCCACCCCAGTTTAATTTTTACTGTAAAATAAAGATGTCCTCTAGTATAGTTAATACCGTTCTGCCTTGTGTTCAGTACATCGCTTTTTTTTTTTTTTTTTTTTTTTTTTTTTGGATCTTTTCAACAAGAGGGCCTCGCCTGTAGCCCCAGCTGGCCTGGAACTTGCTCTGTAAACGTAGGCTAGCCTTGACTCACAAAGATCTGCCTGCCTCTGGCCCCAGGGTTGCTAGGATAAAGGCATGTACACCACGCCCGGCAACCCATCACTATTTTAAAATATATTTTTATTTTACATGTACTGGTGTTTTGCTGTAAGTCCATTAGTGCAGATCTTGTTGTGCAGTGGCTGGCAAGGTCCAAAGAGCGTGTTAGGTCCCCTGGAAATGGATGATTAGTGAAGAGAGACAATAGAAACCTGTCTTTGCTTTGGTTTACCCTCTTGCTATTTTCAGGAACATGGTGGTTTTTGTTGTTGTTTTGTTCTGGGGTGTTTCTCTGTTCTTTCTTTCAGCATCTGTGGAGTGGGGATCCTAAAACATTACACCTTAGAGGGCAATTGTGACTCATTTGTTTGGGTGGGAAATGCTGAAGGGTGGAGAGTAACTCCACTTCCAAAGTAGCCTTTCAGCCCAAATAGCACAGTATGATTTCCGATGTAATGTAGTTTCCACGGAGGTCATGGCAGAGATGGCCAGCAGTTTAGAGCATTAACTGATCTTCCAGAGACCAGTTTCAGTTCCCCACAAACCACATGATAGCTCACAAGCAGCTGTAATTCTGTTCCCATTGAATGTCCTCTTTAGGCTTGGTGGCACTGGGTCTCACACTAGTAGCAATAACCATGCAGGCAGAGTCGCTCCTCGCATCAGACAAGGAAGGTGAACTTGTATTTAACGAAGTACACAGTTCTAAAAGAAATGCTCAACTCGCTGAAGAGTACTTGGCTGCTCTTGCAGAGGACACTTGTGTGATTCCCAAGGACCCATCTGGTTAACCTACCAGAAGCCCTTTACCTCCAGTTCTAGGAAATCTGATGTTCTCTCCTGGCTCATGCAGCATTGGACACATGGTACATTGACATGCAATGCAGTCAAAAACACTCATAAAAATAAGTAGTACATTTCAGCAAGCCTGGGGGGGGGAATACAAGTCTACATTTCTTGGAATAGTCTTAGGGTCAAAATTATGTCTCCTGAGGTGTGATTGGTGACTGCTTGATTTTCTCTTTACAGGCAATGACATTTTCTAAACAATTGAGCCTGCTCTTAGAAAGATTTATGGGAAAAGTTTCACAATCCCTTGGATTCTGTATTATGGTCTCTATCAGGTGTTTCTCACTACTTCCATGAGCTATGTCTATCAAACCTCTCACCACACACTTGGACTAATTTATCAGGACACATGCACATGGACTTCAAAAATACGATTGACATTGATCTTTAACTATAACATGAACTGCTAGAAAATGGCAAATATCTTGTTTTGAAGAAAGCTACAAACATGATATTGTGCCTATACATTATGCAACAAAACATTGTTTTTACTGTAACAGTTTGTGTATTTCAGCTGCCTTACTTCAACCAAGGCTTCATTTTTAGGAAGATTCAAGTTTGGTCAGCGAGATGGCTTAGTGGGTAAACCTCTTGGCCCCCAGACTTGGTGACCTTAATTCAATCCCTGGGACCAAACTGATGGAAGGAGAGAAGCAGAATTCCACAAGTTGTCCTCTGAACACCCGTGTGTATACACACACACACACCACACACACACACACACAAACAAATGGAAATGGGATGGGGAAAGAGAATCAATCAATGTAATAAAAAGCTTTTTAGAAGATTCATGTTTTTACTTCCATTCAAATCATTGCATGATTATTCGGTATAGTTGGAAAGGAAAATCAAGTTTTTCCATTGACAGTACCTTACTTTGACACTCCTAAAAGGAACTCCATATTGGAGGATATGTCTTTAAAATTCAAACTCTAGGTCCAAAGCAAATAATCTAATTCCTATAAAAATATTAGTAAGTCCAGGTGGCCCTGGTGGCACACGCCTTAACCCAGCACTTGGCATGTCAGAAGTCTGTGGCTTTGATGGGCCGCCTGGGCTACATAGCAAGATCCAGACCAGCTGGGGCTACAGGGAGACCCTGTCTCAAAAGGAAAAAAAATTAGAACAATAGTTGTATTGCTATGATTGAATTCCTAATAAAGTGATGAAATACAAGCTGGGTATTGGTGCACAAAGCTTTTAAATCCAGCACTTTAGAGGCAGAGAAGGTGGGTGTCTGTGAGTTTGAGGTCAGCCCTGGTGGACATAGCAAGTTCCATCCCATGTTTGGGCCACAGGGACATCCAGTTTTAAAAAGGACACCCCTTCCCTCCAAAATGGTAAAATGCAAAAACACTAAAAGAAATATGACATTCTGAGTTTTCTGACAACTGTTAAATTTAGGTTAACTCCATTTCCTCTTGCTAGGGATAACCAAAGATGTGGTTTGACATATTATCAAAATTACATGAAAAAAAATCATGAATCTAAGTGTAATAATATTAATTTGAGATTGATCAAAACTGGCCAAGAGACCTTACTGGAATGATTATGAATATATATGATAATATATGATATAATGTATATTCATAATTAAGCTCCAAACATAATACTTATAAGACTGCACCTATGAAATCACATCAGCAAAAATTCCCCCCCACAAATAATTTGATTATGATAAATTCTTTCAAATACTTTCAACATCAAGTGAAGGATTCCCTGGAATACAAATAGTGTTAGACATAGAGAAGCATTTACTCAGTATAATTGTAGTAGTCACTTTTCTGTTGCTGTGATAAAACACCATGACCAAGGAACTTATAAAAAGAGTTTATTTGAGCTTACGATCGATGTTTCCAGGGAATCAGAGTCCATTGTGGCAGTAAGCATTGGTGGCCGGAGGCTGGAGCAGCAAGCCGAGGGTCACATCTCACAATCAGCACAGGAAGCAGAGAGAGCGACTAGAGACAGGCAAAGGCTTGTAAACTCACTAAGCCTGCCCCCAGTGACATACTTCCTGCTAGCACGGCCACACCTTCTTAAACCTCCAAAGAACAGTGCCACCAACTGGAGACAAAATGGTCTGAACAATACTTAAAGCTATGGGGACACTCATTCAAACCAACCACGCAATAATTATTGTGAAGCTTCAATGGTTCAAATACCTGACTCAGGTCAGTAAGATGTCTCATCGAATGAATGCCTTAGCATCCATTCTAGACAACCTGAGGTGCGTCTCCAGGTGCCACATGGTAGAGAAGGAGAGCATCAACTTCTGTAATTTGAAACTCCATGAGTGCAACTAAATGTGAACACCAAATGTAAGTACATGTAAGATTATAAATATCTGCATCTATGTGCAGGCAAAGGTCTCATACACATAAAATGCAAATAAATTTTATAAAGTTCAGAAGGCTGGGCATGGTGACATATGCTTTTAATACCAGCAGTTGGGAGGTAGAGGCAGGAGAAATCGCTGTGAGATTGGGGCCAACGTGGGTGCATAGTGAGGAGCAAGACTGCTAGACTGCATGAGACCCTGTCTCAACACCCCCCAAAAAATATGTGGATAAAAGTTTTGCCTGCTTATAAATGCACACATGTGTGCATCACTGCGGATGATGAAAAGTGGGCAATAGTCTGGAACTGGAGTTACAGGTGGTTGTGACCCACCATGTGGGTGCTGGAAAAGAAACTGGGTCCTCTACCAGATCAGCCATGCTCTTAACTGCTGAGGAATCTCTCTGTCCCCAGTGGTTCATATTTCTACTCCTTCTGCATGGAGGTTCAGGATAGGTGGATCACAGTTGCTACTTTAGCAACTTTGTCTTAGAACGAGCTGATTCCAGGACTCTAATGCTCTGTTTGAGTGTGATCAGATGGGGCAGACTCCATTCCTCATTTATTGACCACCTGTAAAATAATGTCTGCAGGGAAGCACACTGGAGTCATTGTCCACATTGTTCTGGAAAGAGTGATGCTGTGTGTATTTCTGTGAGTTGGGTAGATTTCGAATGTCCAAAACCATAACAGGAATTCAGGATTTGCTCTAACGTTTGTATAAATAGTTTAGGTTGAGTGAACAGATCCTGCCATTTATGTTTGTGGGATCTCTCTCAGAATGTTAAATTCCATCCTTCCAGCAACTTAAACATTGTGAGAAAGGAATTTCTTTTTTTTGTTATTTTATTTATTTTTATGTGGTATGTATGTACTCTGTCGAATGTAAGTTTGTGCCACCTGTGTCGTGCAATATGCCACGAGGGTCAGAAGAGGGTGTCGGAATTCCCCTGGAATTGAGTGACAGACGGTTCTCAGCCACCATGGTGGGGTGCTGGGGATCAAAACCCGGGTCCTGCTGCAAGAGCAGTTGGTGCTCTTAGCGCTAGGCTATCTCTCCAGCCCCTGAGAAGGAATTTCTAAAGAGGCCTCATGGGTGCTAATTCTTTTAATTGTTTATTATATTTTCCATTTGTGTATGAAGTGTGTGTGAATGTGTGTTTAGATGTGTGCAGGCATATGAGGGTGTTGGATCACATAGAGTTGGAATTAGTCACTTTTGAGCCACCAGACGTGGGTTTTAGGAACCTAACTTCAGTCTTCTCTAAGAGCATCAAGCACTCTAAGAAACCAAGACATCGTGCCAGCCCGTTTTATATTTGAATATTTTTATTGAAATTCTTGAAGTTTATGTTTTGATCTTAGAGAATTCCAGAAGGACACTCTTCACATGCACTAACACTTGGCTCTCAGTTTTTGGTTCATGTATTAGGCCTTTTAAGATTTTGGTTTTTCTAAGGTCCCAGTCAGTATATCATTCCATCAGTTGTCAAGATATTTCTAGGGGGGGCTGGAGAGATGGCCTAGCGGTTAAGAGCGCCGACTGCTCTTACAGAGGACCCGGGTTCGATCCCGCACACCCACATGGCGGCTGAGAAACCGTCTGAAACTCCAATTCCAGGAGAACTCCAGTTCCGGGGAATCCGAGACCCCTTCTGACCTCCGCGGCATTGCACGACACGGTGCACAAACCTGCATGCAGACAGTACATTCATACACATACAGAAATAAATAAAATTAATAAAAAAAAAGATATTTCTAGGGGACCTCATGTTCGAGTTGGATATCATAATTGCATTTTAGTTTTGGAATAGGATTCCACTCCATGTCTTCCCTTGATTCAGAATGAGGCAACCGAAGAGCCAATTACAAAATTCCAATATTGTCTTTTCAAAAGAAAATTTGCTTAAATCATTTCAAAAATATTAAAATTGAAATAGCATGACAGATACTCTGGGTCCCAGAACGTGTCCTGCTCCCTGAGATTCCTACTTTTTTTTTTTTTTTTTTTTTGGACATCTACTGAATAGTGTACCCAAACAGCAAAGAGTATACTTTCTATTTGGCACCCCATGGAACATTCTCAAAAATTAACCATATACTGGGACACAGTAAACCTCAACACACACAAAAAGTCTGAAGAAATAATTCCTGCATTCTATCAGACCACAGTGCAATAAAGCTTAATATCAACACCAGAAGGAGCCCTAGTATATACAAGAACTCATGGTAACTAAGCAACACACTCCTGAGTGACGAATGGGTCAAGGGAGAAATAAAGAAATAACAGTATTCCTTGCACTAAACGAAAAAAGATGATATAACACAACAGACCCTTTAAAATGGGATACTTTTTTTTTATTAATTTTATTTATTTCTGTATGTGTATGAATGTACTGTCTGCATGCAGGTTTGTGCACTCGTGTCGTGCAATGCCGCGGAGGTCAGAAGCGGGTCTCGGATTCCCCTGGAACTGGAGTTCTCCTGGAATTGGAGTTTCAGACGGTTCTCAGCCGCCATGTGGGTGCTGGGGATCGAACCCGGGTCCTCTGTAAGAGCAGTCGGCGCTCTTAACCGCTAGGCCATCTCTCCAGCCCCCCCTAGAAATATCTTGACAACTGATGGAATGATATACTGACTGGGACCTTAGAAAAACCAAAATCTTAAAAGGCCTAATACATGAACCAAAAACTGAGAGCCAAGTGTTAGTGCATGTGAAGAGTGTCCTTCTGGAATTCTCTAAGATCAAAACATAAACTTCAAGAATTTCAATAAAATATTCAGAATATAAAACGGGCTGGCACGATGTCTTGGTTTCTTAGAGTGCTTGATGCTCTTAGAGAAGACTGAAGTTAGGTTCCTAAAACCCACGTCTGGTGGCTCAAAAGTGACTAATTCCAACTCTATGTGATCCAACACCCTCATATGCCTGCACACATCTAAACACACATTCACACACACTTATACACAAATGGAAAAATAATAAACAATTAAAAGAATTAGCACCCATGAGGCCTCTTTAGAAATTCCTTCTCAGGGGCTGGAGAGATAGCCTAGCGGCTAAGAGCACCAACTGCTCTTGCAGAGGACCCGGGTTTGATCCCCAGCACCCACATGGTGGCTGAGAACCGTCTGTCACTCCAATTCCAGGGGAATCCGACACCCTCTTCTGACCTCCGTGGCATATTGCACGACACAGGTGCACAAACTTACATTCAGACAGTACATACATACACATAAAAAATAAATAAAATAAAAAAAAAAGAAATTCCTTCTCACAATGTTTAAGTTGCTGGAAGGATGGAATTTAACATTCTGAGAGAGATCCCACAAACATAAATGGCAGGATCTGTTCACTCAACCTAAACTATTTATACAAACGTTAGAGCAAATCCTGAATTCCTGTTATGGTTTTGGACATTCGAAATCTACCCAACTCACAGAAATACACACAGCATCACTCTTTCCAGAACAATGTGGACAATGACTCCAGTGTGCTTCCCTGCAGACATTATTTTACAGGTGGTCAATAAATGAGGAATGGAGTCTGCCCCATCTGATCACACTCAAACAGAGCATTAGAGTCCTGGAATCAGCTCGTTCTAAGACAAAGTTGCTAAAGTAGCAACTGTGATCCACCTATCCTGAACCTCCATGCAGAAGGAGTAGAAATATGAACCACTGGGGACAGAGAGATTCCTCAGCAGTTAAGAGCATTGGCTGATCTGGTAGAGGACCCAAGTTCTTTTCCCAGCACCCACATGGTGGGTCACAACCACCTGTAACTCCAGTTCCAGATCTATTGCCCACTTTTCATCATCCGCAGTGATGCACACATGTGTGCATTTATAAGCAGGCAAAACTTTTATCCACATATTTTTTGGGGGGTGTTGAGACGGGATCTCCCTGCAGTCTCAGCAGTCTTGCTCCTCACTATGCACCCACGTTGGCCCCAATCTCACAGAGATTCTCCTGCCTCTACCTCCCAACTGCTGGTATTAAAAGCATATGTCACCATGCCCAGCCTCTGAACTTTATAAAATTTATTTGCATTTTATGTGTATGAGACCTTTGCCTGCACATAGATGCAGATATTTATAATCTTACATGTACTTACATTTGGTGTTCACATTTAGTTGCACTCATGGAGTTTCAAATTACAGAAGTTGATGCTCTCCTTCTACCATGTGGCACCTGGAGACGCACCTCAGGTTGTCTAGAATGGATGCTAAGGCATTCATTCGATGAGATATCTTACTGACCTGAGTCAGGTATTTGAACCATTGAAGCTTCACAATAATTATTGCGGTGGTTTGAATGAGTGTCCCCCATAGGCTTTAAGTATTCAGACATTTTGTCTCCAGTTGGTGGCACTGTTCTTGGAGGTCTTAGAAGGTGTGGCCGTGCTAGAGGAAGTATGTCACTGGGGGCAGGCTTAGTGAGTTTAACAAGCCTTGCCGTCTCTAGTCGCTCTCTCTGCTTCCTGTGCTGATTGTGAGATGTGACCCTCGGCTTGCTGCTCCAGCCCCGGCCACCAATGCTTACTGCCACAATGGACTCTGATTCCCTGGAAACATCGATCGTAAGCTCAAATAAACTCTTTTTATAAGTTCCTTTGGTCATGGTGTTTTATCACAGCAACAGAAAAGTGACTAATACAATTATACTGAGTAAATGCTTCTCTATGTCTAACACTATTTGTATTCCAGGGAATCCTTCACTTGATGTTGAAAGTATTTGAAAGAATTTATCATAATCAAATTATTTGTGGGGGGGAATTTTTGCTGATGTGATTTCATAGGTGCAGTCTTATAAGTATTATGTTTGGAGCTTAATTATGAATATACATTCATCATATATATCATATATATTCATAATCATTCCAGTAAGGTCTCTTGGCCAGTTTTGATCAATCTCAAATTAATATTATTACACTTAGATTCATGATTTTTTTTCATGTAATTTTGATAATATGTCAAACCACATCTTTGGTTATCCCTAGCAAGAGGAAATGGAGTTAACCTAAATTTAACAGTTGTCAGAAAACTCAGAATGTCATATTTCTTTTAGTGTTTTTGCATTTTACCATTTTGGAGGAAGGGGTGTCCTTTTTAAAACTGGATGTCCCTGTGGCCCAAACTGGGATGGAACTTGCTATGTCCACCAGGGTGACCTCAAACTCACAGACACCCACCTGTCTCTGCCTCTAAAGTGCTGGGATTAAAGCTGTGCACCACATACCCAGCTTGTATTTCATCACTTTATTAGGAATTCAATCATAGCAATACAACTATTTGTTCTAATTTTTTTTTCCTTTTTGAGACAGGGTCTCCCTGTAGCCCCAGCTGGTCTGGATCTTGCTATGTAGCCCAGGCTGGCATCAAACTCACAGACTTCTACATGCCAAGTGCTGGGATTAAAGGCGTGTGCCACCAGGGCCACCTGGACTTACTAATATTTTTATAGGAATTAGATTATTTGCTTTGGACCTAGAGTTTGAATTTTAAAGACATATCCTCCAATATGGAGTTCCTTTTAGGAGTGTCAAAGTAAGGTACTGTCAATGGAAAAACTTGATTTTCCTTTCCAACTATACCGAATAATCATGCAATGATTTGAATGGAAGTAAAAACATGAATCTTCTAAAAAGCTTTTTATTACATTGATTGATTCTCTTTCCCCATCCCATTCCATGTGTTTGTGTGTGTGTGTGTGTGTGTGTGTGTGTGTGTATACACACTGGGTGTTCAGAGGACAACTTGTGAAATCTGCTTCTCTCCTTCCATCAGTTGGTCCCAGGGATTGAATTAAGGTCACCAAGTTGGGGGCCAAGAGGTTTCACCCACTAAGCCATCTCGCTGACCAAACTTGAATCTTCCTAAAAATGAAGCCTTGGTTGAAGTAAGGCAGCTGAAATACACAAACTGTTACAGTAAAAACAATGTTTTGTTGCATAATGTATAGGCACAATATCATGTTTGTAGCTTTCTTCAAAACAAGATATTTGCCATTTTCTAGCAGTTCATGTTATAGTTAAAGATCAATGTCAATCGTATTTTTGAAGTCCATGTGCATGTGTCCTGATAAATTAGTCCAAGTGTGTGGTGAGAGGTTTGATAGACATAGCTCATGGAAGTAGTGAGAAACACCTGATAGAGACCATAATACAGAATCCAAGGGATTGTGAAACTTTTCCCATAAATCTTTCTAAGAGCAGCTCAATTGTTTAGAAAATGTCATTGCTGTAAAGAGAAAATCAAGCAGTCACCAATCACACCTCAGGAGACATAATTTTGACCCTAAGACTATTCCAAGAAATGTAGACTTGTATTCCCCCCCCCCAGGCTTGCTGAAATGTACTATTTATTTTTATGAGTGTTTTGATGCATGCATGTCAATGTACCATGTGCATCCAATGCCTGCAGAAGCCAGGAGAGAACATCAGATTTCCTAGAAATGGAGGAAAGGGCATCTGGTAGGTACCAGTGGGTCCTGGGAATCAACAAGTGTCCTCTGCAAGAGCAGCCAGTACTCTTCACCGGTGAGCCATTTCTTTAGAACTTGTACTCTTAAATACAATTCACTTCCTGTGTCTGAGCGAGCATCTGCCTGCATGGGTGTATGTGCACTGTGTGAGGACCCAGTGCCACCAAGCCTAAAGAGGACATTCAATGGGAACAGAATTACAGCTGCTTGTGAGCTATCATGTGGTTGTGGGGAACTGAAACTGGGTTCTCTGGAAGAGCAGTAATGCTCTAAACTGCTGAGCCATCTCTGCCATGACCTCCGTGGAAACTACATTACATCGGAAATCATACTGTGCTATTTGGGCTGAAAGGCTACTTTGGAAGTGGAGTTACTCTCCACCCTTCAGCATTTCCCACCCAAACAAATGAGTCACAATTGCCCTCTAAGGTGTAATGTTTTAGGATCCCCACTCACAAGTATGTGAAAGAAAGAACAGAGAAACACCCAGAACAACAACAACAACAAAAACCACCATGTTCCTGAAAATAGCAAGAGGGTAAACCAAAGCAAAGACAGGTTTCTATTGTCTCTCTTCACTAATCATCCATTTCCAGGGGACCTAACACGCTCTTGGGACCTCTGCAGCCACTGCACAACAAGACTGCACTAATGGACTTACAGCAAAACACCAGTACATGTAAAATAAAAATATATTTTAAAAATGTGTGTGTTGCCAGGCGTGGTGGTACATGCCTTTAATCCTAGCACTCTGGAGGCAGAGGCAGGCAGATCTTTGTGAGTTCAAGGCTAGCCTAGTCTACAGAGCAAGTTCCAGGCCAGCTGGGGCTACAGGGAGACCTGTCTTGAAAAGACCAAAAAAAAAAAAAAAAAAAAAAAAAAGCGTTATGAGTGAACACAAGCAGAACATATTAACTATCCTAGAGACATTTTTATTTTCACAGTAAAATTAAACTGGGGTGAAGATATGGCTCAGTGGATAACAGCACTGGGTGCTCGTACAGAGGAACAGGGTGGAGTTCCCAGCTTCCTCGTGGTGTATAAATCCAGTTCTAAGGGATCAAACACCCTCTTATGACACAGATAGGCACTGCCAGACACAGGTGTCCTTACATACGCGCAGGAAATACACTCATAAATAGAAATAATAAATTAAATTGCACAACTTGGTTTGAAATTTATGTCCATTTGTAACCCAGACTTAGAAATTGTTTAAAGAAATTTATTTCTCTAGTGTAGTACACGGGTTGCACCAGGTCAAACGGAAACGATTGTGTATTCTACAGAAAAATTTGGAAATGGAAGATCACCATCATTAAGTCTGCTTCTCTCCAATGCTCCCTGTCACCAGAAACTATGCAGTGCAGAATGCTGCAAAGGAACACAGGCAATAGAATGCACATCAAAAGGGATTCAGTAGATTAGTTGGCAGGGGCATTGTTAGTCCAGCAATGTCTACACGTAGAAGAGGCAGACAACCCATAAGCTGCTTGGTCCAAATGGGCGAATGCCTCAGCAATGCACTGAGGTAGAAGAGATCTGGAAAATTCCTGGAGTTGCTGCTACTTAGTCCATGGAGGAAGGCCAATGCAGCTGCAGGCTGTCACTGGAGGACTGCAGCAGCAACAGCAGCAGCCACAGGGACAGGCACACTCAGCAGAAAAGAGAAAACACACGAAGGCCAGAAACATTACTTTTTGCTCAGATATCTTCATTTACATGCCAGCTACATGGGTTTCCTTTCCACAATCAAAGCCTGGCTCTTGATGTCTTGACAGGATGGACACATATGTAAGCCAATTAGTACCTTAAGTACTGGCAAACACACAACCTATTTCATATGCCAATCAGTGACAGGTGCAAATATATTCTCCCAAGTGTGGACACAGCCGCTTAGAAGTATTTCCGTACATCCAATAGCTTGTGCTTTGTTAGTATGACTAAAAAGGGTATCGCTGGAAAAGCTGTCAACCCATGAAGGGAAACAACCTGAACAGACTGGAGTCCAAAATGACAACTCCAGCCAGGTGTGGTGGTGCACGCCTTTAATCCTAGCACTTGGGAGGCAGAGGCAGGCGAATCTTTGTGAGTTCAAGGCCAGCCTGGTCTACAGAATGAGTTCCAGGACAGCTGGAGCTACAGGGAGACCCTGTCTTGAANAAAAAAAAAAAAAAAAAAAAAAGCCAGAGGAAGGTCCATCTGCTGTCAAGCAATTTCCTCTGAATTGACATTCTACCTATAAGTGTAGGGTTTCCCCCCTGTATTTCAGGATAATTATATCTGTTTACATGCATAGTTTCTCTCTACTATGCAGTTTTTCATGACTTTGAAGGCTTTACCAGATTGTTTACATATGGTAAAGAATTTTACTCCCATACGATTTTTTTCATGGGGGTGAAGATGACTGTCACATCTAAAAGCTCTACCAGATTGTTCACATTCATTCAGTTTTTTCTCCAATATGTCTTCTTTCCTCTAACATTAAGGAATGAGGAAATGTAAAGGCCTGACCACATTGTTAACATTCATGTTTTTCTCCAGGATAAATTTTTTCACGTAATGGAAGATAACTGTGAAATATAAAGGCTTAACCACATTCTTTATAAGCAAAGGGTTTCTCTTCAATGTTAGTTTTTTTCATGGAACTGAAGACCCCTGTCACATCTAAAGGCTTTACCACATTGTTCACATGTATAGTGCTTCTCTCCACTATTTTTTTCCATGTATTTGAAGGGAAATATCAAGTAAAGGCTTTACCACACAGTTTGCATTCATATGGTTTCTATGCAGTAAGATTTTTTTCACGGAAATAGATTTTTTTATATCTTAAGGCTTTATTGCTTTGTTTGCATTCATATCGTCTTTCTCCAGTAGGAATTTGTTCACCTGAGTAATGATGACTATTCTGTCTAAAGGCTTTATGGCATTTTTTACATTCATATGGTTTTTCTCCAGTATACATTTTTCATGTAACTGAAGAGAAATGTATCATCTAAAGGATTTAACACATAGTTTACATTCATATTGGTTTTTCTCCAGTATGATTTTCATGTACTTGAAGCAAACTGTCTTGTGTAAAGGCTTTACCATATTCTTTACATGAATAAGGTTTCACTCCAGTATGCAATTTATCATGTCTTTGAAGGCTACTATTACATGTAAAGGCTTTACCACATTGTTTACATTCATAGGGTTTCTCTCCAGTGTGTTTTTTTTCATGAAACTGAAGACCACTGTTATATCTAAAGGCTTTACCACACTGCTTACAGGCATAGAGTTTCACTCTAGTATGTATTTTTTCATGTCTTTGAAGATTACTGCTAGATATAAAGGCTTTACCACACTGTTTACATACATATGGTTTTTCTCCAGTATGGATTCGTTCATGTGACTGTAAAGAACTGGGATAGGTAAAGCCCTTACCACATTGTTTACATTCATATGGTTTTTCACCAGTATGAATTTTTTCATGTAACTGAAGATAACGGTGAAATATAAAGCCTTTACCACATTCTGTACATGCATAGGGTTTCTCTCCAGTGTGTGTTTTCTCATGACTTTGTAGGCTACTATTACGTGCAAAGGCTTTACCACATTGTTTACATTCATAGGATTTCTCTCCAGTATGTGTTTTTTCATGAATTTGAAGACCACTGTTAGAACTAAAGGCTTTACCACACTGCTTACAGGCATAGGGTTTTTCTCCAGTATGCATTTTTTCATGTCTTTGAAGATTACTGTTAGATCTAAAGGCTTTACCACACTGTTTACATACATACGGTTTTTCTCCAGTATGGATTCGTTCATGTGACTGTAGAGAAGTGGGATATGTAAATCCCTTACCACATTGCTTACATTCATATGGTTTTTCACCAGTATGAATTTTTTCATGTAACTGAAGATAACGGTGAAATATAAAGCCTTTACCACACTCTTTACATGCATAGGGTTTCTCTCCAGTGTGTGTTTTCTCATGACTTTGAAGGCTACTATTATATGCAAAGGCTTTACCACACTGTTTACATTCATAGAATTTCTCTCCAGTATGCGTTATTTCATGAACTTGAAGACCATTTTTAGAACTAAAGGCTTTACCACACTGCTTACAGGCATAGGGTTTTTCTCCAGTATGTAGTTTTTCATGTCTATGAAGATTACTGTTATATCTAAAGGCTTTACCACACTGTTTACATACATATGCTTTTTCTCTACTATGCGTTGTTTCATGTAACTGTAAAGAATTAGGACACATAAAGCCCTTACCACACTGTTTACATTCATATGGCTTTTCAACAGTATGAATTTGTTCATGTAACTGAAGATGATGGTGAAATATAAAGGCTTTACCACATTCTTTACAGTCATAGGGTTTCTCTCCAGTGTGCTGTTCTTCATGTCCTTGAAGATCACTGTTAGAACTAAAGGCTTTACCGCACTGCTTACAGGCATAGGATTTCTCTCCGGTATGTATTTTTTCATGTCTTAGAAGATTACTGTTAGACATAAAGGCTTTACCACACTGTATACATACATACGGTTTTTCTCCACTATGTGTTCTTTCATGTAACTGTAAAGAATTAGGATACATAAAGCCCTTACCACATTGTTTACATTCGTATGGCTTTTCTCCAGTATGAACTTTTTCATGTAACTGAAGAGAATAGTGATATCTAAACACTTTACCACATTCTTTACATGCATAAGGTTTCTCTCCAGCATGTGTTATCTCATGTCTTTGAAGGTGACTGTTACATCTAAAGGCTTTACCACACTGTTTACATATATATGGTTTCTCTCCAGTGTGTCTTCTTTCATGTGACAGTAAGGAATTGTGAAATGTAAAGCCTTTACCACATTGTTTACACGTGTATGGTTTTTCTCCAGTATGAATTTTTTCATGTACCCGAAGATGATGGTGAAATATAAAGGCTTTACCACATTCTCTACATGCATAGGGTTTCTCTCCAGTATGTTGTTCTTCATGTCCTTGAAGATCACTATTAGAACGAAAGGCTTTACCACACTGTTTACAGGCATAGGATTTCTCTCCTGTATGTATTTTTTCATGTCTTTGAAGATTACTGTTAGATCGAAAGGCTTTACCACACTGTTTACATACATACGGTTTTTCTCCAGTATGGGTTCTTTCATGAAACCGTAACGAATTAGGATACATAAAGCCCTTACCACATTGTTTACATTCGTATGGTTTTTCTCCAGTATGAACTTTTTCATGCAACTGAAGAGAACAGTGATATCTAAAGGCTTTACCACATTGTTTACATGCATACGGTTTTTCTCCACTATGTGTTCTTTCATGTAACTGAAGGTAATGGTGAAATCTAAAGGCTTTACCACATTCTTTACATGCATAAGGTTTCTCTCTAGTGTGTGTTTTTTCATGTCTTTGAAGAGTACTCTTCCATGGAAAGGTTTTGCCACATTGCTTACATTCATGTGGATTTCCTCCAATATGCATATATTCATGTAACTGAAAATAGTGGTGATATAGAAAGGCTTTACCACATTGTTTGCATTCATATAGTTTTTCTCCAGTATGAATTTTTTCATGTGAGTGAAGAAGACTGTTACATCTGAAGGTTTTCCCACATTCTTTACATGCATAGGTTTTCTCTCCGGTATGAATTTTTTCATGTCCTTGAAGATGAGTGTATCTACCACGCTGCTTACATTCCTGGGGGTTTTCAACCTCATGCATTGCTATCCTAGTGAAAGGTTCTCCATCCTGAAAATCTTCTTTATGCTCACAGAGTGTCTCAAACATGGAACTTCTGTAAAAATGACAAGTAAAGTGGATTGAGTATAAAATGTAGAGCACATACTGCTCCCAAAATTTGGTAAAATGTATGTTTTCTCCCATATCTGGATGGGTGGAAACTAAATAGATTGATAATTCTCTAATATGATTCCCAAAGGGAACAAAAAAGTAGTATTTGTTAATGTGACTTCCTCGTACTGTTTGCATGTGAAATGCCCTGCAAACACTGAACAGGATTCTTAAACTAAGGTTCATGTTACAATTCCTAATGATTAAAAAATAAGTTATTAAAAGGAAAATAATATAAGTTATGCTTAATGTTTATTTATTCATAAATGTTCACATAAAAACACCTTTAATGGGAAGCAGCAGACATGGCTCAGCTGCTAAGCACAGCTGCTACTCTTCCAGAATATGGGAATTTGGTTGCTAGCAGCCAAGAGAGGTAGTTCACAATCTTTTTTAATTCAACCGATATAAGTTGAACTACTTCTTGACCTCCTTGCACATATGCACCACACACACACACACACACACACATAAAATAAGTACAAATCTCTTAAATTCCTTTAAACAAACTGTCCTTCTACTATTACCTTAGATTCTCTCCAGAACTTTTATACTGGTCTTTAATATTCTCATCTTCACAATTGTTTCCTAAAATGTAGTCAAAGAAAATTTTGATGAATTAGAAATTACTGAAAACTTAAGTTTCTAGTTTTAGAGTATATGAACCATGCCTAATATATACAGCCCATTCTTTCCTTTCAATATTCCAAATCACAGAAGAGAATCAATGATAAGAAATGCTTGTTTCTTAGTACACTAAGGGGAGGTAAGATGACATTCTTACCTATAAAACTGAAGTTCCTACAGATTTCCAGCATCACATCTCTGTAGAGATTCTTCTGAGAAGGATCCAGCAAAGTCCATTCTTCCTCGGTGAAGCTTACAGCTACATCCTCAAACGTCACAGAATCCTAAACATTCCATAGACTCCATTGATAATATGTTCATAGAATTCTGTGCTAAGCATAGATTCTGCTCCACAACACAGAATTTCTTTTTTTTTTTTTTTT
>VZQC01010528.1:162766-209083 GCA_009823505.1 Rhizomys pruinosus
GTTAAAAAAATAAAAATAAATTTATGTGAAAAAAAAAATTAGGACTACCACAGGTACAGAACATACATAAATTAGCATGCGAAAGCATTCTTGTCTATATAAATGTCTGCATAAAATATTTAAGTATTGATTGTATGAGCAAATTTAACATTTGGCACAGATTGCATGAACAGAAAGGATAAATCACTTGGCCTTTAAAAACTCTATGATACAATTTGAATGATTCTCATTCTGAAAGTGCATCAGTCTAAACAAAACTCACAGAGATAACAATGAGAATAGCACTTGTGAGTAGAAATAACAGGAGGTGCCGGGCGTGGTGGCACACGCCTTTAATCCTAGCACTTGGGAAGCAGAGGCAGGAGGATCTTTGTGAGTTCAAGGCCAGCCTGGTTTACAGAGAGGGAGTTCCAGGACAGCTGGGGCTACAGAGAAACCCTGTCTCTAAAATACCAAAAAGAAAAAAAAAAAAAAAGAAATAACAGGAGCTACTGAGTGTAATGGACTTCCCTGCTGGGCACCAACTGGCACATGGGTGTCCCAACTTGTTAAGTGAGGAAATGAACCCATCTATGTACTTACAGAGGAAATAATGTATATGCTGCTATAAGTAGCTCACTCAGGCACAAGTAGAAAACATACTATTTTCATCTTATATGTATGAGTGTACTGCCTGTATGTATTTAAGTGCACCAGTGTGTTCAATGCCCTTAGGAGGTCAGAGGAGGGACTCCCTGGATCTGGAGTTACTGATGATTGTTAGCCACCATATGGGTGCTGGGAATAAAACCCAGATGCACTGCCAGAGCAGTCGTTGCTCTTTACTACCGACCCATCTCTCCAGTCATGAAGAATGATTTTAACCCAATAATAAGTAAGATACTCGGTTAATATTCAGAGATCCTAAAACAATACTTTTAAATATTTTAGGTAATGTTGAATGTAAATAAAGGCAATATAAAGACGGAATGTCTTTAGGAAGGGCTTAGTGTAGACAGTGGTGTTCGCCTAAGTACATAGTCCCAGCTGTGTCAGAGGATGAGACAGAAGGTTCACATGAGTGCAGGAGTCCACGTCAGCCCACATTATATGACGAAACAGCCACCCCAGGAAGAAAAGTGTACTGGGGGGAAGGATTGAAATGGGGTACGTCAGGAAGCAGGGTCACAAAAAATTCATGATTGCATTTCATATTGTTAAGAGAAAAATTTATGTCAGATGTTGTGGCTCATATCTTTAATCCTAGCACTCGGGAGGCAGAGGAGGTCAGATCTCTGTGAGTTCAAGGCCAGCCTGGTCTACATAGTGAGTTCCAGACCAGCTGGGGCTACAGGGAGACCTTGTCTGAAAAATATCAAAGAGAGATAAAGAGAAAGAAGAAAGAGAGAGAGAGAGAGAGAGAGAGAGAGAGAGAGAGAGAGAGAGAGATTCATGAATTGCCAAACCACACTACTTTGCAATGAATAAAATACTGATTAGGATTAGCAAGTATCTAGCAACTGTCAAAGTGAAAGAACAACATAGTGTTGTTTTCCCTAAGACACTTCAAGGAGTTCCAAAACATCACATAATGATAAAAGGCCAAAATTAATTGCCATACATTAAAATTCAATTCACAGAGTATACAGAGCTGCCTCACTCAGTATATGGAGGGCTTCCCAAATAAGCTTGATTACCTGAATTTGATCCCTAGAACAAACAAAAAGTTCAAAAGAGAGAATAGAGGAAAAAAAAAGTTTTACCCTGAATTGTGACATGTACACACTCATATATACTATATTCACAAAAATATTTTAAAACCTAAAAATCAGGGAACCAATGTTGTAGCCTGACCTTTAGTGAACCATGACATGGTATACAAATTGTCAAAATAATTCCTAACAACTAATGGTGCCCTATAAGATAACCATTCATGGGGCTGGAGAGATGGCCTAGCGGTTAAGAACACCAAATGCTCTTGCAGAGGACCCGGGTTTGATCCCTAGCACCCACATGGTGGCTGAGAACCATCTTTAACTCCAGTTCCAGGGGAATCCAACACACTCTCTGACCTCCGCGGCATTGCATGACACGGGTGCACAAACCTGCATGCAGACTGTACATTCATACACATACGAAAATAAATAAATAAAAATAAATAAAAAAAACAAAAATAAATAACTAAATTAATAAAAAATAATGGTTATCTTTTTTTAAATTTTAATTATTTTTTTATGTGTACGAATGTACTGTCTGCATGTAGGTCTGTGCACCCGTGTCGTGCAATGCTGCGGAGGACAGAAGAGGGTGTTGGATTCCCCTGGAACTGGAGTTCTCCCGGAATTGGAGTTACAGACGGTTCTCAGCCTCCATGTGGGTGCTGGGGATCGAACCCGGGTCCTCTGCAAGAGCGGTCAGCACTCTTAACTGCTAGGCCATCTCTCCAGCTCAAGATAACCATTCTTAACACAAGTTACAAGTTACAATTTTCAGCTTCAGTTTTTCATCGTTGTACATGGGATGCCCTGGCTTATAGGGTTGAGAAAAGTTCCTTTGACATACTGGAAGATGTGTCACATGTCCACCTGCCTTTTTTCACTGTATATTTATTTCCCTCTCAGACCAGAAGAGGATGTCAGATTCTCTGGAACTGGAGTTACAAACAGTTGTTAGACACAGACAGGATTCCTGGAAACTGAAGGCTGGTTCTCTAGAAAAGCAGCAAGTGCTCAGAATTGTTGAGCCATCTCTCCAGACTCCTAAGTTTACTGTTTAAGTTTTATAAAACTCTCCATTTACTTCATGAGAAAATATTAACTTAGAAGAAATACCTATGAAACACTCCATCCATACCTCAGGCTTTTAGACAAAGATGTCACTGGTGAAACTGGGCAAACCCTTTTTCAGATCACTCTAAAACAGTCTACTGATTCAAGGCAATCCTGATTAAAATTCCAAAATTCTATCACAAAAACTGAAAAAAAAATCTCAACTTTTATTGGGAATGCCAAAAAGGAATACCAAAAATAACCCAAAACTACCAGTACAGCACCAACAACCCTCAACAATAAAGAACTGCTGGGACTGCAGTGTTCCATCCCTAATCTTAATACCACATAGCTACATTAATAAACAGAGATGATACTTACATAAAAACAGACTCACTGATCAATGGAATAGAAGTGAGGAGCCAGGTCTGAGTCCACATAGTTACAATAATGTGATTTTTGACAAACAGGTAAAAACACACACAGTAGAAAGCACATCACGTTCAAGAAATGGTGTTGGTCAAACCGGATTGCTTCATATACAAGAATGAAACTAGATACCTATCTCTCACCATGCACAAACGTAACTGAAGTCCAAATACTTCAACATAAGATCTGATACCCTGAATCTAATAGAGTGCAAAGTAGGGAACAAACCCTAAGTAATTGGTGAAGAAAGCACTTTCTGAACAAGACTGGTACAGCCAGCACAGGCATTAAATTCATAATTGACAAATGGAATTTCAGGAAACAAAATGGGTTCTGTATAGAAAAGACATCATCATGAATGAGGAGGCAACGTCAAGAATAGCAAAAAAAACTCACCAGCTACATGTATGACACAGTATTCATATCTAGACTATATAAAGAACTCAAAAAACTAAACATCAAAAAGGACAAACAACCTAATTAAACCTGGACCAAAGAACTGAACAGATAGTTGCCAAAGATGAAACATAACTGGCTCAGGATAGTTAGAAATCATTCAACATCTTTAACCAATAAAGACATATCAAATTAACTTTGACATTTCATCTTACCCCAGTCAGAATGACTAAGACCCAAAGCACAAATAATGACAAACGCTGACAAGAATATAGGAAGGAATACACTTCTTCAGTGTTGGTGGGAGAGAAACTGGTGCAGTCACTGTGGAAATTATTGTGTCACATCCTCAAAAAACAAAAATACATTACCCAAATGACTCTATATCTTACCACAGAATAGCTGTCCAAACATGTGCATTCCTACTCTGTTTACAACAGCCAGGAAATGGAAACAATCCAGAGGTCTACCGACTGAGGAAAAGACAATGAAAGTTTGGACAGTTACAGATGCAGTATTCTTGACCTCTTAAGAAAAAAGGAGGGGCTGGAGAGATGGCTCAGCAGTTAAGAGCATTGACTGCTCTTGCACAGGACCAGGGTTCGAATCCCAGCACCCACATGGCAGTTAAGAACTGTCTAAGGCTGGGTGTGGTGGTGCACACCTTTAATCTCAGCACTCAGGAGGCAGAGGCAGGCAGATCTCTGTGAGTTCAAGACCACCCTGGTATACATAGCAAGCTCCAGGCCAGCGGGGACTAAAGGGAGACCCTACCTCAAAAAACAACAAAACAAAACAAAACAAGAACAAAAAAGGAAAAGGAAAAAAGAAGGAAATATGAAACTCATAATTAAATGGATGGAACTAGAAACATATTTGAGTGAGGTAATCCAAACCAAAAAAGACAAAAGCCTCATGATCTCTGTCATAAGTGGATGCTAGCTTTGAATCCTTAGATATCAATGTTTCAACTAGAGAATCTGTAGATGCCAGGAAAAGAGTAAATGGCCATGAGAAAGAATAAAGCAGTCAGGAAGGGTTAAAGTGGACGGAGAATGGGAGGGCAGTGCAAATGAGGAGTCAGGGAGGGATATCTAACAGCCCATTAGAAAAATTCATAGAGCCAGTCATAGTGGCGTAAGCCTTTAATGGAAGCACTGGGAAGGCTGGGAAGGGGGAAGAGACAGGTGGATCTGTGTGAGGTTGTGGCCAGCCTTGTCTACATAATAACTCCAGGTCACCTGAGGATATAGGGAGACCCTGTTTCAAAGAACAATAATAAAACATTCATATGGAGCCGGACATGGTGGTGATGCCTTTGATCCCAGCACTCGAGAGCCAGATGCAGGTGAGTGCAAGGCCAGCCTGGTCTATACAGCAAGCTCCAGGCCAGCTGGGACTAAAGGGAGACCTGTCTCAAAAAGATAAATAATTAATAAATAAATAAATAAATAAATAAATTTATACAGGAACCACAGGATCTTCTTAAAGTACAGACACGTGTAGGTAAAAAGGGAGCCACCTGTGGCTTCTTCCTGTTAAATTATCTGCTTGTTTGTTTACACTGAAACTGGCCCCAGGCAGGATTTGCCTGCCTTGAAATCACATGAGGCACAGGGTCTGAAACCGGGCCCTGAGATATGATGTCACTCTGGCTATAAAAACAGAATGCCGTGAATAAAAAGACGGGTCCTTCTTACCACTAGACAGGGACTCCTGGCCTCTATTTTGCACTTGTAATTTTAGCCCTCTAGGCTTGTGTGGTCTTGGCTAGTGGAATTTGTCTGGGGAAAATCAAGCAGATGCCAGCCTGGGAAATCAATGAGGACCAGCAGTGTGGACACTGGTGTGTGGTGACTGAGTGCCAGCGGGATTTAGACTGTAGAGAGCTGAACAGGCAGCAGTTCTGGCATTAGGCATAGGGTGCCCAGCAGGCAGCAGCCTGGAGGATGGGGGTGTGGTGAAGTGGCCCCACATACATGTATAATATGAAGAGATTAAAGGAGTTAACCTGTATCAGAGAGACCTCAGTCCTACCAGACAAAATAGCCTAGAAAAGAAAAAGTACAATGCAGAATGGACTCAGTTTAAGATTTTCACTATTTATTACTTTTTTGGGGGGGGGGGCTTTTTGAGACAGGGTCTCCCTTTAGTCCTAGCTGGCCTGGAACTCACTCTGTAGACCAGGCTGGCCTTGAACTCACAGAGAGCCGCCAGCCTCTGCCTCCAGAGTGCTGGGATTAAAGGCATGGGGCCATCAACCCCACCTCACCCTCATGTCTATGAGCATACTGTGTGACTGTACGTAAGAGAACCTCTGTTTTACAGTGCCCACAGAGGTCAGAAGAGGGTGTTGGATCCCCTGAAACTACAGTCCTGAACTGCTGTTAGCCACCATGCATATACTGCGAATGAACCCGGGTCCTCTGCAAGAGCAACAATGCTCTTAACTGCTAAACCATCTCTCCAATCCCTTTTTCTTAATGTATATTTGACTGAAATTTTGTTGACTTCACAGATTTCATGCACCTTAATCATTTAGGCCCATCCCACACCTGCACCCCCACACCTGCCCACAGGATTTCATGTCCTCTGTAAAACACATGCTAAGACATAGCAACTTAAGTTTGTGTACCCAGATGTCCTCAAATAGGACCTCATCCCCTTAGCCTCGACAGCTTACCACTCACTCCCTTAAAGAGCAATTCTCCTCCCTCAGCAGCAGTGATCAAACACAAATCGATGCTCAGCCAAGCTTGGGGTCTCCTGCCCATCTCCCGAGTTCTATGCTTTGATTCAGTTTTGCGGGTCTTGTCCATGCTGTCCCGACTGCTGTAAGTTCACATGAACAAGTGCCCAGCCACCAGCAAGACTTTGATTCCTTATGGCATTGCACCAACGGTCTTTGTGTCCACTCTTCGCAGTGGGTGAGCTTTATCCAGGGACAGGGACTCCCTCTTTTGAATCTGTTGCCCAGAGTGTAATAAACTCTCAACCAACACTGCACTAGGTTACTCATGAGACCTTAACAGTGAGATCCTATTGCTGAAGACATCACACACACAAGTTGTGGAAGGAACAAGGAGAAATCACACTGGTACTGACTTCAAAGACATCGACTTTGCCTGCTGTGAATCCCGTGTGCTACAAGCACTAGGGAGGTATTCCCAGTTATACAATGGCGCCACAAGTATTATGGGGGTAACCAACCACTTTGTGATGGATTTGAGGTCCCCTTCGCTAAATGAAGCCCATAACTGACACCGATGGATGTGTAGGAACCTGTAGTGAGCAAGTCCCATGACACTGGGGTGAGTATAGTAATATTATTCTGCTAAACAGTTTTATACCAACTCCTTCCTCATGACTTACTATTTCACTCACAGATTAATGCATCTTTCAGTTCTCATCAGTGAAAATTTCCTCATGAAGCAGATGGTAATTAAAACAGAGACCAACAACTTGTCTCAGCCAAAATGCTGAGAAGAGAGCTGGAGAGATGGCCTAGCGGTTAAGAGCGCCGACCGCTCTTACAGAGGACCCGGGTTCGATCCCCAGCACCCACATGGCGGCTGAAAACCGTCTGAAACTCCAATTCCAGGAGAACTCCAGTTCCAGGGGAATCCGATGCCCTCTTCTGACCTCCGCGGCATTGCACGACATGGGTGCACAAACCTACATGCAGACAGTACATTCATACACATACAGAAATAAATAAAATAAAAAAAAAATGCTGAGAAGAGGAGGCTGCAGACTGCTTCCCCTGAATAGGACAGGTGTGTCAAACTTTCCCTCCCAAGACTCAGAGATCAGTATGTAATACAAGTCTGAAAGGCTCTAAGAGCCAGAGGACACAGATGACCACATGGAAAGAGTTTTCCAGACAGCTGGGCAGCTACTCGTATGATCTCACGGCAGTGGTGACAGCAGGCACAAGTCCCAGGTAAACTTAAGCCAGATGACATCCCAGCAGAGAAGTGGGGAGATGGAGAGGAACCCCAAAAGCTAAGTGAGGAACTGTTGACAACCATTATCTGCTGGGAGGGAAGCATCAGTCCTTTTTTGTTGGTCTTTTTGAGACAGGGTCTCCCTGTAGCCCCAGTTGTCCTGGAACTCACCATGTAGACCAGGCTGGCTATGAATACACAAGGATCTGCCTGCCTCTGCCTCCCGAGTGCTAGGATTAAAGGTGTGTGCCACCATGTCCAGCAGAACCAGTCTTTTTAAAGTAGTGACTCTGTAACCAGCCCTCAGTGGATGGACACATGGGACACAAGTTTGACCCAATACGCCATTAAACTATGGAAAAATACACCGGAGTGTGTGAAATGGGGATGGAGGGGGAGGAGGAGAGCACAGAGGAGAAGTCAGAAAACGGTCAGTGCACTGTGTAAGACGCAGGTAAAGTTCAACAGCAGCCTTCTATTGATGATGGATGATTAACGGTCAGCATACGACTTCCTTAAAAAACACAAACATTAAGCAGAGCCTGGTGGCACATGCTTTAATCCTAGCACTTGGGAGGCAGAGACAGGCGGATCTCTGTGAGTTCAAGGCCAGCTTGGTCTACTAAGTGAGTTCCAGGACAGCTGGGGCTACAAGGAGACCCTGTCTCAAAAACACCAACAAACAAACAAAACAAACAAATGAAACCCATAAACATTAAATGAATGCATAAGGGATAGGTAATAATGGAGGACGTGAAATCCAGAAAGATGAACTGTGGGGCATCTGGAGGGAGGGCACTCTACTGAACTGATCAAAAGATCTGATGGAACTGCACGACATGCTGGAATGAATAAAAAATTATGTGTGTGTGTGTGTGTGTGTGTGTGTGTGTGTACATCCATATATACATATGGAGATATTTATTTATTTATTTATTTATTTATTTATTTATTAATGGTCTTGAGTTCTGATATATATGGCCGGCCTCCTGCTTTCTTACAGTGGACTTATTTCTAATCTACAATGTTCCTTTGGCTTTGAATGGTTTCCTCCCTACCTTGCAATCTGAGGCCTTTTATTTCATTCTGGTAACAGGCCAAAAACGCGAAACACTCAACTCAGACCCTGACAGTCTTAACATAAGCAGTGTTGGGAAAAAAATCGGGAATGAGTGAGAATGGTAGAAGGGAAGAGATGAAATGTCAGTCAAACTTCCACATTAGAAAATGGGAGAAATGCGCAGAAAAATGACAATTGGAAAATGAAATTACAAACAGGAAATCAACAGACAACACCAACAGTAACAATACTGATTCTACAAAATATAATTAAAACCCGAGACATAGTGGCTCATACTTGTAATCTCAGCACTCTAGACACTGAGGAAAGAGCATCACCATGACTTCAAGGCCAGACTGGTAGACTCATCTGCCCTCACAGATCTCCAAACCCTAAAGAACATCCAATATCCCCCATCTTTCTGGGATGTACCAAACAAGTTTAAATTCTACATGATATTTCTTTTTTTTATTATTAGTTTTATTTATTTCTGTATGTGTATGAATGTACTGTCTGCATGCAAGTCTGTGCACCCATGTCGTGCAATGCCGCGGAGGTCAGAAGAGGGTCTCGGATTCCCCTGGAACTGGAGTTCTCCTGGAATTGGAGTTTCAGATGGTTCTTGGCCGCCATGTGGGTGCTGGGGATAGAACCCGGGTCCTCTGTAAGAGCAGTCGGCGCTCTTAACCCCTAGGCCATCTCTCCAGCCCTAGTCACTCCATGTCCTACTTCTAGAAAACTGCCACCCAACAACAGAGAATGCATCATGGCCCAGATACTCCAGGGACACCTCAAACTATTCTGGGACTAAGGTTAAATTTTCCTAAAAGTTGCAACCCACAGTTTGACTCCAGTTGCCCAGGGGGCCTGCGAGCTCTCAGGACAATGCTGACAACACAGCTGGATGCCTTACTGGATCTGGGCATCTAAACTGCCTGGTTATTACTGTCACACTCCTTACATGCAACATTGTGTGTGTGTGTGTGTGTGTGTGTGTGTGTGTTTGGGTGCTCAGAGTGTGGAATTTTTAACATTTGGTTAAACAAAATACACCTTTGTAAACAAACCCAGCGCAAGGCCAACAGAAAAGGGGAATAAAAGAAAAAGCCTAGGACTGCATCACGGTCAGGCTGACCCTTCCTTGAAGGAAGTGGGGTTTTGCCCTTGGGCATCAGCATGGGTCCCTGTTCCTAAGCACCAGAATCGGGTATGAACAGAACCAGCCCTGAAGCGCTTAAGATCTCTGCATATCCTACTGGCTTGTGGAGTCGGTGTACATGGGGCTCCTCAGAAGTGCCATTTGTGCTGGGTATGGTGGCGAATGCCTTTAATCCTAGCACTCGGGAGGCAGAGGCAGAGGCAGAGGTAGGCAGATCTTTGTGAGTTCAAGGCCAGCCTGGTCTACAGAGTGAGTTCCAGGACAGCTGGGGCTACAGGGAGACCCTGTCTCAAAAACACCAAAAAAAAAAAAATGCCATTTGTATAGACCCAAGCGGATGTGTGGACAGGTTTCCTCCTCTACCCAAGAAATGGCTTACTATCACCACAGTGCCAATGCACCCACGGTCTTGCTGTGACAGTCAAGGCTGGCCATAACTTCTGGCTGGAGGTAGTAGCTAGAATGTCATGTGCAGGAGCAGAGCCCTGTGGTACCAAGCAGATCTGGTGCAGAAGACCGGGCCAGCTGCTGAGTATAACGCAGTAGCTGCTTAGAACCACTGAGCCTTGGCATAAAAACCAGCCTTGTTGGATTGAAGATACATGTGCAGAAAAAGTGCTGGTGTAAACATGTGCTCCGGGCACAGTCGGGGGAGCCCCAGCTTCCCTGCTGAGCTTGCTCAGGACAGGCAAGCCGCAGGCCACCTCTGTGGCTGGAGAGAAGCCTGACCAATGGCCCAGCTCAGACCTGTGGAGACCACAGACCCCTAAGGGCTAGCCACGTCACATGCCTGCCCATCGGCCCCAAGGCAGCCAGAGCCACAGTGCTGTTGGTGTGGCATGCTACTTGTCTCTGCTTCTCCTCTGCAGTCCTCACAGGAAGGGAAGCATAAGCAAGGAGTCCTTGCTTCCCTCTCTGAACCAGAACATGGGTGTTCAGCGACTTGCCCTAGGCACTCAGAGATCCTACCTTCCTTCCCCAGGCACAGACAATGCCGTGTGGTTCTTCTAGCGGGCCACACATATGTCTTGTTGCACTGGCAAACTGAAGGGGAAACCCAATGAGAGATGTGGGGAAGTGTCTGGACAGAGCCACCATAGAGGCCACGGCACATCAAAGAGGACTGGACGGTTAAGCCAGGGGCAAGGTGGGCAGAACCCTTACACAGCTGCCCTCCAACTCTGATGGGCTTCAACTTCTTCTGGATCTACCAGTAGGAGTTCAGATTTTTCCTCACAAATGTCCTGAGCTCACTCTCGCCTCCAGTGCACTCTGGCATCTTGAGTTTGGAGTCAAGGTTGTAGCAGGTCCCTCCGACCTCATCAACACAGATCTAGTGCTGCCTTTTTAGAGGCAACTTGAGTGGACCCCAGCACAGACTGGAAGGCAGGTTCATGATGAAGCCCATGACGTTAGTGACTGCGATGACACCTATGTCCCTGCTTATCCCACCAAACGGCTTCACAGCCTTTGGTCTGAAGTGCTGCCGTGTGACACTCACATCATAGTTCCCATTTCCCAGCATACTCTTCTCACATGGTGTCACCATAGTACTTGGAGAAAACCTCTGGGAAATCTGCAGCATTTCCCTCATGAAGGCACTGCTGTCCTGGAAGACGTTGTTCAGTGTGTGGAGGGCACAGAGCTCTCTGTGCTGTTTCTCCAGGTGAATTTGGAGGTGGGGGAGGTGCCGCCTGGGGCAGCTCCAGGGATTCGGACTCGGCCTTGCCTCCTTTCCATGGCTCGCAGCTCATGTTTTCCAATTTAGATTCCAGACAGAACCAAACACCTCCCACTCCTCCCTCGTGTGAGGGAAGATGTAGGCCTCTGTCTTCAGAGTCCTGAGGTTCACCTTCCTCTCTGGTGCCCATGATTTATGCTTTGTGGCTGGGAGAAAAGGTTGGAATCAAAAGAGGAAAAAAAAAATTTCACTTTTTCGGTCTTCTTGATAGGAAAAAAAGGCAAACTTTTAGATTGGTTTATTTCGCCAACACATTCAAAATGCAGTCTTAAAAAAACAAAAAGGAAAACAAAACCACATAAAATATCAGATTCTGCCCTTTCCCTTTCCAGTCCTTCCACCCCCCACCTTGGGAAAAACATGGTCTCCTGGCTGTGTTTTTCTCCCTGTAGATGACAGCTAGGCCTCAATGTAGGAGAGTAGAGCTTGAAGGTCACACCTCTCCTTTTCTTCCATTTCCTTCCAATGTCAATGCCAGGACCTCCACGGCCCACCCAGGGGTGTAGGAATCACCACTGCCTGCTAGCTAGGGGCCAGCCTCGGGGGTGCCGCTCCATGCTGCCCTCACTCCATGCTGCCCTATGCCTCTGGATGCCGAGGTCCTGTGGACTAAGGAAGCTCCAACTTGGCCAAGGCTCCCTGCCCGGCAGGGACGCTTCCTCCCTGTCCTGGAGCTGTGGCCCTCCCTGCTCTCTCTTTCAAAGCCTGCAACATCTTATTCCTGATCCTGCCTGAAACATAATCTTACCACCTTCTTCAAGAGCCTATGATCTCTTCAACACCAAAACAGAATCCTCATGGAGAACTGGAGAGGTGACTGCTCTTACATCCTAACTGATCTGGCAATGTCTACTGTAGGGAGGAGAGTTTGCCTGGCTCAAGGTAGGAAGCTGCAAAACTCTGCCCGAGGGCCTCTTTGTGAGGTTGGGGTAGGCAGTCTTTCCTGCCTCGCCTATTTTTGCAAAATTTCAGACCCTGTCGACCTCTTCCTTTGATGTATTGAGTAAAGTGTCACATCTCCAGTTTGCTGTATACTCAAATAGGAACTCTACTGCCCCCGGTAAAGCCAAGATGCCCACTGTATGCACACTTAGGTTCTGCTCTCCCCAGGGGGAGCGTAGTTGGGCCACACTGTTCCAAAGTATTCCCCGACAAATAAATGTTAACAGTTTGTGACAACTGAGCCTTTTTAAATAAGTAAAAATGGGGGGACGGTCCCAGAAAAACAAACGATGAATGGTATCCCTCATCTGTGGATGCTAGCGCCAATAACCTAGTTGATGCATATTGGAAACAACAACAAAAACACCAACAACAGAAAAGTCTACATCAAAGAACTGACTGAAATGGTGAATCTGGTAGGGTGGGGATGGGGTTGGGAGGGGGACATGGGTCTATATTCAATTTGTTAAAAAAAAAAAAAAGAGGGGCTGGAGAGATGGCCTAGCAGTTAAGAGCTCCGACCGCTCTTACAGAGGACCCGGGTTCGATCCCCAGCACCCACATGGCGGCTGAGAACCGTCTGAAACTCCAATTCCAGGAGAACTCCAGTTCCAGGGGAATCCGACGCCCTCTTCTGACCTCCGCGGCATTGCACGACATGGGTGCCACAAACCGCAGGCAGAACAGTATCATTCATACACATACAGAAAATAAATTAGAATTTAAATAAAAAATTAAAAAAAAAGAAAAACATGTAAAAAAAAAAAAAAAAAAAAAAAAAAAAAAAAAAAAAACCCAACCCCCCCCCCCCCAAAAATTATTAAAACAGATAGATATGAAGTTGAGAGGAAGATGTAATGGGAAGTGGAGGAATTGGAGTGAGGTGAAGTCCTTAATTTCATTTGGAAAAACAAAAGACCCTGAATAGCCAAAACAACCCTGAGTGAAAAGAGCTACACAGGGGGGATCTCTATACCAGAGTTCAAACTATTCTATAGGGCTATATAAAAACAGCTTGGTACTCACAAAAACAGACCTGTTGACCAATGAAACAAACCGAAGATCTAAGACTTAGCACATACATTTCAGCCACCTCATATTGACAAGGGGCCAAGAAGAACATGAATGAGGAAAGACAGATCTTCAGCAAGTGGTGTTGGAAAAACTGATCACACTTGTAGAAGAATGAAATTAAACCCCTACTCTCGCCCTGTAAAAAGTAGAACTCCAGATGGATTAAGGACCTCAATGTGAAAACCCATAAACTCTGAAGGCGATAGAAGAAAAGTTGGCTGCAGACTACAAGACATAGGGCGTAGGAAGACTTCCTAAATCAGACAGCAGCTGCCACAAGAATTAAGGTCGACATTGACAAATGGGACCTCATTAAACTCAAAAGCTTCTGTAATCAAAAGTTACAAAAGAAAAATCAAGAAGTGAACGAAAACCCACAGAGTGGGAGGAAATTCTTACCAGCTGATAATCTGACAAAGCATGATTTCTAGAATATAAAAACTACTCAAAAAAACAAGGAAAAGAAAACAACTGACCCACTTAATAGATTGCCAAAGAGCTGACAGGACTTCACAAGCGAGGAATTTAGAGATGGCTGAAAAACATCATAAGAAGTGTTCAACTTTGCTATAATTAAGGAAATGCAAATTAAAACACTTTAAGAATATCATCTAACTCCAATAAAACTGGCTAGGATCAAAGAAAACAAATAAGAAAACCAAGTGCTAGAGAGGTTGGGGGAATAGGGGAACACTCAATCCTCCACTGCTTGGTGGGAATGTAAACTCAACACCACTATGGAAAGCAGTGTAAGAACCCTTGGAAGACTTTGGAAGAACTTGCCACTTGACCCTGCCATACCATCCTGGGTATGTACCCACAAGACTCATCTTACCACAGAATACAATCACAGCCCATGTACTTCAGCTCTCTTCATACAGCAAGGAGCTGGATCAACCCAAGTGCCCTCAACTGACGAGTGGATAGAGAAAATATGGTACATCTAACAATGGAGTTCTATGCAGCGGTAAGAAAGATGACATCATGAACTTTGCAGGTAAATGGATGGAACTAGAAGATTATGTTAAAATGAAGTAACACAGACCACAGAAAAACAACGATTAATGGTATCCCTCACTGTGGATGCTAGCACATTACCTATAGTATTCTTGTGCAGGCTCCTTGAGCTTTTGTCCAAGTAGTTGGAAGAGTGGTGCCAACTTAGATACACAACAACAACAGCAAACAACCACAACGACTGCGATCCAGGAAACTGACTGAAACGTGAAACTCTTTCTGCAGAAAACAGTCCACTTCTATATCAGAATTTTGAAAAAGACTGAAAGATGAAAAACTTGTTTGGCAGAATGCATGAGCTCTGGTGGGGTGGGGGGTTAGGGAGGTGGACATGGGTCTAGATGATTTGTAGATGATTTAGATTCTTGATTTGTAACATAATTTTGTACATATATATATATATATATATATATGAAACTATTAAAAAAAAAAGACGAAAAAGAACATCTCTACCTCTAATGAACTTAATTCCAAGACAAAATACATATCACAGGTGGTTTACTTTTAGCACACCAGGTAAAAGCTAAATAAAATGTGAATTTGGGATCAAGGAAATAGCTTACTTCTAAAGAGCTCATCATATAAGCATTAAGGACAAGAAACTGGATTCCTGGAATAAATTAAAAAACTGGTCATAGCACACATGACACAGTTGTGAAGAGGGAGAGACAACAGGATGCCTAGAGCACATTGTGTTTTCAGTCTAAGGGAACTGCTGACCTCCTGGTTCAGTGAGAGAGCCTACAGCAATCAAGAAGGGGAGGGGGGCACCAAGTTGGGTCAGAGGATAAAAGCACTTGCATGGCAAATTGGCAAATTCAGTATAATCCACAAAACCCACATGAACGTAGAAGGAAAAACTGAGCCACAAATTGTCCTCAGGTCTCCACACATGCACCATGACAAATGGGAGCCATCCACACATGATACACACATGAATACATAATAGTAAAAAAAATCTAGGGGCTGGAAAGATGGCCTGGTGGTTAAGACACCGACTGCTCTTGCAGAAGACTCAGGTTTGATCCCCAGCAACCACATGGCGGTTGAGAACCATTTTTAACTCCAGTTCCAGGGGAATCCGACACCCTCTTCTGATTTCTGCAGCATTGCATGACACGGGCACACCAACCTACATGCAGACAGTATATTCATACACATAAAAAAATTAAATAAAAAATTTTAAAAAAGGAATAAATAAAATTTCTAAATTCAAAAAATAATGAGGATAGTAATATATGGACTCCTTCAATGTCAGCCTTGGGCCTCCAAAACCATGTGGATACCTTTACATTCAGATGAACACATAAACACAATCTCAATTCAGTCCACTCTGAGAATCTGCTTGTGCTGAACTATCACCCTGGGAAGAACAGGCCATTCTCAGGAGGCTCTTCAAGTTCCCTCCCACTCCACCAAATGACAGAGTCCTAACAGACCACAAAGACTTCAACTGGTAGTGAGAAAATGAAACAGTCCTGGTCCCACAACAATGTGACCCAGAGTGTGAACCCTTCTTAGCAGAGGTTGTGGTTCCCATTTCCTTCCAGCCTTAACTCACTCCTTTTTAGGGATGACTCCTTTTCTGCCTAGATGTGGCCACATGCTGGAACTTCCCAAGTCGCACTTCCCATGAGGAAATCACTCCTCTCTCTATAAGCTGACCTACACATGCACCACAGCCTTCACCACACCCATCACCCAACTTTCCCTAAGAATCAGCAAGCCCTTTATAAGATCTCACCTAAGAGCTCTGCTCATTTGATGCCATTCCTACAGTACAGTCTGTATCTCCTGCATCTGGGTACAGGGACGGGTGGGAATAGACGTGTACCTTATGTTTACTCTCCCTTGTCAGCCAGAGTTAGCCATAGAAGGATAAGAGATCTAAGGGACCCACAAGCCTCTTAATGATCAAATTCATCCTCTTGCTGTAGGACTCACTGAGCCTCTGTTAGATGTAACAATAAAGACATAACAGAGCAACTCAGGAAAAGAAAAGCTGACACAATTCCCTTCAGGAAGTGAGGTTTATGAGGAGAAAGAGCTTTGGGAACAAGACGGGACCTAGAGGGGGGAAGAAGAACATTAGATAGAAAATGGGACAAGGCATGTTTGGAGAGGCCAAACATGTTGGGGGCCTTATGGGGAAGGAAAGGCTTCCCTTTAGAGATGGCTTCCTGGTCACCAGGTGTATTCACAGATCATTTGTGTTTGATTCCCACCAGTAACATGAAGCCACTCCCAATACCTAACTCCACTTCCAGGGGGATCAATTATCCTCTGACTACCATGGGCACCTGCACTCCTGAGTGCGCACACACATATAAGTGTCTAAGAAGAATAAATCTTAAAAAAAAAAAAACCACATTCATTTATAGTAGGAATAAGTGAGCTGTGAGGGGAGAGGGAGAGGGAGATGGATGGAGGGAAGAAGGGAGAGGGAGGGAGAGAGAGAGCTGGGGGAAGGACAGGGGGAGGAAAAGGGAGAGGGGAGGGAGAGAGAGAGAGAGAGGGAGGGAGGGAGACCAAGACAGCCAATGAAAGGGAGGCAGGTGGGAGGAGCCTCTTCCAGGAAAGACCACACAGCAAACAATCTTCAAAGGGCATTCACAGAAAACTCCCCTGAGCAATCCCAAGAACAAAGGGACTACCAGACATTTAGGATTCACATAACCTGGTTTACTTTCATATAACTTACAGGACAAAGAGCATGCAGGAGTCATGTGTCATAATTTTAAGACCTGTCAACTCAAACCACAGAGTGACTTTTTTTTTTTTTTTTTGTCTTTTTGACACAGGGTCTCCCTGTGGCCCCAGATGGCCTGGAAATTGCTATGTAGAATAGGCTGTCCTTGAACTCACAGAGATCCACCTGCTTCTGCCTCCTAAATGCTGGGATTAAAAGGTGTATGCAACTGGCCTTGCTGTGGTTGCTCACACCTTTAATCCAAGGCACATCTCTGTGAGTTCAAGGCTAGAGTGAGTTCCAGGCTAGCTGGAGCTACAGGGAGACCCTGTCTCAAAAGACCAAAAAAGAAAAAAAAAAAAAGTGTACGCAACTATGCCTTAATAAGACTGCTTCTTCTTTTTTTTTTTTTTTTGTCTTTCTGAGACAGGGTCTCCCTGTAGCCCCAGCTGTCCTGGAACTCAGTCCATAGACCAGGCTGGCCTTGAACTCACAAATATCCGCCTGCCTCTGCCTCTGCTTCCCAAGTGCTAGGATTAAAGGCGTGCGCCACCATAATTCTGTTCAGAGAGCAGCAGGGATCGGTCGTAGTCAAGGTTTATTTCAGCAAGAGAAAGTAAACGTGGAAAGTAAGGGCACTGCAGAGTGGAGGGCGCACAGAGCCGAGGGGCAGCTGCGAGGGGCTTCCTCTATGGTGCAGACTTGTCAGCCTGGTCCCTTTTTCTCCACCCTTTCCCCCGGCCCAAGGTAAATACCTGGAATAATCAGAGGTTTATTTTCAAAACCATTTTTACACTAAACTCAGTGGTAAATTAGATGCAAGAATATGACGAGAGATGTCAAACGTCCAAGGACCGTACCCTCACCTGTTCCTCAGGGAGGAGCTTCCTAGGGGTCATGAACCTACCTGCCTGCCTGCTGTCTTCCCCCACCTCGCCTTCCCCTTCCCCACACAGCTTGCCTATCTCCTACCCAGCTGCAAGCCCTCTCCGTTTCCTTCCCACCTTGAGTTTTAGACTCTCCGGTTCCTTTCCCCCTAACACTTGTCCACACTGCACCAAAAGCACGATCAGGCTCCCTGGACAGGTACTAACACTGCAGTCGCCGGCGCAGGCGGAGCCTCCAGGTCGGTGCCCAGGGCAGAAGCAGCTGCAGCAGGAAAAGGCACAGGCTGCCACGCTGGGAACCTGGTCGCCAGGACAGCAAGGGAAGCGATCCCGCTGCCAGCCCAGCCCAGGGAGATCCCAGCCCAGCCCACTCCAGCGGCAACAGCAGCCCGTGGTCCCGTCTGGGGACAGCCTGCCCAGGCTCACCATGGCCGGCTTCCGGGTTCTCTCCTCAGCTCCCCACACCGGCGCTCAGGACGACTCCCACAGCCACGGAGCAGAACGCGACGCGCAGAACCCGCCACCTGGCAGCAGCATAGAGCCCGCCTTCGGGCTCCAGTCGGCCTGCTCACGGTGCAGCACTTGCGGTACCTCCTCCTACCAAGGAGCAAACCAGGTCGGTGGCTTGCAACATGGCGGCAGAATAGAGCCCGCCTCCCGCCTGCAGTCGGCGCTCCTGATTGGCCAGCACTGTCTGGTCAGGGCCACCCCAGATTACTAAATGACAGCAGGGGCTAAAATGGAGGAGAATCACTCCTCTTCCTAGCACAAGCTTCCCTCCAGGACAGATCCTGCCCAACTACAGGGGACTGGAATCCAAGCAGAGCTTGCTCCTGGCCTGCTGGCTCCTGTGGCCAGGCTTCGTGGCACTAAAAGTAGAGATCAGAGGCACATCCTGAACGGTTGCAAAATTGTCGTTATAAATTTCTGAAGAGTCGAGCACGGTGGCACAGGCATTTATTCCTAGCTCTTGGGATGCAGAGACAGGTGGATCTCTATAAGTTCAAAGCAGCCTGGTCTGCATAGTGAGTTCCAGGCCACCTGGGACTACAGGGAGACCCTGTCTCAAAAGAGCCCCCCTCACTACCCCCTCCCACCCAGAAAAAGATGTTCTGAAGGGTCTTGGTCTTGCACACATACCTGGAATTTCCATGCCTGCTGGTCAACAGGCAAGATACGAAAATCAAAAGGAACAGAAGAGGAGCCTCTATATTAGACCACACAGCAGTAGTGTGTTCCTGGAGAAGATATCTTAGGAGGTTGAGGGAAGGTAAAAATAATCGCTGAGCAGCACTGCTTTTGTTATACAGGTGGCAAATTCTCCAGAAGAAAGGGATGGTCATATATTACTTTGAATGGGCTCTGTTATTAGTGGGTGCTTGGAAGGAAACGCTGTTCTTCCCAGTTGGATATATGGTGGTATAGGAGGTGGAATGCATATTTAGAGTGTGTATATATGTTGATGGTATTAACACAAGCCAAGGTGAGAACCCTCATAAGGGCAATGAGCTCTGCCTTCTGAGAAGTAATGCCTGGTGGTAAGGTGGCAGATTCTATAAACTGGTCTAAAGAGACTATTGTATAGCCTGCTTGGCAGAAGCCTGTGGAGCTGAGATGAGCTCCCATCTATGAAACAAGTATAACCAGTCTGTCATAGAAGGAGCTAGAATGTCTTGGCTTTTCATAGGAAAGAGTTTCAAGTAATTCTGAGCAGGAATCAGTAGGAGTGTTGACCTTAGAGGAAGTGTAGCAGGGTTAAGAGGGAGCCATGAGTCAAGAGAGATGTTGGGATTTTTTTTCTTTTACTTTCTATTTAATTTAATTTTTTATGTTTACTACATTTTTTCCACTTCAGCAATGTTCCCCAGGCCCTGGCTGGATGAAGCTGAATATAGGCCACCTGTCCCATGTAACCACATTCTATAGATTCCCAATCTTCCCAGTTTTGCCATTCATGCCTGTATTAGCCACTTTTCTGTTGCTGTGATAAATCCGCCATGACCAAGGGAAGTTATAAAAGGAAAAGTTTATTTGTGCTTACGATTGACAGGTCCAGGGAATTAGAGTCCATTGTGGCAGGGAGGCATGGTGGCAGGAGCTGGAACAAAAAGCTGAGGTTCACATCTTCCAATGAGCACAGGAAGCAGAGAGAGCAACTGGAGACTGGCAAGGCTTGTTAAACTCTCTAAGCCCACCCCCAGTGATGTATTTCCTCCAGCATGGCACACCTTCTAAGACTTCCCAAAACAGCACCACCAACTGGGGACAAAATATATGAATACTTGAAGCCTATGGGGGACATTCTCGTTTCAACCACCACAATGCCCATTTGAGTTCCTGGTCTCCTGTTGCACTAGGGAGGTTACTGGCCACATCTGTGAGGCATTTTTTTTTTTTTTGCTACTGAAGGGCCCCACCCATTTGGGTGTTGCCACCAACTGAAGGTATGCCTATAGTTCTGTAAAAATGAAGGTCTCGAAAGACCAAAAAAAAAAAAAAAAAAAAAAAAAAAAGAAGGTTGTGAAGGTGTGGTGGTGTATGCCTTTAATCTAGTCACTTGGGAGGCAAAAGCAGGCAGATCTCTGTGAGTTCAAAAGCACTTGTTCTACATAGTGAGCTCCAGGCCAGAGACTAAAGGGAGACCTGCCCTCAAAAAGACAAAAAAAAAAAAAAAAAAAGGTTGTTGTTGAGCGGTGGTGCCACACCTCTAATCCCAGCACTCAGGAGGCAGAGATAGATGGACCTCTGATGTTCAAGGCAGCCTAACATTTGTAGTGAGTCCACACAAGCTGGGGCTACACAGGGTGGACCCTGTCCAAGAAGAGGAGGAGAAAGAAGAGGAAGGAGGAGAGGAAAGAAGAGAAGAAGGAGAAGAAAAAGAAAAAAAAAAAATGTTGAGCACAGCCCAGAGCAGGAAGCCATTAATCAGTGATCCTCTGATGTCTGGGCTTCAGTTCCTGCCTGAAGGCTCCTGCCCTCGGTTCCTGCTCTGGCTTCCCTCAAGGATGAACTGTGATCAGTATTTGTTCCATAGGCTTACACCAAGATCAGAAGCCATTTGGAGAATTTACAGACCCTGTTGTGAAGTAAGCCACAAAGAGTTCAGTGCTCACCTCACTCTCAGCTGGACTTCTTGGCAGGGTTCCTGCATTCAGTCATGTCATAGAGACTAGAACTCTACCCCTTATGAGGAATAGCATGGTGCTGGCACAGAGGTTCTAAATTTATCTCTATGAGTAGGTGTGAAAGACCTCTTCCTTACCTCAGCTCTCATCTGGGAGCAGTGTATGTAGCTGAATCTAGGTTCTTGAAGCAGAGATGTGCAAACACATGTTGAGTTGGGCTATAGGACATTGTCATAGGACAGCATCCAGGATCTATGAGCTACTTTACTTGACAGAGACATTCTGAGGAACTAAAAAAAAAAAAAAAAAAAGAGTTCATGTTTTGAGGTTTCCCAGAGAGGTGGAAAGACTTGCTATTTCTTAAATTTTTTTTTTATATTTTATTTATTTATTTGTGTGTGAATGTACTGTCTGCATGTAGGTCTGTGCACCCATGTCGTGCAATGCCGCAGAGGTCAGAAGAGGGTCTCAGATTCCCCTGGAACTGGAGTTCTCCTGGAATTGGAGTTACAGACGGTTCTTAGCCGCCATGTGGGTGCTGGGGATCGAACCCGGGTCCTCTGTAAGAGCAGTCGGCGCTCTTAACCGCTAGGCCATCTCTCCAGCCCCGACTTGCTATTTCTTAAAGGAAGTTTCCTGCAGCAGAGAGGTGTGTGGTGTGGAGGCTCAGACAAGACATCAGAGAAATTCCCCAAACACACACAGGGAAAATGTCTGGCTTTTAAAAAATACTTTCAGGGGGCTGGAGAGATGGCGTAGTGGTTAAGAGCACCGACTGCTCTTGCAGAGGACCTGGGTTCGATCCCCGGCACCCACATGGCGGCTGAGAACTGTCTGTAACTCCAGTTCCAGGGGAATCTGACGCCCTCTTCAGACCTCCTCAGTGTTGCACAACATGGGTGCACAAACCTACATGCAGACAGTACACTCATACACATAAAAAAATAAAATTAGCCAGGCATGGTGGCGCACGCCTTTAATCCTAGCACTTGGGAGGCAGAGGCAGGTGAATCTCTGTGAGTTCAAGGCCAGCCTTGTCTACAGAGTGAGTTCCAGGACAGCTGGAGCTACAGGGAGACCCTGTCTCGAAAAGACCAATAAATAAATAAATAAATAAATAAAATTAAATTTAAAAAAATCTTCAGGTGGGAGCAGGAAGTTCCACACCAGGTAATTTAATCTGCTATAGCCATCATAATTAAGAGAATGGAGAGGTCAGGTACTGAGGAGGACTACTGCTGTATCCTGTGGGAAGCACAGAGGAAAGCCACATAATGATGGTTATAAGAGACCTTTAATTAATAAATAACCTGTAGGAGAGAGCAGGGTCAAGCCCCAAAGAACTGTTTATCCTAAGGAGAGGCAGAGCGGGGTTTATAAAGCATAAAACCACAATTACATCATGCAAAGGGCAAAGTATAGTTGTATCATAACAGAGGCATGGGCCACAGTTACAGTATAACAGTGGCAGGTCAGTTAACAAGGAAGTCTTCAGTTAATTAAAAGTTTCTAAGTTTCACTTAGTTTCAGGGCTGGAGAGATGGCTCAGCTGTTCAGATCACTGGCCATTATTGTAGATGAGCTGGTTTGAATCCCAAGACTCCATACTTCCTGTTCCAGGGGATCTGATGCCCACTAAGGAACTCCGCAGGCATTCAGGCAATATCCCTCATACATACAAAGTAAAAATAAATTAAAACTTAAAAAGGAAAACCAGCTTCTCAGACTTGCAGAAACAATGGCTGCACCTGTTATTCTCCCCAGCTGAATGTAAGTTTCCCGGTATCGTAGAAACAATGTTCTCCAGAACCCGTGGCAGGTGCAGCCTTCGTGGGACCTCACGTGGCTGTGGTTAGCAGGGCAGAAGCAACTGGGAGATAGCTAGGTGAAGAAAATGGAATCAGTTTGGGCATTTCAGCATAGATTACAAGATGTGAAATCATAGCCCAGACAGCTTAACTGTGTATCAGCAAAGAGCAAGAGTGGAGTTGTGGGGCAAGATGGCCTGGTTTCTACATGTGGGGATTTTGAGAATGACCAGCTTCTTTAACAGCAGGCTGGTTTAAAAACAATCTTAAATGTGCCTGAGTGAAAATAGCGATCCTTGGAGGACAGCAGACACTAGGCTCGACACTAATGTCAGCTATGGTGGGTTAGATGCCTTTCTCCACCTGAGGGAAGAAGATAAAATGACACAGGACACTGAATTCTAATTGACTGAGCAACCCAATGGCTTGGAGGAAGAACAGGAAGTTTCTCCGGAGTTGCTCTAGACAGCAGTAGCTGCTCTGCCAGGCCAAGAGCAAGTTCTGCTTGGACATCAATCTCCTGGGGTTGGGCAGGGTCTGTCCTGGAGAGGAAGCCTGTGCTAGGAAGAGGAGTGCTTCTTCATCATTTTAGCCCCTGCCGTCGTTTCGTATTCTGGGCTGGCCCTGGCCAGACAAGGCTTCCAGCTGTGCTGCCCAATCAGGAGCTCCGAGTGCAGGCGGGAGGCGGGCTCTGTTCTGCAGCCTGACCTGGTTCCCTAGGTGGTTGTAGGAGGCAGCGCCTGTGCTGCACCGTGAGCAGGCCGACTGCAGCCCGAAGGCGGGCTCTATGCTGCTGCCAGGTGGCGGGTTCTGCGCGTCAGGCTCTGCTCCGTGGCTGTGGGAGTCGTCGCGAGTGCGCTGTGGGGAGCTGAGGAGAGCGCGGGAACCCGGAAGCCGGCCATGGTGAGCCTGGGCAGGCTGTCCCCAGACGGGAGCAGGGGCTGCTGTTGCCGCTGGAGTGGGCTGGGCTGGGTCCTCCCTGGGCTGGGCTGGCAGCGGGACCGCTTCCCTTGCTGTCCTGGCGACCAGGTTCCCAGCGTGGTCGCCTGTGGCTTTTCCTGCTGCTGCTGCTGCTGCTGCTACTGCTGCTGTTGCTGCTGCTGCTGCTGCTGCATCTGCCCGGGGCGCTGACCTGGAGGCTCCGCCTGCGCTGGTGGCTGTAGTGCTGGTGTCTGTCCGGGGCGCCTGATCGTGCTTTGGGTGCAGTTTGGACAAGAGTTAGGGGGAAAGGAACAGCAGAATCCAAAAGTCACGGTGGAGCTGGGCGTGGTGGCGCACGCCTTTAATCCTAGCACTTGGGAGGCATAGGCAGGGGGATCTTTGTGAGTTCTAGGCCAGCCTGGTCTACAGAGTGAGTTCCAGGACAGCTGGGACTACTGGGAGACCCTGTCTCGAAAAGACCAAAAAAAAAAAAGTCAGGGTGGGAAGGAAAGGAAGAGTGCTTGCAGCTGGGTAGGAGATAGGCGAGCTGTGTAGGGAAGAGGAAGGCGAGGTGGGGGAAGACAGCAGGCAGGTAGTAGATTCATGACCTCTAGGAAGCTCGTCCCTGAGGAACAGGTGAGGGTATGGTCCTTGGACATTTGACATCTCTCGTCATATTCTTGCATCTAATTTAACACTGAGTTGACGTAAAATGGTTTTGAAAATAAACCTCTAATTATTCCAGGTATTTACCTTGGGCCGGGGGAAAGGGTGGAGAAAAGGGGACCAGGACTGACAAGTCTGCACAGTAAAGGAAGCCCCTTGTGTAAGGTTATGGCACGCTTCCCCGGAAATGAAAGGCCACGAGGTTTAGGCTCTCCGGAACAAAGTTTAATTCAAGGTAGCCGGGCCTAGGCTCAGGGGAAAGATAGAGCCAGCACTGAATGGCGTCTGGCCTGAGAATTTAAGGGAGAAGGTGGGAATGGGATTCGGTAACAGTGGGGTTTAGTAGCGCACTTTGCTGGAGTCTGGCTTTCAAAAAGGCAGAAGATTTTTTTTTTTCATAACCAAAGGCTGGCCTGGTAGAGCAGGTTCCTGGGCTCCACCAGTCTTAGGTGTCTCTGCATTCCAATGGGCTTCTGGAACTCACACTCTGACATTCCATTTTGTTTCTATAGGAAAAATGGCAGTGGTCTGTCTTCTGTAACTGCTTCAGAGCTGAACATGGACGGGGTGGGGTAAGCATTATGGGCTGGAAGATCAGAGCGTGATTTTTCAGCTTTGACCGCTTTGGGTGTCCAGTGCCCAATCCGTGTCAGCAGTGGCCAGTTGTTGGTAGGCAGCTTTTCCATCTGCAACTGAGAGAAGCTGGTTAAATCTTGTATGAGTGAGGTGTTGGATTTGGTTTTGGAAATATCGTAAAAGGCATGGGGCCACCGTACACAAAATCATTAGCACTATCAGTGGGCCTAGTAAAGGTGTTAGCCAGGAAACGATTGCTGCCCAGGGACCCCAACTGGAGGGGCCCTCTCCATTAAGGGTTCTCTGGGACAGGTCACGCGCTACTTTCTGCAAACTCTGGATATTTTGTTCCATCTTTCCAGACTCATTGACGAAATAACAACATTCTTCTCCTAGGAAAAGGCAGGTTCCCCCTTTCTCAGCTGTAAGCAAATCCAAAGCCCGCCTATTCCGAAGGGTGACTTCCACTAAGGAGGAGAGCTGCCTTTGTAAGGTTTGAATGGATTGAGTATTGGCCTCTACAGCAGTTACGAGTTCTGTGTTCAGTTGCTGGAGTTCCTGGGAAAAATGCTGAGCTGTGACAAGGGTGTGTCCCAAGCTGCCCGCAGCTAACCCAGTGGCTGCAACAGCAGAGACCAGACTGATGCCCACTAAAACTGCCAACGTGGTTGCCCTCTTGGTCCTGGGATGGTGATCAGTTAAAGACTTTACCCAAGTTTCTCGAGCTTATAGGTGTGCCTGGATCTCCCCTGAAGTGTAGAGAGTAAGACTAGGCACTAGTACTACTGAAAGTCATGGGCCAGAGGTGTTAGTAGAAATGCAGGTGTATACTCTGGAGGAACATAGAAATGCCAGTCCCGGGCCCAGAGATGTTTGGCATCTGACAGTCACATTCCTGTATGAGGAACCCGGAGAGTTTGAAATCTGAGCTGCCCAGCACTCAGTTAGTTTGAGATGGGGGGCAGGGGTGGTAAAGGAGTGCCTAGGAGAGGAGTTGGAGAACATTCAGAAGTGGTTTGATTAGAAACATTGTACACTGGGAGAGGAAGGAGTAATGACCTTTGCAGGGGTGCACAGAGAAAACATTCAGAGGCATTAATGGTGGAGTAATTCCTTAAGAGTGAGGTAGAAATGGACAGTACATCATCCCATGAGAATCTAAGTGAAGAATTTAGGCACTGTAGACTTTGAATGGTCTGATGCTTAGTGTTGTTTAGAGCTTTTAAAGCCTGTAGGGCATGAGAGTTCTGGATGGTCTTTTTAATCTTTATTCTGCCCCTGGCTGAATAGAAGTAATGAGTTTCATAAAAGATGTCTGCAGCTGCTACACCATCCCTGGGCCAGGAGGAGGGGTTTGCAATTTTTAAAATTACATTTTTCTCTCCTGGTGCTGAGAAAAGCCGTTTGGGCTTCATGCCCCATGAAAGTCCTGACCAGTGATACTTGCAGGACCAGTGAAGACACCCCTCCCATCCCCCGGGATCTCTACAATCAGCACTGTCCTGTTCTCCAATAAAGCAGAGAAATTTGCAGTAGTTCTCATATCCTGAGTTTGCTCCTGGGCATCGGTAGGTGCATGGGTCCAGGATGTCAAAGGAGAGTGAAACAGAAGAGCAGGAGGAGAACTGACATTCTGAATAATTAAGAAGGCTGGTTTCCTGATTTCTATCATCAAGTGCCCAGACTTCAAACCTGTAAGCACAAGGAGGGGCAGTACAGGACCCTGGATTGGTACTAGCCAGGTGTCCTAGTTTGTCTTCCATTGCTGTGACAAAACACTCTGACTGACACCAACTTGGGGAGGAAAGGGTTTATTCAGCTTACATCTCCCAGGTCACAGTTCATCACTTAGGGAGCCCAAGGCAGGAACCTGCAGGCAGGAGCTAAAGCACAAGCCATGGAGGAATGCTGTTCACTGGCTTGCTTTCATGGCTCATGCCCAGCCCTCCTCCTTATACAGTATGCAACAACCTGCTCAGAGTGGCACCACTCTTGTGGGCTGGGCCCCCCTCCCCCACTGCTCGACCATCAAGACAATACTCCACAGATGTGGCCACAGGCCAATCCAATGGAGCCAATTCCCCAATTGAGGCTCCCACAACCCAGGTGTGTCAAGTTGACACTAAAGCTGTCCAGCACACCAGGGTTAGAGGGACAGCTACAGACAGGAGACAGGCAAAGAAAATTAGCCGCCACATAATGATATGACTATTCCTGTATAGGGGGCAGGGATGGGACTCTTTGGATCTTAAGTTTTAGATGCCCAGTTGGGGTGGCCAAGTACTTGCTGTGACTCCTTGCTGGCTTTAGTTTAGAGAGATGTATCCAGCTCTGGATTCTGAGGAGTTTAGCTGCAGTAGGAATAGACATGATCAACAAGTAAGGTCCAAGCCAGCGGGGTTGTAGAGCTGCCCCAGCAGTTGTGTCCTTGGTAGTAGAGCAGAGGAAGGCATAGTCTCCAGGTTGTAGAATGCCAGGTACTGGATCCTTGGAAGCCTGTGGGATGATGTGGTTTGCATGTTCCCCAAGGAGCTGTCTTAGGAGAGAGAAGGCAGGTGGGTAATCATGAAGGAGGGATGGATCCTGTAGTGGAAAATTACCTAGTAAGTAGGGCCGACCATACATGAGTTCAAAAGGACAGAGAAAGGAAGGTGCTCAGGGAATGGCTCTGAGCCTTGTTAAGGCCAAGGGAAGGAGGGAGGTCCATGACTGATGGAGCTCCAGAGACAGCTTGGTCAGTTGGTCCTCAAGGAGTGAGTTGGCCCTCTCCACCTTTCCTGATGATTGGGGGTGGTAAGGAACATGGAGCTTCCCAGTGATGCCCAGTGCATGAGAGACTGACTGGGTCACTTTTGAGACAAAAGCTGGACCATTATCTGATTGGAGGCTGAGAGGAAGACCAAAACATGGGAGAATATGTTGGATTAGATGAGTAGCAACAACATCTGATGTTTCCTTCTTAGTAGGGGAAGCTTCTATCCAGCCAGAAAAGGCATCAACTAAGACCAAGAGATACATGACGCCCTTACAAGGGGGCATGTGTGTAAAGTCAATCTGCCAGTCAACCCCTGGGAGAACGCCTCAGTGCTGATGAGGCTTGAAGGAGGGAGGGGGTCGCCCACCCCCTTGGGGAGAGACAGAGGCACAGACAGAGCAAGAGTGAGAAACGTCAGTGATGATTTGGAAAAGTTTGGGGTGATAGAGAAGGGGGTCCAGAAACTTATAGAATGCACGTGGCCCAATGTGGAAGAGCTAGTGCAATCTAGTCAAAATAGGGAGGGCTTGGTTCTCAGGGAGACAGTATCTGTCCCTAAGGGTTAGCCAGCCATCTGGTCCTGGCGTGGCACCTAGAGCAGAGAAGTGGGAATACTGTTTAGGGAGATAAGAGGAGGAGAAGGCAGCAGAGGTCAGGGGTTTGGCTAGCTTCTCTTGCTACACAGTCTGCCAAATCATTGCCCTGTGCTATGGGATCACCTATATGCTGGTGACCCCTGCAGTGAAGAAGGAGTGGGTGAGGGGAATATCCCAGAAAACACAGGGAACAGGGCCTGTACTCTTAGGACTGTGGGTTTTTCCGTCAACACCCACCACGGAGAGCTGCGAGGGGAAAGTTTTGCCTGAGTAGTAGGGGAGAACTGACCATGTAGCGCCCATGTCTATTATGAAAATAAACGCCTTACCCGCCACGTGGGCACTGACCCTGGGCTCCTCCATGGTGATAGGGAACGAGGAATTCCGGGATGGAGGTGCAGGGCCACATCAATCTTCAGCTGACAGTCCTAGGATGTCGTGAACAGCATCGGGATGGTGGGGGGGGGGCTCAGAAGGTATGGTTCTCCTGTGCATCCGCACAGTAGGACAATCACTTCTCCTGTGGCCCCTTTCCCCACACGAAGGGCACAGTCCCCTTGGTTGATGAGGTGTGGGGAAGACATGGGACCAGTGTCCCATTTGTCCACACTTGAAGCAGGGCCCTGGCGGCACGGAGTCAGCTTCATTTCTCCATTGGCGTGCGTTGGTGGCAGGTCTCCTGGGAGGAGCCCGGAGGGCAGCAGCAAGAAGGTGGCGGGTTTGGCTATGCTAGGCCCGAGATTCAGCCCTCTCCAATTCCTCTCTGCCATTATAGACTTTAAATGCCGTTTCAAGCAGCTCTCCTTGGGGGGTGGCTGGTCCCTGTTCTAAACGCCTAAGTTTTTTCCCTATATCAGGAGCAGACTTAAGAATGAAATAGTGATTAATCATAAGGATACCCTCCCGAGACTCTGGGTCATATCTAGTGTATCTTATCAGAGCCTGGGTGAGCCTGGCTAAAAATTGGGAGGGGTTCTCATACTTATCTTGGATGACTTCCCGAAGCTTATCATAGTTAACTGATTTATGAGAGGCCCTCTGAAGGCCTTCCAAGAGGCAGGTGATCATGTGATCCCTGGCTTGGATATCAGGGTTGGGTTCCTCTGCTGTTGGGATTTGATAATTCCAACCTGGGTGTTGTTTAGGTAAGGCTATTTCCCCCACAGGCAGTGCACGGTTTTCATTATGAGTCTTATCTCTGTGAGCCTGGGCAGCTGTCCAGACCTGCTCCTTTTCATCAGGAGTGAGTTAGAGAGAATCACAAACAGATCATGCCAGGAAAGATCATAGCTCTGGGTGAGCATATGAAACTCTTTAATGATCCTGGCAGGGTCTGTGGAAAAGGAGCCCAATAGCTTTTCAATCTGTGGTAAGTCAGCCAGGGAAAAAGGGACCTGGACTCTTACTAAGCCTCGCGCCCCTGCTACTTGTCAGAGGAGGAAAAGTCTGCCTGGATCAGTACAGGAGCGGGAGATGGGTGAGGGGTCTGGAGCAGAGGAGACTGTGGCTGGCAGAGGAGAAAGAGCAGTGGGAAGTATAGGCAAAGGGTAAGCAGTTGCTGGAGCTGTGGGAGGAGGGGTAGGCATAGGAGAGAGAGCTGCTGAGGTAGCCATGGCAGGAGCCATGGGAGGAGGGGCAGGCAGAGGAAGGAGAGCTGCTGGGGTAGCCACAGCTGGAGCCGTGGGAGGAGGGGCAGGGAGAGGAGGGAGAGCTGCTGGGGTAGCCACAGCTGGAGCCGTGGGAGGAGGGGCAGGGAGAGGAGGGAGAGCTGCTGGGGTAGCCACAGCTGGAGCCTTGGGAGGAGGGGCAGGGAGAGGAGGGAGAGCTGTTGGGGTAGCCATGGCTGGAGCTGTGGGAGGAGGGACAGGGTCCAGCGGAGAGCCTAGGTCGGCCATGTCAAGGTCAAAAGCAGAGGTGGAGTTCTGGTCTAGTGTATAGGGGGGGGACAGGAGGCCTCCTTAGTTATCTGTGACCTGAATCTGGGTGTTGCTGATTTGGCAAGGAGAACCTGATGGGGGTGGCAAGAGGAATAGAGAGAGGGACATGAGCGAAGGGCAAAGAATGCCTGTGCATACAGACATTCTGACCATCTACCTGAGCGCTGGCAGAAGTCTCTCAAAGCTGTGTGAATTTGGAGATCTAAGGTACCTGTCTCAGGCCAGACAATATTGTTAGCTAATTGATATCCTGGCCAGATAGTAGAGCAGAGTCTCTTAAGGACCTTAAGGTTAATTTCCTTGGAGAGGTTGAGTTCTCTTAAAGAGTGTAGGAGAGACTCCAAGGGTGTGAGACCCAGGGCCTCTCCTTTAGAGTGTGAGGCTCCCATATCAGGGGTCAGAGGGTAAGGAAGAGGTGAGAGGAAGAGAGGGAGAGGGAGAGAGAGAAAAGAGATCTGTAGGAAGAAAATGGATTCTTTTTAGTCTCAGAAAGCAGCCACCCGAGGGCTAAGGTGCATCTGCCTTAGTTCTAAGTGGGCGCTCAGAGACCCCAGGTCCGTGTGACAGTGTGGGAGTCTCTGAAATCAGGGCCTACTAGTCTGTGAAGTCGGTGTCCCAAAATCACAGAGGAGGCCAAAATTCGGGTCCGGATTCTGTCCCCAGCATCCTGGTAGACAGCAATATGGACGGAAAAAATTGGGGGGAATCCCTGATTTTTCCAGCCCTCAGGGATCCAAAAGGGAATGGCTATAATGGGAGACTAAAAAGAATGAAGGAAGAGGATCGGAGGGAAGGCAGATGGAAAGCAGTAGTTAGGACAGGAAGGAGGATCGGAGGGAAGGCAGGTGGAAAGCAGTAGTTAGGACAGGAAGGAGGATCGGAGGGAAGGCAGATGGAAAGCAGTAGTTAGGACAGGAAGGAGGATCGGAGGGAAGGCAGATGGAGAGCAGTAGTCAGGACAGGAAGGAGGATTGGAGGGAAGGCAGATGGAGAGCAGTAATCAGGACAGGAAGGAGGATCGGAGGGAAGGCAGATGGAGAGCAGTAGTCAGGACAGGAAGGAGGATCGGAGGGAAGGCAGATGGAGAGCAGTAGTCAGGACAGGAAGAGGATCGGAGGGAAGGCAGATGGAAAGCAGTAGTTAAGACAGGAAGGAGGATCAGTGGGAAGGCAGATGGAAAGCAGTAGTTAGGACAGGAAATGTCAAGGCAAAGGGGGCAGCTAGAGGGGTAGAACACACATAGGGTTACACAGAAGGTAGGGGTGGAAGATGGAATCTCCCCTCACTCAGGTGCCCCTCACTCACTGGCTGGCCGGCTGCCTATAAGGCAAGTCTTACCATAAGGGCCACACGTATAAACCCCATGCTCGGTCATCACTGTGTGTGATGAGTGCCCGATGACGTTAAACAACTTTGGCGGAACCTCGGGATGGGGCCCAATGAGATTCCATAGCCCAAGAGCTGTGGAACCATAACACGCACTCTTTTTTTTTTTTTTTTTTGTATGTGTATGAGTGTACTGTCTGCATGTAGGTCTGTGCACCCGTGTCGTGCAATGCCGCGGAGGTCAGAAGAGGGCCTCGGATTCCCCTGGAACTGGAGTTCCCCTGGAATTGGAGTTACAGACGGTTCTCAGCCGCCATGTGGGTGCTGGGGATCGAACCCGGGTCCTCTGCAAGAGCAGTCGGTGCTCTTAACCACTAGGCTATCTCTCCAGCCCCAACGGCTGTGAGGATAGCACAGTGGTGAAAGGCTGAGGATGAGAACCACAAGGAACACGCACTCTTAAATCTCACACACAATCACAAGGGAATAGAGTAGGATAGGATAAGGAGAGGAGAGAGTACCTTCGGCCGAATGCCTGGTGGGTGTGGTCTTAGCCTGTGCTCGGTATCCAGTTTACCGGCTACCCGAGGCTGCCCCTGGGGGCAAGGGGGGGCGGCAAAATGGTGCTCCAAGTGACGACACCAGAATGTAAAGTTATGGCGCACTCCCCCCTAAATGAAAGGCCACGAGGTTTAGGCTCTCTGGAACAAAGTTTAATTCAGGGTAGCGGAGCTAGGCTCAGGGGAAAGATAGAACCAGCACTGAATGGCGTCTGGCCTGGGAATTTAAGGGAGAAGCGGGGAATGGGATTCAGTGACAGTGGGGGTGGGTAGCGCACTCTGCAGGAGTCTGGCTTTCAAAAAGGCAAAAGATTTCTGAGTAATTGGTGAAGGCTGGTTTTTCCATAACCAAAGGCTGGCCTAGTAGAGCAGGTTCCTGGGTGCCACTGGTCTTAGGTGTCTCTGCATTTCAGTGGGCTTTTGGAACTCACACTCTGACAATTGGTTGTTAGGAATTAGTTTAATGATGTGTATACCATGTCATGGTTCACTAGGGTCAGGCTACAAAGTTGATTACCTGATTTTCCAATTTTAAAATATTATTGTGAGTATAGTATGTATGTATATGAGTGTGTGCATGTCACAATTGTCAGGGTAAGACTTTTTTTCTCTTTCCTCTCTTTTGAACTTTATGTTTGTTCTAGGGACCAAATTCAGGTAATCAAGCTTATTTGGGAAGCCCTCCACATACTGAGTGAGCCAGCTCCAGATATTCTGTGAATTGAATTTTAACATATGGCAATTAATTTTGGCCTTTTATCATTATGTGATCTTTTGGAACTCCTTGAATTGTCTCACAGAAAACATCACTATGTTGTTCTTTCACTTTGACAGAAGCTAGATACTTGCTAATCCTAGTCAGTATTTTATTCAGTACAAAGTTGTCTGGTTTGGCAATTCATTTATCTCTCTCTCTCTCTCTCTCTCTCTCTCTCTCTCTCTCTCTCTCTCTTTCTCTCTTTGGTATTTTTCCAACAAGGTCTCCCTGCAGTCCCAGCTGGCCTGGAACTCACTATGTAGACCAGGGTGGCCTTGAACTCACAGTGATCTGTCCACCTCTGCCTCCCAAGTGCTAGGATTAAAGGTATGATCCACAATGTCGGACATAAATTTTTCTCTTAATATGAAATGGAATCATGAATTTTTTGTGACTCCGCTTCCTGACATACCCCATTTCAAACCTTCCCCCCCCCCCCAGTAAACACTCTTTTCTTCCTGGGGTGGCTATTTTGTCATATAGCGTGGGCTGACATGGACTCCTGCAGTCATGTGAACCTTCTGTCTCATCCTCTGACACAGCTGTGACTATTCACTTATGGCAACATCACTGACTACACTGAGCCTCTGTTAGTCACTTTTCTGTTGCTGTGATAAAACCACCATGAGCAAGGGAACTTATAAAAGGAAGAGTTTATTTGAGCTTATGATTGACGGTTCCAGGGAATTAGAGTACATTGTGGTGGGAGGCATGGTACCTGGAGCTGGAGCAGCAAGGTTCACATATTGCAATGAGCACAGAAAGCAGAGAGAGAGAGAGACTGGATACCGCAAGGATTGTTAAACTCACTAACTCCGCCCCCAATGACATACTTCCTCCAGCATGGCCACACCTTCTAAGACCATCCAAGAACAGTGCCACCAACTGGAGACAAAATGTCTGAATACTTAAAGCCTAGGGGAGACACTCTCATTCAAACCACCATTCATCCCTGGCCCCCATAGTTCCTGACCTATATAAAATGCAAAATGCATTTAGTCCAACCTTAAAAGTCCCCATGTCTTTACCAGTCTCAATTCTATTCAAAATTTATAGTCCAAATCTCTTCTGAGACCAGGCCAATCTTTAACAGTAAGCTCCTGTAAAATCAAAAGGCAATTACATACTCAATACAGTGGAACTGAATACACATTCCATTCCAAAAGGAGGAATAGAGGCATAGTGAGGAAAATGGACCAAAACAAGACCAAAAACCAGCAGGGAAACACCAAGTCCATAGCTCCATGTGCCACTTCTGGATTTACTTCCAAAGGGCTCAGATGCTCAGTTTCCAGCTTTGCTTGCAACATGCTCTCTTTCTTAGGCTGGTACCACTCCCTGTATGCAGCTCTCCTTGGCAAATATCTCACAGCTCTGGCATCTCAATGTCTTCTTGGGGTCCCCACTGCCAAACGACTTCACATTCACAACTTCAGACAATGGCCTATCAGGGCCTCTTTATTCGGGATGCCCCTGCTGCACTCTTGCCTGACCTTGGAAGCTCTCTGAAACCCTGGAGGAAGACTGAAGACCCTTCACTCTTGCAAACTTCATGCCTCTAAAGCCAGCACCACGTGAATTAAACTGTCCAGTTGGCTGCAAGTTTGGGATGGACCCTGGCCTATTTCAACCACTTTGCAAACTTTTCTCTGCCCTGAACCCTTTCAGTATTTTCCTTTCAAAATTTGGAGGATTAGCTGGTGTGGTCTTGCCCTGAAGGTACTATTTCTGTTGTTTACTTGTAAATCTCAAAGCCCCTCCTTAATCACTTTATCTCACTTTTTCCCATTGTTTACTTGTAAATAGCTAGGCCTCTCCTTAATCACTTTAATCTCCTTATCAAAGAACTCCTCCTTCACATGTTTGGCCCCACCTTTAATCTTCCTAGTGAGGTTTTCAGATCCAAACTGTACATTCTGCAGTTTCTTTCTGCCCCATCTGCTCTTTTCACTGTAGATCTGTATAATTACACATTAATAGCCAGCATAATTTCTACATTAGTGCTGTCTTGAAATATCCTCTGCCAAGACATTAGTCCATTGCTTTTCAACTTAGCATCAGGCAAGCATTTGGGCTGTGGGGAAACTGCTGCCAGACTCATAAAAATATCCCAGTTGCTGCTTAAGTCTTTATTTTCTCTGGAACGACATTTTTTGCAGCAATGCTTTCTTCCAGGCTTCTACTAGAATGGCCTTAAGCTCTGCTTACAGTAGTCAACAGCTTTTCTAGCCCAAAGTTCCAAAGTCTTCCACATTTCTCCAAACATCCACATGGTCAGGTTCTTCACAGTCAACAGCCCACTCTCTGGTACCAAATAACTGTATTAGTCACTTTTCTGTTTTGCTGTGATAAAACACCATGACCAAAGGAACTTATAAAAGGAAGAGTTTATTTGAGCTTACAATTGATGGTTCCAGGGAATTAGGAGTCCATTGTGGTGGGAGCATGGCTGGAGGGTCAGTAGCAAGCTGAGGTTCACATCTTGCAATGAGCACAGGAAGAAGAGGAAGAGAGAGAGGAGAGGAGAGAGAGAGAGTGAGGAGGACGAGCGAGAGCGAGAGAGAGAGAGAGACTGCAGACGGCAAGGCTTGTTAAACTCACTAACTCCGCCCCCAATGACATACTTCCTCCAGCACAGCCACACCTTCTAAGACCTCCAAGAACAGTGCCACCAACTGGAGACAAAATGTCTGAATACTTAAAGCCTATAGGGGGACACTTTCATTCAAACCATCACAGAGCCCTTCGGAAACACATTCCATCTCTACATTTACTTTATTCACATTCGACATTACCTAAAATATTTAAAAGTATTGTTTTAGGATCTCTGAATATTAACCGAGTATCTTACTTAGTATTGGGTTAAAATCATTCTTCATGACTGGAGAGATGGGTCAGTAGTAAAGAGCAACGACTGCTCTTGCAGTGCATCCGGGTTCTATTCCCAGCACCCATATGATGGCTAACAATCATCCAGATCCGGGGAGTCCCTCCTCTTGACCTCCTAGGGCATTGAACACACAGGTGCACTTAAATACATACAGGCAATACACTCATACATATAAGATGAAAATGGTATGTTTTCTACTTGTGCCTGAGTGAGCTACTTATAGCAGCATATACATTATTTCCTCTGTAAGTACATAGATGGGTTCATTTCCTCACTTAACGAGTTGGGACACCCATGTGCCAGTTGGTGCCCAGCAGGGAAGTTCATTACACTCAATAGCTCCTGTTATTTCTACTCACAAATGCTATTCTCACTGTTGTCTCTGTGAGTTTTGTTTAGACTGATGCACTTTCACAATGAGAACCATTCAAAACGTACCATAGAGTTTATAAAGGCTAAGTGATTTATCCTTTCTGTTCATGCAATCTGTGTCAAATGTTAAATTTGCTCATACAATCAATACTTAAACATTGTCTGCAGGCATTTATGTAGACAAGAATGCTCTTGCATGCTAATTTATGTATGTTGTGTACCTCTGGTAGTCATAATTTATTTTTTTTAATTTTCATTTTTTATTGATGCTTTGTGTATTTCATACATCATTTTCCAATTCAGTTCAGGCATATTTCCCTTTCCCTTCCCCCCAACCCACCCCACCTCATCTCAGATCATGCATTCTGCCATAACTGTCCTGCATCTTTCTCTCGGTTTTTTTTTTCATTTTTTTAACATTAAGTAATAATTTATGAGTACAAGCATCCTTCATGCAAAACCAATTCGCAAGCAGTTGTGTCCAAACCCACACAGCCCATGGGTCCCACCATCCAGCAGGGGGAGCTTGTATGTTCAATCAAGTTGATTAAATGAGTGTCCAGACTATATTGCTGTAGTCTCACCATTCACCCCAATTGCAGCCCTTACATTCTACCACGCCCCCTCTTCCGCAGATTGTTCCCTAGGTTTAGAAAAAGGACACAGGTGGACGAGAAGCAAAACAGTCCACTTTCTCTGGAGCTGTCGTCTTGGTCTCTGGTCAATTCTGGCTGTTTCCTTTCATGGGCTGACAGTTTGTCCAGGAATAACCTTTCTATCCTACTAATGAAGCACAAGCAATTAGATATATAGGTATTTAAACAGTACTAATTGTTATGGTAGGTTACTTTGGTATAGACACAGATGTTTGGATGGCATGTTAATCCACGAATTACATTTTTTTCCTGTTAAATATGATAGGGTCTTATTGTGGCTTGTAACATCTCCCAACCATTAGAAGATGTAAGCTTGTGGCATCAGCCGTGGGTTATTCCTCCAAGGAGAGAGCTAATAGCCAATTAGATTTGGGATATACAGGCATATGGCTGCCACTGCTGCACCGTACCTCCAGGCAGGTGAGGTGTAGCTGATGCTGATGGAGGAATCTTGCTTGACTCAAGGAGACCTATATTTGCTTTATTGGTTTAGTGGCCTTTGGTAACACTCTCTGGTATTCCAGAGGCCATCTGTATAATTTCTTAAGACAGGAAGTTGACATGCTGTATAGAAAGAGAATTGGAGCAGTGCAGCAAGACATTCTATGCCCTGTTTCCAGTAGTGAGAGGAACATTTCTCTAAGTGTCTTTCCTTTTAGTACTACCAAAAGCTTGCATTAGAAATTCTCTGTTGTGGAACAGAATCTATGCATAGCGTAGAATTCTGTGAACATATCTGGAGTCTATGGAATGTTTAGGATTCTGTGACGTTTGAGGATGTTGCCATGAACTTCACCAAGGAAGAGTGGGCTCTGCTGGATCATTCTCAGAAGAATCTCTACAGAGATGTGATGCTGGAAACCTGCAGGATCTTCAGGTTTATAGGTAAGAATATCATCTTACCATCTTCCTAGTGTACTAAGTTACAAGCATTTCTTATCATTGATCGTCTTCTGTGATTTGGAATATTGAAAGGGAAGAATGGGCTGTATGAATCAGGCATGGTTCATATACTCTAAAATTTTCAGTAATTTCTAATTCATCAAAATTTTCTTTGACTACATTTTAGGAAAGAATTGTGAAGATAAGATTATTAAAGATCATTATAAAATTTCTGGAGAGAATCTAAGGTAATAATAGAATGCCAGTTTTTTTAAAGGAATTTTAAAAGTTTTATATTTGTTTTATTCTCGTGTGTGTGTGTGTGTGTGTGTGTGTGTGTTTGCAAACCTGTGTGCATATGTGCAAGGAGGTTAAAAAGTTGTGCAACTCATATCGTTGGAATTAGAAAAGGTTGTGAGCTACCTCTCTTGGCTGCTGGCAAGCACACTCTGGTCATCTGGAAGAGCAGCAGCTGTGCTTAACAGCTGAGCCATGTCTGCTGCTTCCCATTAAAGGTATTTTTATGTGAACACTTATGAATATATAAATAATAAGCATAATTTATTTTTTAATCATTAGGAATTATAACATGAACCTTAGTTTAAGAATCCTACTCAGTGTTTGCAGGACATTTCACATGCAAACAGTACAAGGAAATCACATAAACAAATACTACTTTTTTGTTCTCTTTGGGAATCATATTATAGAATTATCAATCTATTTATCTTCCTCCCATTCAGATATGGAAGAAAACATATATTTTTAAAAGATTTTGGGAGTAGTATATGCTCTATGTTTTATACCAAATCCACTTTTACTAATATACCTGTCATTTTTACAGAAGTTCCATGTTTGAGACACTCTATGAGCATAAAGAAGATTTTCAGGATGGAGAAACTTTCACTAAGATAGCGATGCACGAGGTTGAAAACCCCCAGGAATGTAAGCAGCATGGTAGATACACTTGCCTTCGAGGACATGAAAAAATTCATACCGGAGAGAAAGCCTATGCATGTAAAGAATGTGGGAAAACCTTCAGACGTAACAGTCATCTTCACTCGCATGAAAAAATTCATACTGGAGAAAAACCATATGAATGTAAACAATGTGGTAAAGCCTTTACATGTAATAGTAGCCTACAAAGACATGAAAAAACACACACTGGAGAGAAACCCTTTGCATGTAAAGAATGTGGTAAAGCTTTTATATTTCAACATTATCTTCAGTTACATGAAAAAATTCATACTGGAGAAAAACCATACACATGTAAACAATGTGGTAAGGGCTTTACATTTCACAATTCCTTACTGTCACATGAAAGAAGACACACTGGAGAAAAACCGTATGTATGTAGACAGTGTGGTAAAGCCTTTAGATGTAACAGTCATCTTCAAAGACATGAGATAAAACATGCTGGAGAGAAACCCCATGCATGTAAAGAATGTGATAAAGCATTTAGATATCACTATTCTCTTCAATTACATGAAAAAGTTCATACTGGAGAAAAGCCATACAAATGTAAACAATGTGGTAAGGCCTTTATGTATCCTAATTCTTTACAGTTACATGAAAGAACACATACTGGAGAAAAACCGTATGTATGTAAACAGTGTGGTAAAGCCTTTAGATCTAACAGTAATCTTCAGAGACATGAAAAAATACACACTGGAGAAAAACCCTATGCCTGTAAGCAATGTGGTAAAGCCTTTAGATTTCACTGTTATCTTCAGTTACATGAAAAAGTTCATACTGGAGTAAAACCATATGAATGTAAACAATGTGGTAAAGCCTTTAGACATAACAATCATCTTCACGAACATGAAAAAATTCATAGTATAGTCAAACAATATAAATGTAAACAATGTGGTAAAGCCTTTAGATATAACAGTGGTCTTCGAATTCATGAAAAAAAGCATACTGGAGAGAAATCCTATGTATGTAAACAATGTGATAAAGCCTTTAGATATAAAAGTGGTCTTCAAATTCATGAAAAAATTCATACTGGAGAGAACTCCTATGAATGTAAACAATGTGGTAAAGCCTTTACATATAATAGTAGTCTACAAAGACATGAAAAAATACACACTGGAGAGAAACCCTATGCATGTAAAGAATGTGGTAAAGCCTTTGTATTTCATAGTTCTCTTCAGTTACATGAAAAAAATCATGCTGTAGAAAAGCCATATGAATGTAAACAATGTGGTAAGGGCTTTATATATCCTAATTCTTTACGGTTACATGAAAGAATGCATACTGGAGAAAATCCATATGTATGTAAACAGTGTGGTAAAGCCTTTAGGTGTAGCAGTAATCTTCAAAGACATGAAAAAATACATACTGGAGAGAAACCCTATGCCTGTAAACAGTGTGGTAAAGCCTTTCGTTCTAACTGTGATCTTCAAGGACACAAGAAGAAACATACTGGAGAAAAACCCTATGAATGTAAAGAATGTGGTAAAGGCTTTGTATTTCACCGTTATCTTCAGATACATGAAAAAATTCATACTGGTGAAAAACCATACACATGTAAACAATGTGGTAAGGGCTTTATGTATCCTAATTCTTTACGGTCACATGAAAGAACCCATACTGGAGAAAAATCGTATGTATGTAAACAATGTGGTAAAGCCTTTAGATATAACAGTCATCTTCAGAGACATGAAATAATACATACTGGAGAGAAACCCTATGCGTGTAAACAGTGTGGTAAAGCCTTTAGTTCTAATAGTGGTTTTCAAAGGCATGAAAAAACACACACTGGAGAGAAACCCTATGAATGTAAACAATGTGGTAAAGCCTTTACACGTAATAGTAGCCTACAAAGTCATGAAAAAAAACATACCTGAGAGAAGCCATATGCATGTACAGAATGTGGTAGAGGCTTTATATATCACCATTTTCTTCAGTTACATGTAAAAATTCATACTGGAGAAAAACTGTATGAATGTAAACAATGTGGTAAGGGGATGGTGTATCCTAATTCTTTATGGTTACATGAAAGAACACATACTGGAAAAAATGTATATATGTAAACTGTGGTAAAGCCTTTAGATCTAACAGTAATCTTCAAAGACATGAAAAAATACATACTGGAGAGAAACCCTATGCCTGTAAGCAGTGTGGTAAAGCCTTTAGATATAACAGTGGTCTTCAGTGTCATGAAAAAACACACACTGGATAGAAACCCTATGAATGTAAACAATGTGGTAAAGCCTTTGCATGTAATAGTAGCCTTCAAAGACATGATAAATTGCATACTGGAGTGAAACCTTATTCATGTAAAGAATATGGTAAAGCCATTACACAAGTACATGCTTCAAGTATATGAAAAAATTCATACTGGAGAAAAACCAATATGAATGTAAACTATGTGTTAAATCCTTTAGATGACACATTTCTCTTCAGTTACATGAAAAATGCATACTGGAGAAAAACCATATGAATGTAAAAAATGCCATAAAGCCTTTAGACAGAATAGTCATCATTACTCATGTGAGCAAATTAATACTGGAGAAAGACAATATGAATGCAAACAATGCAATAAAGCTTTAAGATATCAGAAGTCTATTTCTGTGAAAAAAATCATACTACATAGAAACCATATGAATGGAAACTGTGGTAAAGCCTTTACTCAATATATTTCCCTTCAAATACATGGAAAAAATCATAGTGGACAGAAACCCTATACATGTGAACAATGTGGTAAAGCCTTTAGATGTGACAGGGATCTTCAGTTCCATGAAAAACCTAACATTGAAGAGAAACCCTTTGCTTATAAAGAATGTGTTAAAGACTTTATATTTCTTTTTTTTTTTTTTTTTTTTTTTTTGGTCTTTTTGAGACAGCGTCTCCCTGTAGCCCCAGCTGTCCTGGAACTCACTCTATAGACCAGGTTGGCCTTGAACTCACAAAGATCTGCCTGCCTCTGCCTCCCAAGTGCTAGGATTAAAGGCGTGTGCCACCATGCCCCACTAATCCTTTATATTTCTAAGTTATCTTCCATTACATGAAAAAATTCATCCTGGAGAAAAAACATGAATGTGTTTACACATTCATCAGGCCTTTACATTTCCTCATTCTTTAATGTTAGAGGAAAGAAGACATACTGGAGAAAAAAACTGAATGTGAACAATGTGGTAGAGCTTTCAGATGTAACAGTCATCTTCACTCCTGTGAAAAAATTCATATGGGAGTAAAATTCTTTACCATATGTAAACAATCTGGTAAAGCCCTTAGAAATAACAGTTATTTTCAAAGTCATGAAAAACTGCATAGTGGAGAGAAACTTTGCATGTAAACAGATATAATTATCCTGAAATACAGGGGGGAAAACCCTACCCTTATAGGTAGAATGTCAATTCAGAGGAAGTTGCTTGACAGCAGACCGGCCATTTTTTTTTAAAGCTTTTAGATCCTTCTGGGTGGAGAGTGCAGAAGATAGAAATGTCCGTCTACTTCTAACACTGATCCACTGTGCCAGAGCATTACTTTTTTTCAGGATCCTCATCATTGGTTCTAAGTCTTTGTGATATACCATGCACTGTGAAAGGAAGATTCCTTCCATGATGGTTTGAAGCTCATATAATCAGTGGTCAGTTAGACATTAACTGGTATGTTGAGAAAGGAATTTGAGTGGCACATCACATCCACCTAACAAAGTAATAGCAGTTGCTTCTCCACTATGACCTCTCTGGCAATTTTATTCCCTGGCCTATACTATCAGACATGAATTTTCTCCCATGGACTGGGTTGTAAATCCAATCTGAAAGCTGTTTGTTGTGCTCAAACTGTAGTTCCACTAATGCAGCTGTAGGCGAATTCTGCCTGTCCTGTTGGTACTGGAGCACACACGGATTATATCTGAACAAGACTGTTGGCTACAAATCTGCCCCAGTAATCTGCATTGCACCTAGGACAGTGCAAGCCAGCCAGTGGGAGGAGGTTTTCACCTCATTCCAGCATCATTTCTCCATCTTCTGCAGCTGGAGCATTGATGTCTTCAGCAATAATGGCTTACCATCTAGTTTCAGGATATGAGCAATGGTGTGGCAATAACCTCAGTGTGGACACATACTCACCTGCCTCTGCCTCCCAAGTTCTGATTTTAAAGGCCTCTTCTAACACACCTGGCCACCAATAACTCATTAAAACAATGAACCTAGCTTCAGGAGGTCTGTGAGGTAGAGGAATGTACTTCTGCACCTGATTGCCATTAGTTGTGGTCTGTGCATCAGTGTTTTTGAAATGAGTAGCCTTATCACCCAGTCAATGACACAGCGCTGAGTTGGGTTGGAACCTTGTTTGCAGCTTCACGTCTTCCCCAGTTGCACAGAAATACTTCTAAGCAGCTGTGTCCACACTTGGGAGAATATATTTGCATCTGTCACTGATTGGCATATGAAATAGGTTGTGTGTTTGCCAGTACTTAAGGGACTAATTGGCTTACATATGTGTCTGTTCTGTCAAAACATCAAGAGCCAGGCTTTGTGAACAGGAAACCCATGTGGCTGGCATGTAAATGAAGATATCTGAGCAAAAAGTAATGTTTCTGGCCTTCGTGTGTTTTCTCCTTTGTGCTGAGTGTGCCTGTCCCTGTGGCTGCTGCTGTCGCTGCTGCAGTCCTCCAGTGACAGCCTGCAGCTGCACTGGCCTTCCTACACAGACTAAGTAGCAGCAACTGCAGGAACTTCCCAGATCTCTCCTACCTCAGTGAATTGCTGAGGCATTCGCCCATTTGGACCGAGCAGCTTATGGGTTGTCTGCCTCTTCTACGTGTAGACATTGCTGGACCAACGATGCCCCTGCCAGCGAATCTGCTGACTCCCTTTTGATGTGCATTCTATTGCCTGTGTTCCTCTACAGCATTCTGCACTGCATAGTTTCTGGTGACAGGGAGCATTGGAGAGAAACAGACTTAATGATGGTGATCTTCCATTTCCAAATTTTTCTGTAGAATACACAATCGTTTCCATTTGACCTGGTGCAACCCATGTACTGCACTAGAGAAATAAATTTGTTTAAACAAACAATTTCTAAGTCTGGTTATAAATGGACATAAATTTCAAACCAAGTTGTTCAATTTAATTTATTATTTCTATTTATGAGTATATTGCCTGCGTGTATGTAAGGACACCTGTGTCTGGCAGTGCGCACCTATGTCAGAAGAGGGTGTTTGATCCCTTAGAACTGGATTTATACACCACATGGAAGCTGGGAACTCCACCCAGTTCCTCTGCATGAGCGCCCAGTGCTGTTAACCACTGAGCCATATCTTCACCCCAGTTTAATTTTATTGTGAAAATAAAAATGTCTCTAGGATAGTTAATATGTTCTGCTTGTGTTCACATACACATTTTTAAAATTTATTTTTATTTTACATGTACTGGTGTTTTGCTGTAAGTCTGTTAGTGCAGTTTTGTTGTGCAGTGGCTGCAGAGGTCCCAAGAGCGTGTTAGGTCCCCTGGAAATGGATGATTAGTGAAAAAATACAATAGAAACCTGTTTTCACCTTGGTTTACCCTCTTGCTGTTTTCAGGAATGCAGTTTTTTTGTTCTGGGTGATTCTGTTCTTTCTTTCACATACTTGGGAGTAGGCATCCTAAAATGATACAGCTTAGAGGGTTTTTTTTTGTTTTTGTTTTTTTGTTTGTATTTTTGAGACAGGGTCTCCCTTTTTTTCCCAGCTCACCTGGAGCTCGCTATGTGGACCAGGCTGACCTTGAACTCACAGAGCTCCACCTGCCTGTGCCTCCAGAGTGCTGGGATTAAAGGCGTGTGCCACCACACCCGGCTAGAAGGCATTTCTGACTCATTTGTTTGGGTGTGAAATGGTGGATGGTGGAGAGTATCTCTACTTCCAAAGCGGCCTTTTAGCCCAAATAGCACAGTATGATTTCTGATGTAATGTAGTTTCCATGGAGGTCATGCTAGAGAGGGCTCAGCAGTTTCTTCCTTACTGCTCTTCCAGAGAACCCAGTTTCCGTTCCCCACAACTGCGTGGTAGCTCACAACCAGCTGTAATTCTGTTCTCATGGGATTACATGTCCTCTTTAGGCTTGGTGGCACTGGGACTTCACATAGAGCATATATACCATGCAGGCAGACACTCAGAGAGAGAAATTAATATTTATTTATTTATTTATTATTTATTTTGGTCTTTTCGAGGCAGGGTCTCCCTGTAGCCTCAGCTGTCCTGGAACTCACTCTGTAGACCAGGCTGGCCTTGAACTCAGAAAGATCCACCTGCCTCTGCCTCCAGTGCTAGGATTAAAGGCATGTGCCACCATGCCCAGCAAGAAAATAAATTTTATTTGAGTACATGTTCTAAAGAAATGGCTCACCAGGGTCCAGTCTATAAAGAGGAAAGCCTGCTCATGCTTCAGAAAAGGAACGCTGGTCTAGCAAGACCTGATTTTGTCCTCAAGTGGATGGAACTGGTAAATGAAAAGCTGAAAGGAGCAAGGCGTCCCCCTCTGACCCCCCCCAAAACCCCAAGAGACCCCTGAAGACCAGATTGTCAGCTGACCTTGAGAAAACAAACCCTTGGTTAATCTGGGCTAACTATGTGGCCTTAATAATCCAAAAGGAAAGTACAATCAGAAATAAATAATCAGTAAAACTGAGAAACTACTGCAGACCTAAAACTTGAGATCTTAGTAAAAAGACAAAAAGTTGGGCATGGTGGCGCACGCCTTTAATCCTAGCACTTGGGAGGCAGAGGCAGGCACATCTTTGTGAGTTCAAGGCCTGCCTGGTCTACAGAGTGAGTTCTAAGACAGCTGGGGCTACAGGGAGACCCTGTCTCCAAAAGACAAAAAGAAAAAAATGAGAGTACTGTGGTTTGGCCTGTCTTAAATTCTTACTGGCAAGTGCATCTACCCTGTGGCTGCCATCACTTTGGGCACTCCTCAAAGACATGAGACACAGCTTTTTAACCTTCCAATATGGACTAAAGACTCATGTCTCTCCAAGAATCCCCCAAACCTTCAATGCCAGATTGGGACTACTGAGATACCAAGCTTGTGGACTAAACAGCTAAGGGGATGTCAACCTCGTCAGAATATAGATAGCCATTGTTGGACTACCTGGGCCGTTTCATGGAGGCCAGTACAGGGGTATCAAGATAGGATGCATGCTTACTGGACTACATTTGGGGGACCATGGGAGGGAAAGACCACAATGTGGAGCAAAAGTTCAGGATTAATGGTTGCTTGGGATTGCCAAGGAGGAACATTTCAGCACTTCCTTAAGGAAAACATGACACCTTTTAGGGAAAAAAAAAGTCCTCCAATTCAAGTGATATGTGTATGTATGTATGTATGTATATATTTATGTATATACATAACTGTATATACATAACTGTATATATATATATATATATATATATATATATGCACATTTTG
>VZQC01010528.1:213934-227800 GCA_009823505.1 Rhizomys pruinosus
GCAATTTCTCGAACGTTTTATATATAGAGTCGCTAAATTCCTTGCTTCTCACAAGAGGTGAGTTAGGTGAGTCAAATGGATCTATCTTCATAATTAGTTCAAATAGTCTGCACCAAGGATTATCATTCCTCTTCATGCCACCAGGAGAGCCTTCAGTAACTCTAGGCTTCATTGGGTTGGAGAGCTGGCTCCAGAGGCTACCAAACTCACTAAAGAAATTCATCCTTTCAATTCTGTTTGTCTAGAACCACTTCTGGCACCAAAATCTGTATTAATCAGGGTTCTCTAAAGAAACAGAAGCAACAGGATGAATATATAACTATATACAGTTTATGATTTGCTCACGTGACAGAGCTCAACAGTAGCGCCGAACTGGAGAGGCCGGAAATCCAGGGAACTGCTCAGTCCACAAGGCTGGATGTCTCAGTAGTCCCAGTCTAGTGCTGAAGGCCCAAATGGATTCCAGGAGATCTACCAGTCTCAGTACACGCTGGGATCCAAAAGGTTGATCACAGCAGCAAGACAAACTCACCAGATGAGAGAAGCAACCCGCTGCTGTGGCCTTAAATACTGCCTGCTGGCAGAAGGTAATGCCCACATTTGGGGTGGGCCATCCGGGTTGAGATGGTCCAATCAGAAGACCCTTTTTCTCTTATTTGTTCCTTAGTCCAGTAGCGTTGACACCCAGGATTAACCATCACAGCTGCTCTTAGTAAGATTTATGGGAAAATTTTCACAACCCCTTGGATTCCATATTACGGTCTCTATCAGGAGTTTCTCACTACTTCCATGAGATATGTCTATCAAACCTCTCACCACACAGTAGGTCTAACTTCTCAGGACACATGCACATGGACTTCAAAAATATGATTGACATTGATCTTTAACTATAACATGAACTGCTAGAAAATGGCAAATATCTTGTTTTGAAGAAAGCTACAAACATGATATTGTGCCTATACGTTATTCAACAAAACATTGTTTTTACTGTAACAATTTGTGTATTCCAGCTGCCTTATTTCAACCAAGGCTTCCTTTTTAGGAAGATTCAAGTTTGGTCAGTGAGATGACTTAATGGGTGAAACCTCTTGGCCCCCAACTTGGTGACCTTAATTCAATCCCTGGGACCAACTGATGGAAGGAGAGAAGCAGATTTCACAAGTTGTCCTCTGAACACCCAGTGTGTATACACACACACACACACACACACACACACACACACACACACACGGAATGGGATGGGGAAAGAGAATCAATCAATGTAATAAAAAGCTTTTTAGAAGATTTATGCTTCCACTTCCATTGAAAAAAATCATTGCATGGTTGGTTATTTGGTATAATTGGAAGGGAAAATCAAGTTCTTCCATTGAAGAATTTTGACACTCCTAAAAGGAACTCCATATTGGAGGATATGTCTTTAAAATTCAAGCTCTAGGTCCAAAGCAAATAATCTAATTCCTGTAAAAATATTAGTAAGTCCGGGTGGCCCTGGTGGCACACACCTTTAATCCCAGCACTTGGCATGTAGAAGTCTGTGAGTTTGATGCCAGCCTGGTCTACATAGCAAGATCCAGACCAGCTGGGGCCACAGGGAGATCCTGTCTCAAAAAGGAAAAAAAAATAGTATGAACAAATAGTCATATTGCTATGATTGAATGCCTAATAAAGTGATGAAATACAAGCTTCTTACTGGCATGCACTCCTGTCCCATGCTCGGACTGCTTTCTTATGCAATACAGAACATCTTGCCAATGGATGGTACCACGCATGCTTGGCTGGGCTCTCGCACATTACTCATCAAGAAAACACCTCTGAGATATGGTTCAATGGAGGCAATTCCCCAACTTAGGTTTCATCAAAGCAGGTGTGAAAAATTTGACATTGAAGTTGCGACAAATTGACACTAAAGCTATCCAGCACACACACAGCAGGGCATTTGGGGATACAACCTCTCTCTCTCTCTCTTTCTCTCTCTCTCTCTCTCTCTCTCTCTCTCTCTATATAAATAAGATATATTATATATATATATATATATATTAATATATATATTTCCCCCCTGGGAAGTTAGTAATGGGTGCAGATATGCAGGAAGTTCTCAATATGATCAAAATATATTGTAGAAAATTTTCAAAAACTTCAATTAAGAAGAGAGTAACAGTCTATGCACAGGCTGTACCTTTGTATATCTGTTGTCCTTCAGAATGTCATTCTAAACAGCTTCAAACTGCTTATGCTTTTCCAGATTATACCTTTCAGTGTGTCACTGAAAAAGAGATATATCACAAATATGTAAGTTACTAGATTTGTTAAAAAATATTAAGGGACTGGGACTTTGAGTGTTCTAAGTTGTGAACATTTCAATTTCAAAGAAACAGGGGTATTGTACTATGTCCATAATAAATGATATTCTTAAATCTGCAAATTATGACTTGTGTTGAAAACATTAGAGATTCTTAAAATTATAGACCAAAATTTTCATCTTCTTAACTACAAATAGTAAGCTGAAATTGTGAGTGTGCGTGTGTGATCAGATACAGTAAAAGTTGGTGGCAAGTACGCCCATCTGCTGAGTCATGAGGCCACTCCATGGTCCTTTTACAAGAGGAAAATTGTTAAGGAAATAATTATAGGATTCATAGAAAACATAGACATAGAAACAGGAAGTCAATATATTTATGAATTCAGAAAAGGTATGTCAAAAACCCAAGGGTGAGACAACAGAAGAGGGGACAAATGATCCTAACTGGAAATGATCTAACCAAGAACAGATGCACAAAGGAAATATGAAGAATAAAATTCGCTATAGCAAGTGACATTTACAATGTAAAATGGTTGTCACACAATGAGAGAAAAGAATAAGAGTCCCTTGTTCTCAGTCCCTCATGACTGAGGACACAGTATACTCTTGCTTCAGACCTGATGTGCATTTTAGAGAATGTGTATTTAAAGTAGTAAGGCAGCCTCCTGGAATACATTTTACATCTGCACCAATGCAGAGACGTGTTCTTCTTGCCTAAACAAGATAATGTTGCTCTTAGGGGCAAAGATGCAGCCTGGCAGCCCAGCCACATGTTGGAGGCCGGGATACAGAAGCCCTCCATGCCCACCCTAGACATCCTGCTGGTCTGTGGTAGACAGGGAGTAAGGTGACCAAGGTGCTGTGAAACACCAGAATACTGAGAGTCAGGAACTTAGCTTCATTGAATGGTTCAGGTTGGTTCCTGGCCAGAAAAGCCACACTGATTCTCACCATGGCCAGAGTGCTCAGGTATCCAAGGGCCAAGTAACAGTTAGAGAATGAGTCTTTGTTACACATGCTGATGGTGTGGCCACATTCTGAGTGAGCATCCTGGAAATGTACCCATCCATAAGCTGAAAAGAGTTAGACAGGGATGATGAGAATGAGAAGTTAAGCAACCTTCAAACAGCAGCTGCTTCATCCTTCTTTGAACAATGACATTAAAGGCCTTATGTTATCATATTCATAGTTTTGCTTAAGACAGTGGAAATAGGCAGACCAAAGAGAACTAGAAACGTGATCTGACAGAGGATGAAGTTGGCTGTATTTGGAAGGCCATGAAGATTAGGAGCAAAGAGGTGAGGAGCTGTAGCTGAGATTATGGTAACTATCCCTGGATGTTGGGATAGTTTCTGTGCTTCCCAGTAAGAAAAAGAACCCCAGTTGTGAGACTCAGGGCTGTGTTTGCCAGAGCATGTCCCAAGGGGTGTTCAAAAGCCAAAAAGTCAACAGATTTGGGGGCTGAATCTTTACTGTGCATTGGGATACTGATGATCTATACACTTCACACACTTCTCCGTGTGAAGAAACAAAAGCAAATGGTCACGAGTCCAGCTTCATTGTTTCCCATTTATTGATAAATGCTACGCAATGTGCCTCAAAGGGCTCGGTGAGCTTTGTTCTTGACATCAATAAAAGAATGTGATACAGGGAGTAATTAATTCTCAACACCAAGAAAGAATATGAAAGAATATGATACAGGGCTTGTTCTCTCCTTTTTTTTTTTTCATTTTGGTCGAGTTTGTTCTCGTCATGTTTGTTCTCTCCTTTCTTATTGGACACACAATAATAGAAACATAAAATAAGTTCAAAAACATAAAAAGTTAAAATGACAGTATCCAACACACACCTTGCAATAATGTCATTAAATGTTAATGGCCTCAACTGTCCTGTCAAATGACACAGACTAGCAGAATGGACCAAAACTAAAACCCATCTTTTTACTCTCTTCAAGAAATCCATCTAAAAAAAAAAAAAGAAAGAAAGAAACCCATCTCGCTTTCAGTAATAGACAGTACCTTAGGAAGAAAGGATGGAAAAAAAATATTCCAAGCAAATGGCTCTAAAACACAAGCAGATGTTGAATTTTAATATCTGACAAAATAGACTTCAGACTAAAAGTAGTCAAAAGAGGGTCACTTCATTCTAATCAAAGTAACAATTTATCAAGAAGATTTTACAATCATGAACACACATGCATCAAATTCTGTTGTACCCAAATTCATTAAAATATTACTCTAGAAAATAAAACATAGATTAACTCAAATTCAGTAATTTTAGGTGACTTCTCTTCAGTCAATTTTAGGTGACAGCCTCTTCAATAGACAGGTCAACTGGACAAAGAACACAGAGACATCTGAATTAAATAAAACCTTACAAGAAATGGACCAATGTGACATCAGTAGAATATTGCACCCATCTACCAAAGAATTCACTTTCCATTCAACAGCCCACGCAAGCTTTTCAGAAGTTGATCTCACTCTGGGACACAAAGCAAAATGCAACAAATTTTTAAAAATTGAAATAATTCTATGCATTATATCAGACTGCAGTGCAATAATGCTTATCAAAAGAAGCTCCCGAAACAACTTGAAATTATAGAGATTAAACAATACACTCCTGAATGAAGAAACTAAGAAAGAAATAAAAGTCTTCCTGGAAATAAATGAAAATGAGAACACAATGCAACAAAACCACTGGGACACCATAAAATCAGTCCTAAGTGAGATGTTTCTAGCTGTTAGTGCCTACATCAAAAAATCAGAAAGAGCACATGTAAAAGACTTAAGAGCACAAATCAAGATGCTGGAAAGTCAAGAACAAATGAACCCCAAACTAAGTAGATGAGAAGAAATAAAAGCCAGAGGAGAAATGAATGAAATAGAAACAAAGAAAACAATAGAGAAAAATCAATGAATCTAAGAATTTGTTGTTTGAAAGGATAAACAAGATACAGTCCCTTGACCCAGCTAATCAAAAAAAGAAAGAGCAAATCCAAACTAACAAAATCAGAGATGAAATGGGAAACATCACAACAAACACCAAACAAACCAACAAACAAACCAAACCAAAACAACCCCAGAACATTGTAAAGGAATAGTTTAAAAATGGATAAATTTGAAAAATAAAAGAAATGGATGAATTTCTAGAGTCACGGCCATCACCAAAGTTAAACCAAGAAGAGGTCAAAAGCTGAAACGGACCTATAACAAATGAGGAAATTGAAAACTTAATAAAAACTTGCAAAACTAGGTAATGATAAAGCAAAGAAAGAAAACTGTAGACCCATATCCTTAATGAACATGGATGTTTAGATACTAAAAAAAATACTTGAAAACCACATACAGATACACACCAAAAAGATCATCCACCATGATGGTCGGCTTTATTCCAGAGATGCAGGGATGTTTCAACATACATAAGTCAGTAAATGCCATAAAACATATAAATGGACATGAAGACAAAAATCACTAGGTTGTATCAATAGATATACAAAAGGTCTTTGACAAAATCTAACATACATTCATGTTAAAAGTCTTAGAAGGAATAGGTCTGGAAGGAACAACTCAATATCATTAAAGCTATACACAACAAACCCATAGCTAACATCATTCTAAATGGAGAAAACCTGGAAGCGTTCCCATTAAAATCAGGACCAGACAGGGTTGCCCTCTATCTCTGCTCCTTTTTAATGTAGTGTGTGAAACCCTTGCAAGAGCAATAAGACAAGAGAAGGAAATTAAAGGAGCACTATTTGGGAAAGAAGAGGTCAAATTATCTCAACTTGCAGATAATATGATATTATACATAACAGACCCAAAAAATTATACCAGAAAACTAGAAATGATGAATACTTTCAGTGAAGGGGAAGGTTACAAATTTAACTTACAAAACTCAGTTGTTGGGAGCCATGGCCAACAGGCAACAGTCTTGCCACAGCTCCTAGGGTTAACTTAGGTTTCTGTTTCCCCAAGCCTCATCCATCTAGCACTAGGCAACTGCCCAAGCTTATAGTTTACTTATTAGGACGCCATGCCTCGTTTGGCTGGAGCACCCTGCTTCTTCTTGGGGGTTCACCCACCCATAACCTTCCCCAGAGGACAATGGGCAGTTGGGTGTCCTAGCAACCTAACGGCCTCAAACTATGCCAGCTGGTGCTGTTTCCTCCTGCCTGCTTCTATATAATCTGCCTTACAAAAAATAAACTCTGAGACCTTGATCAGATCTTTGTCTTGGTCTTCTTCTTGAGTCTGGGTTTGTCTCTCATTCAGGTCATTCTCCCTCGGGTCCTTGTTGAAGACCCCACGGGCGGGGGCAAATGGCACCCAACGTGGGGCTCGGGGTGCAAGAGCTGACCTGAACGCTGCTCATCACAGAGAGGACGTCCTTCCTTCATATGGATCACCACCCATCAGGTGAGTCAGATCCGCACTGGTGATCACTACAGGAGTACCCGCCTGAATTACAGATCATGAGAGGTAAGTGGAGTGGCACAAGCTCAGGCAAGACAGCTTGAAACATAGCTGGGCATGAGAGAATAGGACAAACTATCGTGGTTATAAAAGGGTAAATGAACCCTCAAGGCACAAGGAAAGGGTTAAGAGTAAGAATTTAGTTAAGTTCCTCAAGACAGAAGGAACCATGGGACAAACACTTAGTAAGCATGAATTGTTTATACCAGGGCTAAAGACTTCTCTTAAGACACGAGGAACTGGTGCGCAGCGGCGTGTGTGGTGCCGTGTGCAGACCCGCGTGTGGCGCAGGCAAGGACCCTGAAAATAAACAGTCGCTTCCTTGCGAGTCGCCTTCCCGGGCCTGCGTCCGAGTCTCCCCCGTTGCGGGCCACTCAGACGCCGAAGCTCTAACTGCAGCCATGAGCAGCAACGAATGCTTCAAGTGTGGACGATCTGGCCACTGGGCCAGGGAGTGCCCTACTGGTGCGGTCGCGGTCGTGGAATGAGAAGCCGTGGCAGAGGTGGTTTTACCTCAGATAGAGGGTTCCAGTTTGTTTCCTCATCTCTTCCAGACATCTGTTATCGCTGTGGTGAGTCTGGTCATCTTGCCAAGGATTGTGATCTTCAGGAGGATGCCTGCTATAACTGCGGTAGAGGTGGCCACATTGCCAAGGACTGCGAGGAACCCAAGAAAGAGAGAGAGCAATGCTGCTACAACTGTGGCAAGCCAGGCCACCTGGCTCGTGACTGTGACCATGCCGATGAGCAGAAGTGCTATTCTTGTGGAGAATTTGAACATATTCAAAAAGACTGCACCAAAGTGAAGTGCTATAGGTGTGGAGAAACTGGTCACGTAGCCATCAATTGCAGCAAGACAAGTGAAGTCAACTGTTACCGCTGTGGCGAGTCAGGGCATCGTGCACAGGAATGCACGATTGAGGCTACAGCCTAATTATTTTCCTTTGTCGCCCCTCCTTTTTCTGATTGATGGTTATATTATTTTCTCTGAATCCTCTTCACTGGCCAAAGGTTGGCAGATAGAGGCTGTTCCCGGGCCAGTGAGCTTTACTTGCAGTGTAAAAGGAGGAAAGGGGTGGAAAAAAAAAAAACAGAATTTCTGCATTTAACTACAAAAAAAGTTTATGTTTAGTTTGGTAGAGGTGTTATGTATAATGCTTTGTTAAAGAACCCCCTTTCCGTGCCACTGGTGAATAGGGATTAATGAATGTGAAGAGACAAGTCAGACCAGTAAGCCCTTCTGGGTTTCTTATGTTCCCATGTAGGAGGTAAAACCAGTTCTGGAAGTATCTGAGCTTCCATAAATAACTTTAATTTTTTAGCATATTGATGGCCTTGGATTGTCTGACCTCAGTAGCTATTAAATAACATCAAGTAACATCTATATCAGGCCCTCATAGAACATACAGTTGAGTGGGAGTAAACAAAATGAAAAGACATGTTAATGGCTATGCTAGAGATCAGGTTAAAAGCCTAGACAGGAACAGCTTCATCATAATGTTGATGCTGGAAATACAGATGGCAATAGCAAGGTGTAGAACACATTTTTTTCAAAGACAAAATCTAAAACCCAGAGTAAACATTGATGCTCAGTTAGCATCATTTGGAGCTATTCAGGAATTGCAGAGAAATGCATTTTCACAGAAATCAAGATGTTATTTTTGTATACTATATCACTTAGACAACTGTGTTTCATTTGCTGTAATCAGGTTTTTAAAGTGAGATGGAATAAGCAACCGAAGTCCTAGAAAATAGAAAATGTGATTTTAAACTATTCCAATAAAGCTGGAGGAGGAAGGGGAGTTTGACTAAAGTTCTTTTTGTTTGTTTTAAATTTTCACCAATGTATATAGAACAAAATACCATATTAAAGAGGGGAATGTGGAGGACTATTTTTTATATATATATAAAAAAAAAGACACGAGGAACTAGGGTTAAGAAAAAGGATCTAGTTGATTTCTTCATTTTTCTAGAGGGTGTCTGCCCTTGGTTTCCCCAAGAAGGAACCATAGATGAAAAACGGTGGAGCTGTGTTGGTGACTGCCTAAAAGATTATTATCAAGCCTTTGGCCCTGAAAAAGTCCCTGTACAGGCATTTTCTTATTGGAATCTAATAAATGATGTTCTACAAGTTGTTCACTTTCAGCCAGAGATTTCAAAAATAGTACAAGATGGTGAAAATTATCTTAACAAAGATTTTAAGGCTAGTCAAATCTCTCCTTGTTCAAAAGTCTCCCCTAAAGGCCATAGTCCTTCCCCCCCTGCCTCTAAATGCCCTTCTGTCTCAATCCCCATACCAGACCCTAAAAGTGATCTCACACCTGAACTCCCCGATTCTAAATCTCTTTACCCTGTCCTATCGGAATTTAAATCTCAAGCCCCCCATGATGATTCCCTCTCCCCCCAGGAAGAGATTGACCTTGAGGAGGAGGCTGCTAGGTATCATAATTAAGACTGGCCCCCTCAGGCACCTTCGGATCCATTTCCCCCACCCTATAAAACAGCCCCCCCTTTTTGCACCCCAGCACTCAACACTCAATCTGACTTAGAAACAATAACTAGACAAGCCACTGTTAAGCTTTCCTGAGAAGCACAATCCCTTAAAACATTACTCCAAGCCAAAAAGGAAAAGTCACAATTACTCAGGCAGCTGCGTGAGCTTGATTTAGAAATTAGTGCCCCCCATTCCTCCTGCTCGAAAACATTTCTCTAAAAACAAAGCCAAAAAGAAAACCCTTCATGCCTTCCCAGTAACCAGATCCCATTCCAAAACCACTGAGAAAGATATTAATACGCCTCCAAACTCTGATGAGGGAGAGATGGAGGCCGAGGGAGAGATGGAGGTAGAGGAACTGGGGGAGTCAGAAGCCATGGGAGAAGAAGGAGATGAAAAAATTCTAATTACTAAAATTCAACGGTACCACCATCTTAAATTTAAACACATAACAGAATTGAAAAATGCAGTCTCTTCCTATGGTCCTGTTGCCCCTTTTACTATCTCATTATTAGAGTCTCTTAGTGAAGACTGGCTTACAGTCAATGATTGGAATTTGTTGGCTAAAGCTACTTTAACAAGAGGAGATTTTCTCCTATGGAAAGCTGATTATACTGAAAGGTGCCAGGATGCTGCCCGCCGTAATTTGGCTGCTGCTGGTCCTTCTAAGGCCTGGACCTTAGACAAATTACTGGGCAACTGCCCTTATGACACAAATGAAAAACAGGCAAAATTCTCTCCTGGACTTCTCACACAAATTGAACATGCTGCACTTAAGGCTTGGAAGAGTCTCCCTTCCAAAGGGTCTGCTATTACTTCTCTAGCCAAAATTCGACAGGGACCACATGAGCCCTATAGAGAATTTGTAGGCCATCTTATGGAGGCTGCTGAATGCCTCATGGGCAGAGAAGAAACTGACAATGAGTTCGTCAGGCATCTTGCATTTGAAAATGCCAATTCAGCTTGTCAAGCAGCTATACGCCCACATCGCCGTGCTAAAAATATTTCTGATTTTATACAACTTTGTGCTGATGTGGACCCAGCTTCTCGCAATATCGGGATAGCCATAGGGGCTGCTCTTAAGGACTTTACCCAGGGAAATAATTCTAAAACCTGCTTCAATTGCAAACAGCCAGGTCATTTCATAAAAGAATGCCCACGCGACTGCCTCCACCTTCCTGGTGTCCGCGGTGCAAGTGAGGCAAGCATTGGGCCACTGAATGCCACTCTAAAACTGACATTCTAGAAAATCCTCTGCCTCTGAGACAGGAAAACTTGGTGTGGGGCCAGCCTCAGGGCCCCTGCACCCACCTGGGACCAAGCCCTGGGGCAGTCTGGTTGTCCCTCAGTCAGCTCAAAGCCTGATAAACAACACGTCACTGCCCTCTATTGATCAACAATCGGCAGTGCAGGATTTAACCTCTGTTCCACCTCCGAATCAATATTAACCCCTGAGATGGGAACTCAAGTTCTTCCCACTGGGGTCTTTGGCCCCTTGCCACAAGGCACTTTTGGCCTCGTTCTGGGACACACCAGTTCTATCATTCAGGGCCACACCATCTCTTCCAGAGTTATTGACAATACCTATACTGGAAAAATCAAACTTATGGCCACCGCCTTTCATGGGCCAATTACAATTTCCCCTGGCTAGCAAATTGCTCAATTAATATTACTCCCTCTCCATAATAAAAATCCCCATTATAAATAAAAAAGAGGCCTCAATGGATTTGGGTCATCGGATGTTTATTGGGCACAAGAAATCACTCAAAAAAGACCCTTACTCAAATTAAAACTAAAAGGAAAGACATTTGAAGGTCACTTGGACACTGGTGCGGATGTCACAATTATTTCTAGCAAAGATTGGCCTTCATCTTGGCCCCTCACAGCCTCCCTGACTCATCTTAAGGGAATTGGACAAACCTCTAGCCCTTTACAGAGCACTGAGGTTATTCCATGGGAGGATGAGGAGGGCAACCAAGGCACCGTACAGCCCTACATAGTTACAGGCTTGCCTGTTAACCTCTGGGGCAGAGACATTCTCTCTCAAATGGGACTCATTATGTGCAGCCCTAATGAACTGGTTACTCAACAAATGCTCAATCAAGGCTTTCTCCACGGACAAGGGCTAGGTAAACATTCCCAAGGAATGAACTTATCCACGTTACAAAAAAGGTTAATTGTAATGGCATTGGCTATAAAAATTTATCCTAATGGCTGTTGACATGCCTGTACCCCATGCAGATGAAATATCATGGAAAACTACAGAGCCTGTGTGGGTTGATCAATGGCCTTTAAATTCTGAAAAACTAGCTGCAGCTACAATGTTAGTACAGGAACAACTCGCTGCAGGTCACATTGAACCTACCACCTCCCTCCTATTTTTGTCATAAAAAAAAAGGTCAGGAAAATGGAGACTACTTCGGGATCTCAGAGAAATTAATAAAGCTATGGTACCTATGGGGGCTCTTCAGCCAGGCCTCCCTTCCCCTGTTGCAATACCCACCGGATATTATAAAATTATCATCAATCTAAAAGATTGTTTTTTCACAATCCCCTTACATTTTGAAGACCGCAAATATTTTGCATTTAGCCTGCCAGTAGTCAATTTCAAAGGCCCTATGCCAAGGTTCCAATGGAAGGTTCTACCTCAGGGAATGGCAAACAGTCCTACATTATGTCAAAAATTTGTAGCTTGAATTATTGATCCATTTAGACAACAATGGCCTTCTGTATATCTAATTCATTATATGGATGACATCCTCCTGCCTGGCCCTGACTCCGCTCAACTTCTTATTTACTCTCCAAAACTTTCCAAGGCTCTTACAGGAGCTGGTCTTCAAATAGCACCTGATAAAATTCAATTAAAACCTCCTTATTTATTTTTAGGCTTTGAGCTATTCCATAATAAAATCCTCTCACAAAAGGTTCAGCTCAAAACTAATCATTTAAAAACTCTAAATGACTTCCAAAAACTTCTGGGAGACATCAATTGGCTCAGACCTTATCTTAAGTTAACTACTGGAGAACTTAACCCTTTATTTGACATCCTTAAAGGGGACCCGGATCCCACCTCTAGTCATTCACTAATGGCCCCCCACTCTAAAGGCTCTTCGAGCGGTGGAAGGTGCAATACTAAACCAAAGGGTCACCTTTATCTCTTATGAAAAACCTCTTCTTCTAATTATTTGTGCTACTGAATTCACCCCTACTGGAGTATTTTGGCAGGAGGGACCCCTTTTCTGGGTACATTTGCCTGCTTCACCACCCAGAGTTCTTACCCCCTATACCTCCTGGGTGGCAGAACTTATAAAAATTGGATGCAACCAAAGCAAAAAAATATTTGGCAAAGACCCCACCAAGATTATCCTGCCCTATTCCTCTGCTCAGATTCAATGGTTAATGCAAAATGACGATAAGTGGACCATATCCTGTACTTCTTTTCAAGGAATCCTTGACAATCACTATCCTGCTAACAAGCTTCTCCAGTTTCTCAGGGTCCAACCATTTGTTTTCTCTACACTGACTTCTCCCGACCCCTTCCTCGTGCCTCCCTAGTCTTTACCGATGGCTCCTCCAATGGAGTGGCAGCCTTCACCATAGACAGTCACACCACATCCTTACAATCCCCATTTCACTCTGCTCAATTGGTTGAACTTTTCGCCATCTTACAAGTATTTCAGTACCTTATTCAGTACCAAATACCCCATTTAATCTATATACAGACAGTGCTTATATTGCTCAATCCATCCCTCTCTTGGAGACTGTGCCCTATATAAAACCCACCACAAATGCCACCTTTCTGTTCTTTTCCATTCAACAACTCATACATTCCAGGCAGCACTCCTTTTATATAGGCCATATTCATGCTCATTCTGGCCTTCCTGGACCTTTAGCCACAGGCAATACAATAACTGATAAGGCTACACAACTTGCCCTCCTTGTTGAACTTGACCCTGTAATCCAAGCCAAGAAAGCTCACACCTTACATCACCTTAATGCTCAGACTTTACGCCTTCTTTTTAAAATCACTAGAGAACAGGCTCATCAAATTGTTAAACAATGTACAAACTGCATCACTTTCCTACCTGTTCCCCACTTGGGCATAAATCCCAGAGGTTTGGTTCCCAATGAGATCTGGCAGATGGATGTAACACATGTTCCTTCATTTGGTAAGCTTAAATATCTTCATGTTACAGTGGACACCTTCAGTGGATTTATTTTTGCTAGTCTCCATGCTGGAGAAGCTTCAAAAAATGTCATCGCTCATGTACTCAATTGTCTTGGTGTCATGGGAAAAACTAATGTTATTAAAACTGATAATGGTCCTGGTTATACAGGAAAAAAATTCCAAGACTTCTGTCACCAACTTCAAATCAAACATATTACAGGCATACCCTACAATCCCCAGGGTCAAGGGATTGTCAAGCGTGTTCACTAAACCATTAAAAACACCTTCCAGCCGGGTGTGGTGGCGCACGCCTTTAATCCTAGCACTTGGGAGGCAGAGGCAGGCGGATCTTTGTGAGTTCAAGGCCAGCCTGGTCTACAGAGTGAGTTCCAGGACAGCTGGGGCTACAGGGAGACTCTGTCTCGAAAAGACC
>VZQC01010528.1:227994-247878 GCA_009823505.1 Rhizomys pruinosus
AGTTTGTTCTCGTCATGTTTGTTCTCTCCTTTCTTATTGGACACACAATAATAGAAACATAAAATAAGTTCAAAAACATAAAAAGTTAAAATGACAGTATCCAACACACACCTTGCAATAATGTCATTAAATGTTAATGGCCTCAACTGTCCTGTCAAATGACACAGACTAGCAGAATGGACCAAAACTAAAACCCATCTTTTTACTCTCTTCAAGAAATCCATCTAAAAAAAAAAAAAGAAAGAAAGAAACCCATCTCGCTTTCAGTAATAGACAGTACCTTAGGAAGAAAGGATGGAAAAAAAATATTCCAAGCAAATGGCTCTAAAACACAAGCAGATGTTGAATTTTAATATCTGACAAAATAGACTTCAGACTAAAAGTAGTCAAAAGAGGGTCACTTCATTCTAATCAAAGTAACAATTTATCAAGAAGATTTTACAATCATGAACACACATGCATCAAATTCTGTTGTACCCAAATTCATTAAAATATTACTCTAGAAAATAAAACATAGATTAACTCAAATTCAGTAATTTTAGGTGACTTCTCTTCAGTCAATTTTAGGTGACAGCCTCTTCAATAGACAGGTCAACTGGACAAAGAACACAGAGACATCTGAATTAAATAATACCTTACAAGAAATGGACCAATGTGACATCAGTAGAATATTGCACCCATCTACCAAAGAATTCACTTTCCATTCAACAGCCCACGCAAGCTTTTCAGAAGTTGATCTCACTCTGGGACACAAAGCAAAATGCAACAAATTTTTAAAAATTGAAATAATTCTATGCATTATATCAGACTGCAGTGCAATAATGCTTATCAAAAGAAGCTCCCGAAACAACTTGAAATTATAGAGATTAAACAATACACTCCTGAATGAAGAAACTAAGAAAGAAATAAAAGTCTTCCTGGAAATAAATGAAAATGAGAACACAATGCAACAAAACCACTGGGACACCATAAAATCAGTCCTAAGTGAGATGTTTCTAGCTGTTAGTGCCTACATCAAAAAATCAGAAAGAGCACATGTAAAAGACTTAAGAGCACAAATCAAGATGCTGGAAAGTCAAGAACAAATGAACCCCAAACTAAGTAGATGAGAAGAAATAAAAGCCAGAGGAGAAATGAATGAAATAGAAACAAAGAAAACAATAGAGAAAAATCAATGAATCTAAGAATTTGTTGTTTGAAAGGATAAACAAGATACAGTCCCTTGACCCAGCTAATCAAAAAAAGAAAGAGCAAATCCAAACTAACAAAATCAGAGATGAAATGGGAAACATCACAACAAACACCAAACAAACCAACAAACAAACCAAACCAAAACAACCCCAGAACATTGTAAAGGAATAGTTTAAAAATGGATAAATTTGAAAAATAAAAGAAATGGATGAATTTCTAGAGTCACGGCCATCACCAAAGTTAAACCAAGAAGAGGTCAAAAGCTGAAACGGACCTATAACAAATGAGGAAATTGAAAACTTAATAAAAACTTGCAAAACTAGGTAATGATAAAGCAAAAAAAGAAAACTGTAGACCCATATCCTTAATGAACATGGATGTTTAGATACTAAAAAAAATACTTGAAAACCACATACAGATACACACCAAAAAGATCATCCACCATGATGGTCGGCTTTATTCCAGAGATGCAGGGATGTTTCAACATACATAAGTCAGTAAATGCCATAAAACATATAAATGGACATGAAGACAAAAATCACTAGGTTGTATCAATAGATATACAAAAGGTCTTTGACAAAATCTAACATACATTCATGTTAAAAGTCTTAGAAGGAATAGGTCTGGAAGGAACAACTCAATATCATTAAAGCTATACACAACAAACCCATAGCTAACATCATTCTAAATGGAGAAAACCTGGAAGCGTTCCCATTAAAATCAGGACCAGACAGGGTTGCCCTCTATCTCTGCTCCTTTTTAATGTAGTGTGTGAAACCCTTGCAAGAGCAATAAGACAAGAGAAGGAAATTAAAGGAGCACTATTTGGGAAAGAAGAGGTCAAATTATCTCAACTTGCAGATAATATGATATTATACATAACAGACCCAAAAAATTATACCAGAAAACTAGAAATGATGAATACTTTCAGTGAAGGGGAAGGTTACAAATTTAACTTACAAAACTCAGTTGTTGGGAGCCATGGCCAGCAGGCAACAGTCTTGCCACAGCTTCTAGGGTTAACTTAGGTTTTGGTTTCCCCAAGCCTCATCCATCTAGTACTAGGCAACTGCCCAAGCTTATAGTTTACTTATTAGGATGCCATGCCTCATTTGGCTGGAGCACCCTGCTTCTTCTTGGGGGTTCACCCACCCATAACCTTCCCCAGAGGACAATGGGCAGTTGGGTGTCCTAGCAACCTAACGGCCTCAAACTATGCCAGCTGGGGCTGCTTCCTCCTGCCTGCTTCTATATATAATCTGCCTTACAAAAAATAAACTTTGAGACCTTGATCAGATCTTTGTCTTGGTCTTCTTCTTTGTGTTTGTGTTTGTCTCTCATTCAGGTCATTCTCCCTTCGGGTCCTTGTTGAAGACCCCGCGGGCAGGGGCACTCAGTGACTTAGGTAAATAAAGAAGAGGGCCTTATTTAGAAGTTTGGGTTCTCCCAGACAGACAGGTGGTAATGCATATACAGTGATTTGTAGATAAGATCTCTTCTCTTTGTAAAGCAATTCCCGTCTTAATGGATCAAAGTGTCCTTTCTTCTTTCCAGCTGATTGTTTTGAGAAATCTTAGCATACCTAGAGATGTTAGTTTCCATAGTTTGTACATCTTTGGAGGGGGTTTTGGTGGATAGACATGGGTGCGTGCTCAGTGTGTGGAGGCCAGAGGTCAATATATCCAGGGTTTTCCTTGATGACATCACCTCCCACTTTTTTTTTCCCAAACAGGGGTGTCCACTGAAGCTTGAATTCATCAATTCTGCTGGGGTTCGCTGGCTAATGAGATTAAGGCATCTGCTTGTTTCTGGTCTGCCTCTCCAGCACAGAGAATAGAGAAACACACACTCCCACCCTACTTTTACACAGTGTTCAGACTGGATTCACACTCAGATCTTTATGGTTGTTTAGTAGCACATCTCCTGCCAGTCTCTCTGTAAGCCTTATGATACAAATGAGACATTTGAATAGAGCCTAATAAAAAAGAGTAGTCAAAATTAACATGAAAAAGCCTGTTAGGAAGAAAATTGGAAACCTTTCCCTGTCATGTAAGAAACAACATGTGCAGGAAAAATCTCACAGTCCTAGGGGAAAGCCAATACCATATGACATGACTTATGAAGGAATGACACACTGGACCTGATGCTTTTGAGCCGCTTTCCTTTTTGATCTCACCAGCCTATAACTATGCATCTCAGTGTATTTTTCTTTCTGAATAAGCTGTCTTTTTCTATCACTGGTCATGTGTCCCTGGTCCACTGTTGTTCTGGAATACTGCCTGGAAATGTCAGAGAGTGACCTCTGGACTCTGATCCACAAATATCACAGTTGGTGTCACCGGCCTGGAAATTGTGTGTATATTTTTCCCTTCCATACTTCCACAGGTTTCCCTTTCCTCTGGGCACTTGGCAGTCCTGGGTGAGCTCCCACCAGGGGCTTGATGATAGAACGGGCAGTGTATTGGTTACTTGTCTGGTTGCTGTGAGAAAAAACTAAAAAAGAAGCAAACTTAAGGGAGGAACAGTATATTCTGATGTATGTTCCAGGAAGACAATTTCTATCTTGGTGCAGAAGGCAGCCAATCACAGGGAGGTAGATTCTACCTCTTCCTCACTCTTCCCTTGTATGGTTTGTGGATTTCAAATGGGCCAAGCACATGCCTGGACTCTCTCTTCTATCCTGTGGGATATTTACTGAGAAGTGCATGCATTGGCTGGCAGCTCAAAAATAATGTCAGCTATGGTGGGCTGAATGCCTTTCTCCACCTGAGGGAAGAAGATGATGACACAGGACTTTGAATTCTAATTGACTGAGCAACCCCATGGCTTGGAGGAAGAACAGGAAGTGTCTCCGGAGTTGCTCTAGACAGCAGTAGCTGCTCTGCCAAGACAGGAGTAAGTTCTGCTTGGACACCAACCTCCTGGGGTTGGGCAGGGTCTGTCCTGGAGAGGAACCTGTGCTAGGAAGAGGAGTGCTTCTTCACCATTTTAGCCCCTGCCGTCGTTTCGTATTCTGGGTTGGCCCTGGCCAGACAAGGCTTCCAGCTGTGCTGTCCAATCAGGAGCTCCGAGTGCAGGCGGGAGGCGGGCTCTGTTCTGCAGCCTGACCTGGTTCCCTAGGTGGTTGTAGGAGGCAGCGCCAGTGCTGCACCGTGAGCAGGCCGACTGCAGCCCGAAGGCGGGCTCTATGCTGCTGCCAGGTGGCGGGTTCTGCGCGTCAGGCTCTGCTCCGTGGCTGTGGGAGTCGTCGCGAGTGCGCTGTGGGGAGCTTCGGGAAAGGCTGGAAATCCTGTGTTATGGGTGAATGGAGATCCGAATCGCGGATTAGCAGCGTGGGAATTTGGATTTGGTGATATCGCGGGAACAACGGAAGCCGGCCATGAGTGAGCCGGGGGGGGCAGTCTTGTGCACAAACGAGCGTGGCAGCAGGTTCGGTGGCGTGTTGTCCAGGGGAAGGGCTGGGAGTGGGCTGGTCTGGGAAAGTCCCAGGTCCCAGGGGCGTGGGGCCGCTGGAAGCAGGCAAGGGACCGCTTCCCGACGCTGTCGCTGTAGACCCTGATACTAAAAAAAAACAAAGTGGCGAACGTGTAATGGCTGATTATCCTGCTACGTGGGGGAGGGGGGAGGTGCGTGCAGATGCTGGGGCCCGGGGGCGCTGACCGATGGTAGGGTGCTCCTGCGCTTAGCGCCTTTGGTGGCTGGAGTGTGGTGGCTGTCCAGGCAGCCTCTATTTGCTTTTGGTGCAGTGGTGGACAAGTGTTGGGAAAGGAACAGCAGAGTCTAAAACTCAAGGTGGGAAGAAACGGAGAGGGCTTGCAGCTGGGTGGGAGATAGGCAAGCTGTTGGGGAAGAGGAAAAAAAAAAAAGTCTTTCCACATATTTACCCTGGGGCGGGGAAAAGGGTGGAGAAAAGAGGGACCAGGACTGAGCAAGTCTGCACCAGTAGAGGAAGAACCCCTCGAGCGCCCCGCTCTGTGCGCCCTCCCACTCTGCAGTGCCCTTACTTTCCACGTTTGCTTTCTCCGGTCTGAAAATAACCTTGAGCTATGAGGTTAAAATCTAGGGACTGCTGGTTAACCCATGCTATCTCTCCTCTGAGAAGCATCGTATTATGAGAGCAGTCTCTTTTTTAATTTTCAAAAAATATTTTTTTTTTTTTGACTTTTGGTATTTTTGTTTTTTTGTCTCCTTTAGCCCCAGCTGAGCTTCGGACGGCATTTGTAGCCCAGGATGGCCTTAGAACTCACAGAGATCTGCTGCTTCTTTGCCATCCGTGCTGGTGTAAAAGTTGGAGGCAACACTGTAGCCAGTTCATACTCTTGTTAATCGCCAGAGCATTTAGGAGGCAGAGGCGAGGCAGGAGATCCATCGGATCTACATAGCAAAGTTCCAGACTCTCGGAGCCACAGGAGAGAACTCAGTAGCAAAAGACAGAACAAACAAACAAACAAAAAAGGTGGGCGTTCGGGGGTTGTTTAGAGTTGGACATGCTTAAAATTATCATCGTGACTCCTGTCATGCTCTTTGTCCTGTGGAAGTGGAAGATGTAGTAAATCAGGGTTTGTGTGAATCCTCATGTCCTGGTAGTCTGCCTTTAGCTTGGGATTGCTCAGGGGAGTTTTCTGTGAATGCCCTTTGAAGATTGTTTGCTGTGTGGTCTTTCCTGGAAGAGGCTCCTCCCACCTGCCTCCCTTTCATTGGCTGTCTTGGTCTCCCTCTCCTCGCCCTCTGTTCCTTTGCCTCACCCTGTCTCTCCCCAGCCCTCTCTCTCCCTCCCTCTCCCGTCTACTTCCATCCATCCTCTCCGCTCCTCGTGTTCCCAGCACAGCTCACTTATTCCTACTATAAATGATGTGGATTTTTAAAAGATTTTATTTTTTTTTTTTTTTTTTTTTTTTTTTTTTTTTTTTTTTTTTTTTTTTTTTTTTTTCCTGGAATTGGAGTTTTCCTGGAAGTGGAGTTATGTATTGGGAGTGGCTTCATGTTACTGGTGGGAATCAAGCACAAATGATCTGTGAATACACCTGGTGACCAGGGAGCCATCTCTCCAGTTCCACTGTGCAGGTGTTTTAAAGAGGGAAGCCCCCTTTGTTCATTCCCCGTAAGGCCCCACATGTTTGGGGCCTCTCCAAACAATGGGGCTTGTCCCATTTTTTGCTGTCTAATGTTCTTCCCCCCTCTAGGTCCGGTCTTGTTCCCAAAGCTCTTTCTCCTCATAAACCTCACTTCCTGAAGGGAATTGTGTCATCTTCCCTTTTCCTGAGTTGACCACTATTGGCTCTGTTATGTCTTTATTGTTACATCTAACAGAGGCTCAGTGGTTTTTGAGTCCTACAGCAAGAGGATGAATTTGATCCTTAAGAGGCTTGTGAATCCCTTAGATCTCTTATTCTTCTATGGCTAACTCTGGCTGACAAGGAAGAGTAAGCATAAGGTACAAGTCGATTCCCACCCATCCCTGTGCCCAGATGCAGGAGATACAGAGTGTACTGTAGGAATGGCATCAAATGAGCAGAGCTCTTAGGTGAGATCTTATAAAGGGCTTGCTGATTCTTAGGGAAAGTTGGGTGATGGGTGTGGCAAAGGCTGTGGTGCATGTGTGGATCAGCTTATAGAGAGGAGTGATTTCCTCATGGAAAGTGGGACTTGGGAAGTTCCAGCATGTGGCCACATCTAGGCAGAAAAGGAGTCATCCCTAAAAAGGAGTGAGTTAAGGCAGGAAGGAAATGGGAACCACAACCTCTAAGAATGGTTTCACACGACTGGGTCACGATTGTGTGGGAACCAGGGCTGTTTTTTCATTTCTCATCACCAGTGTTGGAAGTCTTTTGTGTCTTTAGGACTCTGTCAGTTGGGTGGAGTGGGAGGGAATATTGAAGAGCTTCTGAGAATGGGCTGTTCTTCCCGGGTATAGTTTCAGCACAAGCAGATTCTGCAGAGTGGACAGGAATTGAGATTGTGGTGTAACGTGTTCTCTCAATGTGAAGTAGTGCCCCATGGTTTGGGAGGACCAAGGTGACATTGAAAGGGTCCATATATACTATCCTCATTTATTTTTGAATGTTAGAAATTTTGTATTTCTTCCAAATATGTATTCATGTGTAATATCATTGTTTTGTTGATGCGGCTCCCAGATGAGTCATGACGTCAGGAAGTGGGGAGGCCTGAGGGGACAACTTTGTGGCGCTGTTTTCTCTATATACCTTCTATGGAGATGGGAGGGAAAGGTTGGAGAGCTTTCTGAGAATGGTATTTACTTTCCACACAATAGGTCAGCACAAGCAGATTCTCAGAGATGACTGAACTGAGATCGTGTTTTTTGTCCATGTGTATGTGTTTCATCTGAACGCAGGTATGTGTGAAAGTGTCCACATGTTTTTGGAGGCCAGAGGTTGACAGTGAGTATTCCACGGTGACTTATTCATTTTTTGTAATTTAGATATTTTTTACACTGTATTTTCTGGGGAAGAAGTGTATATCGTGGTGTGGAGGTGGGCTCCCATGGGTTGGTCGAGGATGCTGGGTGTGAGAGACTGGGGACAACTGTTGGATGTGGCTCAGTTTTTCTTCTACGTTATGTGGGTATTGTGTGGATTAAATTAGCTGAATTGCCGATTTGCCTATCAAGTGCTTTTATCCTCTGACCCAACTTGGTGCCCCCCACTTCTTGATTGCTGTAGCCTCTCTCACTGAACCAAGAGGTCAGCAGTTCTCTTAGACTGGAAACCCAATGTGCTCTAGGCATCCTGTGATTTCTCCCTCGCGCGTGCCACAACTGTGTCAGGGTGTTCTGTGACAGGTTTTTTTTTTGTTTTTTAATATTTTTTTTTTGTGACCGAGTCTTTTTTATTTAGTCCCAGGAATCCAGTTTATTGTCCTTAATGCTTATGTGATGAGCACTTTATAAGTGAGCTGTTTCCTCAATCCCTAAATTACATTTTATTTGGCATTTTTTTGCTTTTAGTTTTTATTTTTTCCTCCTTCTTTAAAAAATTAATTCTTTGAGAATTTCATACAGTGTCTTTTGATTGTATTCATCCTTACAACTCCTTCCAGATCCACCATGTGCTTCCCCCCCATTTTGTGTCTGCTGCTTTTTTAAACCTATCAAGTCCAATGTCGATCAGCTGTTCATAGACATCTTTCTTATTTCGATTTTAAGTTTATATTACGCTAAAATATGCATAAATGCCCTGCACCCATATACCAAAATTCCAAGTCTGAAAATAAATGGGAAGTTAATTCTAGAACAGGTTAAAGGAATTCAAAACAAATATAAGAGCACAGTTTCTTTCATAGCAGAAGGGATATAACAAGTAACTTGTTCAGTTTTGCTTTAAGCAACTAGGTACTTGGTGCTAGTATCCACAAAATGAGGGAAGCCATTCACCATTTTTTTTTCCTTTTTGTGGTTTTCTTCTTGCTGGGACTAGTGTGCTACTTCACGTAACATAATATCTTCCTAGTTCCATCTATTTTACCGTGCAAAGTTCATGATGACATTTTTTTTTTTTTTTTTCTTTACTGCTGTAGAGAACTCCATTCTGTAGATGTATCACACTTTTCTTTTTCTCTAATCCACCTAATGTTTGGTTAGGGGCACTGGGCTCATTACAGCTAATTGCTGTTGTGAATAGAGTTGCAATTAACATGATTGTGCATTATCTCTGCAGTAGGATGAAGTCTTGTGGGTAGATACCCAGGAGTGGTGTGACTGGGTCCGGTGGTAAGCTCTTTTGAGTCTTTTTTGAAAGGTGACCGTAACGGATTAATCCATAGGGGGCGGACAAGTTTAATTCTCACCAGCAGTGGAATGAGTTCCCCCTTTCCCCACATCCTCTCCAAGAATTTGTTTGCATTTGTTTTCTTGATCCTACCAGTCTTATTGGAGTGAGAAGATAATCTAAAGTGCTTTTAATTTGCAATTGCCGTAATCATTGTCAAGGTTGAACACTTTTTTTTTTTTGGTCTTTTTGGAGACAGGGTCTCCTGTAGCCCCAGCTGGCCCCTGAACTCACGCTGTAGACGCGGCTGGGGCCTTGAACTCACAAAGAGCCGCCTGCCTCTGCTTCCCAATTGCTAGGATTAAAAGAGTGCTAGGATTAAAGGGGCGTGCACCGCCGCCACGCCCTCTCGAGTGTTGAACACTTGTTTAAGATGTTTCTCAGCCCATCTCTAATTGCCTTCCTCACTTGTGAAGTCTCTGTTCCGTCTCTTTACTACACTCCATTTTTGTTTTTTTTTTTGTTTTTTTTTTTTGGTCTTTCGAGACAGGGTCTCCTTGTAGCCAAGCTGTCATGGAACTCACTCTGTAGACCAGCTGGCCTTTAACTCCATTTTTTGAGTGTGCCATTTGCTTTCTTAGTTCTTTTGGTTTTTGGGTAGTTTAGATATTCTGGAAGTAATGCGTTGTCAGATGTATAAGAGGCAAGGTGAAGGTTCCTCCCGCTCTGTGGGGTTTCTCTTCATTTCTCTTCACATCCTGATTGGTATTTTTGTTTTTTTTTTTTTTTTTTTTGTTCTGTGATAGAAGCTTTTTGGGGGAGTTTAATGAGGTCCCAACTTGTCAATTGTAGTTACCTTATTTCCGGCACAGCTGCTGTCTGAGTTTAGAAAGTCTTTTCCAAATGACTATGTCTTGTAGGTTGCTGCTAAAGTTTTCTTATATTACCTTCAGAGTTTCTGGTTTCTCATCGAGGTCTTTGATCCATTTGGAGTTGATTTTTGTGCAGGGTGAGAGGCAGGGGTTTAATTTTATCCTTCTACAAGTGGTGATTCACTTTTGCCAACACCATTTGCTGAAGATGCTGTCTTTCCTCCACTGAGTTTTCTTGGCCCCTGTGTCAAAGATGAGATGGCTAAAATTGTATGTTCTCAAGTTTGATCTTCAATTTTGTTCCAAGTTTAGATCTTCCAGTTTTGTTCAATGGTTCTGTTTTTTGTGCCAGTACCAGGACCAGGCTGTTTTTAAATAGGATCTAGGTACTTGGTATAGTTGGTGAAGGTCTTGTATAAGAGATCCCCTGTATTGCCTTCTTTTTTGCTCAGGGATTGCCTTTGTGGCTATTTTTTGGGTCATTTTGTTTTTCCATAGAAATTAAAGGATTTTTTTCCCAAGCCTGTAAGAAACTCTTGAGGATTTTAATTGGATTGCATTGGAAATCATTTTTTTTTTCCTTTTTCTCTTTAATACAGTTACTGCATCATATGCAATCAACAGACCAACTACTGTAAACTTAAGGAAAGCTCAGTTTAGTGGGTATATCGTGCTGAAGGGCACTGAATCGTTATATTAATTGAATGGTAAAAATGGACATGTTTTTTCTACATTAATTTTGTCCGGTAATCCAGGTGAGGCTGAGGTGTTGCGTTAATCCATCTTCTGATGTTCTTCTATCAGTTTCCTTCTTCAGGGGTTTAAATTTTTGGTGTATAGCAATCGGATTGTGGTGGGTGGTCTTTGGAGTTTAATGGGTGGTGTGTTCCTAGGATAATATTTTTTTTTTTTTTTCCTGCTGGGCTATTATGAGTGGGGAAGGGGTGTCCATTGTATTCATTCTAAATGTTGTTTGTTGTTGGTGTAAGAAATTCTACTGATTTTTCTAAGTTAACTGTGTATCCTGGACAGCTTGAACTGAAACTTTTAATCTTTTCTAGGAGATTTTCTGGTGGAGTTTTTTTTTTTTTATATTTTTACTGAAACTTTTAATCATCTGCAAAAAGGGATAGCTTGACTTCCTCGTTTCCAATGAGTACTCCGTTAAATCCTTTTTTTTTCTTTTTTATTGTTTTTTTTTGCACTTATTGCCCTAGCAAGTTGTTTCAAGAACTGCATTGAGAGGAGTGGTGACAGGTGAAGTCTTGCCAGGTTCCTACCTTAAGGGGATGCTTTTTTCTCCATTTAGGATGATGTTGGTGGTGTGGGTTTGTATTATTATATTATTATTATATTATATTAGTATATTATTATTTTGAGTACAAGGGTCTCCTAGAGCCCCAGCTGGAACTCACTCTGTATACCAGCTGGCTTGAATGGACAAGAAACACAAACTGAATCAAAGCAGAGAACTGGGGGTGATGGCAGGAGACCTCAACAAGCTTGGCGGTGAGAAATTGAGTGGCAGGTGATCACTGCTTGGTGAGGGAGGAGAATTGATCTTTAAGGAGATGNTTTTCCATCATACCCTATTTGTTCTCAACTTCTTAGCACTGGATGCCCAGGGAAAATCTGCAGCTGAACGTCTATGGCACCCACAAACTGATAAAAATTATGCCACTGCTATGTGGAAAGACCCCCTCACCTCTCAGTGGAATGGTCCCGATCTGATACTCATATGGGGTCGAGGACACATTTGCATCTTTGACACCAAAGAGGACGCTGCCAGATGGCTCCCTGAATGCTTAATTAAACAAGTTAATAATAACCCTTCCAGGGGTTAAATATTCCCCTGAGAAAACAATTCTCTAATTTTTTCTTACAGACATGGCTTCCAGTGGCATGCCTCACCTGTGGATTCTCTTGGTAAGCCTCCCCCACCTTCCCCTCACATCAAAAGGAAAGGCAGTAACCTCTCCATTCGCATGGAGGTTTTACATGACTGAAAACTGGACTAATTATGCCCAAACAGAAAATTATGGCCACCTCCTAGCCACCGCAGACTGCCCCCCTGTGGGATGCCAGAATGCAATTCTACTTAACTTCAATGACTTCAAAAGATCACCTAATAAAGTTGCTCCAGCCTTATGCTTCCTGTTTGACCAGACAGAGCCCAACTGCAAAAACTATTACGTTGATAAAAATGTTGGGTGTCCCTATAAGTACTGCAAAATTCATATCGCTCAAACACCAAAAAGGGATTTACCCCTTAACCAACATCCATATAAGGGCCCCTCCCTTTTTAAAGAAAATGAAGGATTTACTTTCGTTGTTTGGGACCCTTGGGATACTAGATGGACCTCACCTGTTAAGGGAGCTATGTACTCAAACGAAATCGAATATTACCCAAGCAGCAAAGTGTACATATGGTGTGCCCTTGTTCAGGTTCAATCAACTGTTCATCTGGCTATCCAAGATAAAGAAAAAGAACTAAATGTACAGCTCACACCGTTAAGTTCTCCACATCCATTCTCATGGCTTACACTTCTCAGAGAAGGTTTAATGATCGCAAATATCTCGGGAATAGGAAAGATTTCCGCTTGCTTCTTCTGTGCTGCCCTGGGGAGACCTCCATTGACAGCTGTGCCTTACCCTAATTACTTCTTCTAGCCCTTCATCACACACCTTATCTATCACAGGAGTTTCACTGTTCAGCCTCCCCGAACAGAAACAATTTGCATTTTGTTACAGTAATGCTAATACTTTTCTGTGTAACCAGACTCAGACACCCAATTCTACTTATTAGGCTCCCAAAGGATTCTTTTTCTGGTGTAATGGTACTCTTTCTAAAAATTTGACCCTCCCCCGTAAAAACAATCTTTTGTGCCTCCCGGTCACTCTGATAACTTAACTATTCTTACCCCCGCAGAGTTTCAAAGCCAAACGTTCTATGTCCATCCTGGCCGTAAAAGAGCCATTTTCCTCCCAGTTGTTGCAGGAATTTCTCTTGCCACTGCTGCGGTGGCAACAGGCTTGGCCGCTGGGGCCCTAGGACATTCCCTTACTTCAGCAATTCCAAATTGCAATAGATGCCTCCGCTGAATCATTAGCTTCCCTACAGAGACGGATTACTTCCCTCGCCCAAGTAGCTCTTCAGAATCGAAGGGCTTTAGATCTTATCACTGCTGAAAAAGGAGGCACTTGCCTTTTTCTTGGTGAGGAATGCTGTTTTTATATAAATGCGTCTGGATTAGTTGAAACTCAAGTCGCAAAACTTAATCAACTAAGCAATGAGCTACATAAACAAAAATTTTCCTCGGCAGCAGATGAATGGTGAAAATCATTTGTGTTCTCTCTTTTAATGCCATTCCTGGGACCCCTCATTGTCCTCCTACTTTTGGTAACCCTAGGACCTTATGCTATTAACAAATTGATATCTTTTATCAAACAACAGGTTGACTCTATAACAGAAAAATCTATTCAGGTTCATTACCATCGCCTGGATCTTGTGGACCGTGGACTGTCAGAACCGGGATCAACTGAATAATTCCTCCCCCCTCTTTTATTTGCCAACTATAGATCCACTGCTTTCAGTTTAAATTAGGTGAGGCTAAGCACCACAAGGGAAGGTCCACGAACTGCCTCTGAATTCACTGAGAGAATACCTGGCTTGCATGGAGGTTGATATAAAAAAATAAATAAATTGCAAAAACGCCCTTCCTCCCCTCCACAAAAGATATCAAGGGCCAACGATATTAAAACCTTGGAGGAGCCAGGTCCCTTCTCCCCCAGTTGGTTAAAGCCCACCACTACATGTGGAGCTCCCCCTCTTTTTGTGTAAAAGAAGGGAGGAGATGTTGGGAGCCATGGCCAGCAGGCAACGGTCTTGCCACAGCTTCTAGGGTTAACTTAGGTTTCTGTTTCCCCAAGCCTCATCCATCTAGCACTAGGCAACTGCCCAAGCTTATAGTTTACTTATTAGGACGCCATGCCTCGTTTGGCTGGAGCACCCTGCTTCTTCTTGGGGGTTCACTCAGTCATAACCTTCCCCAGAGGACAATGGGCAGTTGGGTGTCCTAGCAACCTAACGGCCTCAAACTATGCCAGCTGGGGCTGTTCTCTCCTGCCTGCTTCTATATAATCTGCCTTACAAAAAATAAACTCTGAGACCTTGATCAGATCTTTGTCTTGGTCTTCTTCTTGAGTCTGGGTTTGTCTCTCATTCAGGTCATTCTCCCTCGGGTCCTTGTTGAAGACCCCACGGGCGGGGGCAAATGGCACCCAACGTGGGGCTCGGGGTGCAAGAGCTGACCTGAACGCTGCTCATCAGAGAGAGGACGTCCTTCCTTCATATGGATCACCACCCAGCAGGTGAGTCAGATCCGCACTGGTGATCACTACAGGAGTACCCGCCTGTATTACAGATCATGAGAGGTAAGTGGAGTGGCAGAAGCTCAGGCAAGACAGCTTGAAACATAGCTGGGCATGAGAGAATAGGACAAACTATCGTGGTTATAAAAGGGTAAATGAACCCTCAAGGCACAAGGAAAGGGTTAAGAGTAAGAATTTAGTTAAGTTCCTCAAGACAGAAGGAACCATGGGACAAACACTTAGTAAGCATGAATTGTTTATACCAGGGCTAAAGACTTCTCTTAAGACACGAGGAACTGGTGCGCAGCGGCGTGTGTGGTGCCGTGTGCAGACCCGCGTGTGGCGCAGGCAAGGACCCTGAAAATAAACAGTCGCTTCCTTGCGAGTCGCCTTCCCGGGCCTGCGTCCGAGTCTCCCCCGTTGCGGGCCACTCAGACGCCGAAGCTCTAACTGCAGCCATGAGCAGCAACGAATGCTTCAAGTGTGGACGATCTGGCCACTGGGCCAGGGAGTGCCCTACTGGTGCGGTCGCGGTCGTGGAATGAGAAGCCGTGGCAGAGGTGGTTTTACCTCAGATAGAGGGTTCCAGTTTGTTTCCTCATCTCTTCCAGACATCTGTTATCGCTGTGGTGAGTCTGGTCATCTTGCCAAGGATTGTGATCTTCAGGAGGATGCCTGCTATAACTGCGGTAGAGGTGGCCACATTGCCAAGGACTGCGAGGAACCCAAGAAAGAGAGAGAGCAATGCTGCTACAACTGTGGCAAGCCAGGCCACCTGGCTCGTGACTGTGACCATGCCGATGAGCAGAAGTGCTATTCTTGTGGAGAATTTGAACATATTCAAAAAGACTGCACCAAAGTGAAGTGCTATAGGTGTGGAGAAACTGGTCACGTAGCCATCAATTGCAGCAAGACAAGTGAAGTCAACTGTTACCGCTGTGGCGAGTCAGGGCATCGTGCACAGGAATGCACGATTGAGGCTACAGCCTAATTATTTTCCTTTGTCGCCCCTCCTTTTTCTGATTGATGGTTATATTATTTTCTCTGAATCCTCTTCACTGGCCAAAGGTTGGCAGATAGAGGCTGTTCCCGGGCCAGTGAGCTTTACTTGCAGTGTAAAAGGAGGAAAGGGGTGGAAAAAAAAAAAACAGAATTTCTGCATTTAACTACAAAAAAAGTTTATGTTTAGTTTGGTAGAGGTGTTATGTATAATGCTTTGTTAAAGAACCCCCTTTCCGTGCCACTGGTGAATAGGGATTAATGAATGTGAAGAGACAAGTCAGACCAGTAAGCCCTTCTGGGTTTCTTATGTTCCCATGTAGGAGGTAAAACCAGTTCTGGAAGTATCTGAGCTTCCATAAATAACTTTAATTTTTTAGCATATTGATGGCCTTGGATTGTCTGACCTCAGTAGCTATTAAATAACATCAAGTAACATCTATATCAGGCCCTCATAGAACATACAGTTGAGTGGGAGTAAACAAAATGAAAAGACATGTTAATGGCTATGCTAGAGATCAGGTTAAAAGCCTAGACAGGAACAGCTTCATCATAATGTTGATGCTGGAAATACAGATGGCAATAGCAAGGTGTAGAACACATTTTTTTCAAAGACAAAATCTAAAACCCAGAGTAAACATTGATGCTCAGTTAGCATCATTTGGAGCTATTCAGGAATTGCAGAGAAATGCATTTTCACAGAAATCAAGATGTTATTTTTGTATACTATATCACTTAGACAACTGTGTTTCATTTGCTGTAATCAGGTTTTTAAAGTGAGATGGAATAAGCAACCGAAGTCCTAGAAAATAGAAAATGTGATTTTAAACTATTCCAATAAAGCTGGAGGAGGAAGGGGAGTTTGACTAAAGTTCTTTTTGTTTGTTTTAAATTTTCACCAATGTATATAGAACAAAATACCATATTAAAGAGGGGAATGTGGAGGACTATTTTTTTTATATATATAAAAAAAAGACACGAGGAACTAGGGTTAAGAAAAAGGATCTAGTTGATTTCTTCATTTTTCTAGAGGGTGTCTGCCCTTGGTTTCCCCAAGAAGGAACCATAGATGAAAAACGGTGGAGCTGTGTTGGTGACTGCCTAAAAGATTATTATCAAGCCTTTGGCCCTGAAAAAGTCCCTGTACAGGCATTTTCTTATTGGAATCTAATAAATGATGTTCTACAAGTTGTTCACTTTCAGCCAGAGATTTCAAAAATAGTACAAGATGGTGAAAATTATCTTAACAAAGATTTTAAGGCTAGTCAAATCTCTCCTTGTTCAAAAGTCTCCCCTAAAGGCCATAGTCCTTCCCCCCCTGCCTCTAAATGCCCTTCTGTCTCAATCCCCATACCAGACCCTAAAAGTGATCTCACACCTGAACTCCCCGATTCTAAATCTCTTTACCCTGTCCTATCGGAATTTAAATCTCAAGCCCCCCATGATGATTCCCTTTNCGTGGCTGTGGGAGTCGTCGCGAGTGCGCTGTGGGGAGCTGAGGAGAGCGCGGGAACCCGGAAGCCGGCCATGGTGAGCCTGGGCAGGCTGTCCCCAGACGGGAGCAGGGGCTGCTGTTGCCGCTGGAGTGGGCTGGGCTGGGTCCTCCCTGGGCTGGGCTGGCAGCGGGACCGCTTCCCGCGCTGTCCTGGAGACCCGGATCCTAACGTGGTCGCCCGTGGCTTTTCCTGCTACTGCTGCATCTGCCCGGGGCGCTGACCTGGAGGCTCCGCCTGCGCTGGTGGCTGTAGTGTTGGTGTCTGTCCAGGGCGCCTGATCTTGCTTTGGGTGCAGTGTGGACAAGTGTTGGGAAAGGAACAGCAGAGTCTAAAACTCAAGGTGGGAAGAAAACGGAGAGGGCTTGCAGCTGGGTGGGAGATAGGCAAGCTGTGTGGGGAAGAGGATTATTCCACATATTTACCCTGGGGCGGGGAAAAGGGTGGAGAAAAGGGGACCAGGACTGAGAAGTCTGCACAGTAGAGGAAGAGGAAGCCCCCGGCCGCTCTGTGCGCCCTCCACTCTGCAGTGCCCTTACTTTCCACGTTTGCTTTCTCTCCTGATGAAATAAACCTTGACTACTGCGGATCCCTGCTGCTCTCTGGACAGAACTGAGAAGCAGCCTTATTGAGGCATAGTTGCGTACACTTTTTTTTCCAAAAAAATATTTTTTTTTCTTTTGGTCTTTTTGAGACAAGGTCTCCCTTTAGCCCCAGCTAGCCTGGAACTCGCTCTGTAGACCAGGCTGGCCTTGAACTCACAGAGATCTGCCTGCTTCTGCCTCCAGTGCTGGGATTAAAGGCTTGAGCAACCACTGTAGCCAGTTGCATACTCTTTTAATCCCAGCATTTAGGAGGCAGAGGCAGGCAGATCTCTGTGAGTCTACATAGCAAGTTCCAGACCATCTGGAGCCACAGGGAGACTCAGTATCAAAAAGACAAAACAAACAAACAAACAAAAAAGGCAGTCTGTTGTTTGAGTTGACAGGTCTTAAAATTATGATACGTGACTCCTGCATGCTCTTTGTCCTGTAAGTTATATGTAAGTAAATCAGGTTGTGTGAATCCTAAATGTCTGGTAGTCCCTTTGTTCTTGGGATTGCTCAGGGGAGTTTTCTGTGAATGCCCTTTGAAGATTGTTTGCTGTGTGGTCTTTCCTGGAAGAGGCTCCTCCCACCTGCCTCCCTTTCATTGGCTGTCTTGGTCTCCCTCTCCCTCGCCCTCTTCCTTTTCCTCCCCCTGTCCTTCCCCCAGCCCTCTCTCTCCCTCCCTCTCCCTTCTTCCCTCCATCCATCTCCCTCTCTCCCCTCACAGCTCACTTATTCCTACTATAAATGAATGTGGATTTTTAAAAAAGATTTATTCTTCTTAGACACTTATACGTGTGTGCGCACTCAGGAGTGCAGGTGCCCATGGTGGTCAGAGGATAAGTGATCCTCCTGGAAGTGGAGTTATGTATTGGGAGTGGCTTCATGTTACTGGTGGGAATCAAACACAAATGATCTGTGAATACACCTGGTGACCAGGGAGCCATCTCTCCAGTCCACTGTGCAGGTGTTAAAGGGAAGCCTTTCCTTCCCCGTAAGGCCCCCAACATGTTTGGCCTCTCCAAACATGCCTTGTCCCATTTTCTGTCTAATGTTCTTCTTTCCCCCCTCTAGGTCCCGTCTTGTTCCCAAAGCTCTTTCTCCTCATAAACCTCACTTCCTGAAGGGAATTGTGTCAGCTTTTCTTTTCCTGAGTGACCACTATTGCTCTGTTATGTCTTTATTGTTACATCTAACAGAGGCTCAGTGGTTTTTGAGTCCTACAGCAAGAGGATGAATTTGATCCTTAAGAGGCTTGTGAATCCCTTAGATCTCTTATTCTTCTATGGCTAACTCTGGCTGACAAGGAAGAGTAAGCATAAGGTACAAGTCAATTCCCACCCATCCCTGTGCCCAGATGCAGGAGATACAGAGTGTACTGTAGGAATGGCATCAAATGAGCAGAGCTCTTAGGTGAGATCTTATAAAGGGCTTGCTGATTCTTAGGGAAAGTTGGGTGATGGGTGTGGCAAAGGCTGTGGTGCATGTGTGGATCAGCTTATAGAGAGGAGTGATTTCCTCATGGAAAGTGGGACTTGGGAAGTTCCAGCATGTGGCCACATCTAGGCAGAAAAGGAGTCATCCCTAAAAAGGAGTGAGTTAAGGCAGGAAGGAAATGGGAACCACAATCACTGCTAAGAAGGGTTCACACTCTGGGTCACATTGTTGTGGGACCAGGGCTGTTTCATTTTCTCATCACCAGTTGGAAGTCTTTGTGGTCTGTTAGGACTCTGTCATTTGGTGGAGTGGGAGGGAATTTGAAGAGCTTCCTGAGAATGGTCTGTTCTTCCCAGGGTGATAGTTCAGCACAAGCAGATTCTCAGAGTGGACTGAATTGAGATTGTGTGTACGTGTTCATCTCAATGTGAAGGTATCCACATGGTTTTGGAGGCCCAAGGTGACATTGAAGGAGTCCATATATTACTATCCTCATTATTTTTTGAATTTAGAAATTTTATTTCTTCCCATTATGTATGCATGTGTATATCATTTGTTGGTGGAGCGGCTCCCATTTGTCATGACTCATGTGTGGAGGCCTGAGGACAACTTTGTGGCTCGGTTTTCTCTATTACTTCTATGGAATGGGAGGGAAATTGAACAGCTTTCTGAGAATGGTATTTACTTTCCACACAATAGGTCAGCACAAGCAGATTCTCAGAGATGACTGAACTGAGATCGTGTTTGTGTTCCTGTGTATGTGTTCATCTGAACGCAGGTATGTGTGAAAGTGTCCACATGTTTTTGGAGGCCCAAGGTTGACATTGAGTGATTCCACGTTACTTATTATTTTTTAATTTAGTTTTTTTTACTGTTATGTATTCATGTGTATATCGTGTGTGGAGTGGCTCCCATTTGTCATGATGCATGTGTGGAGACCTGAGGACAACTTTGTGGCTCAGTTTTTCCTTCTACGTTCATGTGGGTTTTGTGGATTAATTATACTGAATTTGCCGATTTGCCATGCAAGTGCTTTTATCCTCTGACCCAACTTGGTGCCCCCCACTTCTTGATTGCTGTAGCCTCTCTCACTGAACCAAGAGGTCAGCAGTTCTCTTAGACTGGAAACCCAATGTGCTCTAGGCATCCTGTGGTTTCTCCCTCCTCACAACTGTGGCATGTGTGCTGTGACCAGTTTTTTTTTTTTTTT
>VZQC01010528.1:253566-322357 GCA_009823505.1 Rhizomys pruinosus
TTCTGAGCACTTGCTGCTTTTCTAGAGAACCAGCCTTCAGTTTCCAGGAATCCTGTCTGTGTCTAACAACTGTTTGTAACTCCAGTTCCAGAGAATCTGACATCCTCTTCTGGTCTGAGAGGGAAATAAATATACAGTGAAAAAAGGCAGGTGGACATGTGACACATCTTCCAGTATGTCAAAGGAACTTTTCTCAACCCTGTAAGCCAGGGCATCCCATGTACAACAATGGATTTCTGCCTCATGAAAGTGAAACCCAGTTTCAGTTTGGAGCCACCTATTTTCTTAGTGGAACATAAGTTGGACTGATCTGTAGGCAATATTCACTAAGCCACTCTGTATTGGTGTTGTGGAAAAATCTGGGGAAGTGAAGGCCTGACCAAGAATGGATTTCTCAGATCATTGTTCATTTCTGGCATCCTTGTGCAGTTCATGTCATTTTTGTTAGAACTGAAGCTGAAAATTGTAACTTGTGTTAAGAATGGTTATCTTATAGGGCACCACTAGTTGTTAGGAATTAGTTTGACGATTTGTACACCATGTCATGCTTCACTTAGCGTCAGGCTACAAAGTTGATTCCCTGATTTTTAAGTTTTAAAATATTATTGTGAGTACAGTGTGTATGTATATGAGTGTGTGCATGTCACAATTGTCAGGGTAAGACTTTTTTCCTCTTTTCTCTCTTTTGAACTTTTTGTTTGTTCTAGGGATCAAATTCAGGTAATCAAGCTTATTTGGGAAGCCCTCCACATACTGAGTGAGCCAGCTCTGTATATTCTGAGAATTGAATTTTTTTTTTTTTTTTGTCTTTTTGAGACAAGGTCTCCCTGGAGCCTCAGGCTGTCCTGGAACTCACTCTGTAGACCAGGCTGGCCTTGAACTCACAAAGATCCGCCTGCCTCTGCCTCCCGAGTGCTAGGATTAAAGGCGTGCGCCACCACGCCCGGCTTATGAATTTTAATGTATAGTAATTAATTTTGGCCTTTTATCATTATGTGATGTTTTGGAAATCCTTGAAGTGTCTTAGGGAAAACATCACTATGTTCTTTCACTTTGACAGTTGCTAGATACTCGCTAATTCTAGTCAGTATTTCATTCAATACGAAGTTGTCTGATTTGGCAATTCATGAATAAGTCTCTCTCTCTCTCTCTCTCTCTCTCTCTCCCTCTCTCTTTCTCTTTCTCTTTGGTATTTTTCAGACAAGGTCTTCCTGTAGCCCCAGCTGGCCTGGAACTCACTATGTAGACCAGGCTGGCCTTGAACTCACAGACATCTGTCTGCCTCTGCTTCCCAAATGCTGGGATAAAAGGTGTGAGCCACAATGTTTGACGTAAATTTTTCTCTTAACAATATGAAATGCAATCATGAATTTTTTTGTGATCCTGCTTTGTGACATACCCCATTTCAATCCTTCCTCCCCAACACATACTCTTTTCTTCCTGAGGTGGCTGTTTTGTCATATAACGTGGGCTGACTTGGATTCCTGCACTCATGTGAACCTTCTGTCTCATCCTCTGACACAGCTGTGACTATGCACTTATGCCAACATCACTGACTACATTGAGCTCTTCTGAAACACATTCCATCTTTACGTTTATTTTATTCGCATTCAACTTTACTTAAAATATTTAAAAGTATTGTCTTAGGATCTCTAAATATTAACTGAGTATCTTACTTATTATTGGGTTAAAGTCATTCTTCGTGACTGGAGAGATGGGTTAGTAGTAAAGAGTAATGACTATTCTTGCAGTGCTTCTGGGTTCTATTCCCAGCACCCGTATGGTGGCTAACAATCATCAGTAACTCCAGATCCAGGGAGTCCCTCCTCTGACCTCCTAGGGCATTGAACACACAGGTGCACTTAAATACATACAGACAATACACTCATACATATAAAATAAAAATAGTATTTTTTTCTACTTGTGCCTGAGTGAGCTACTTATAGCAGCATATACATTATTTCCTCTGTAAGTACATAGATGGGTTCATTTCGTCATTTAACGAGTTGGGACACCCATGTGCCAGTTGGTGCCCAGCAGAGAAGTTCATTACACTCAATAGCTCCTGGTATTTCTACTCACAAGTGCTATTCTCACTGTTATCTCTGTGAGTTTTGTTTAGATTGATGCACTTTCAAAATTTTTTTTCTATGTGTATGAGTGTACTGTCTGCATGTAGGTTGGTGCACCGTGTCATGCAATGTCTTGGCAGAGGTCAGAAGAGGGCGTTGGATTCCCCTGGAACTGGAGTCAAAGACAGTTCTTAGCTGCCATGTGGGTGCTGGGAATTGAACCTGTGTCCTCTGCAAGAGCAGTCAGCGCTGTTAACCACTGAGCCATCTCTCCAGCCCCAAGACTGATGCACTTTCAGAATGAGAACCATTCAAAATGTATCACAGAGTTTTATATAAAGGCCAAGTGATTTATCCTTTCTGTTCATGCAGTCTGTGCCAAATGTTTAATTTTCTCATACAATCAATACTTAAACATTGTAGGCAGGGATTTCTATAGACAAGAATGCTCTTCCATGCTAATTTACATATGTTCTATACCTCTGGTCGTCATAATTTTTTTTTTTTTTTGGTCTTTTTGAGACAGGGTTTCCTTGTAGCCCCAGCTGTCCTGGAACTCACTCTGTAGACCAGGCTGGCCTTGAACTCACAAAGATCCGCCTGCCTCTGCCTCCCAAGTGCTAGGATTAAAGGCGTGTGCCACCCGGAATTAGACATGCTGCATAGAAAGAGAACTGAGGCAGAACAGCAAGACATTCTATGCCCTGTGTCCAGTAGTGAGAGAAATGTTGCTCCAGGGCTCTTTCCTTTTAGTACCACCAAAAGCTTGCATTAGAAATTCTGTGTTGTGGAACAGAATCTATGCATAGCTCAGAATTCTATGAACATATTATAAACAGAGTCTATGGAATGTTTAGGATTCTGTGACGTTTGAGGATGTTGCCATGAACTTCACCCAGGAAGAGTGGGCTTTGTTGAATCTTTTTCAGAAGAATCTCTACAGAGATGTGATGCTGGAAACCTGCAGGAACTTCAATTTTATAGGTAAGAATATCATCTTACCTTCCCTTAGTGTACTAAGGAACAAGCATTTCTTATCATTGATTCTCTTCTGTGATTTGGAATATTGAAAGGGAAGAATGGGCTTTATAAATCAGGCTTGGTTCATATTCTCTTCAGTTTTCAATAACTTCTAATTCATTGAAATTTTCTTCGACTACATTTTAGGAAACAGTTGTGAAGATGAGATTATTAAAGATCACTATAAAAGTTCTGGACAGTATCTAAGGTAATAGTAGAAGGACAGTTTCTTTAAATGAATTTTAAAATATTTATATTTATTTTACTTGTGTGTGTTTGTGTGTGTGTATGTGTGTTGTGTTTGCAAACCTGTGTGCATATGGGCAAGGAGGTCAAGAAATTGTTCAACTCATATCGTTGGAATTAGAAAAGGTTGTGAGCTACCTCTCTTGGCTGCTGGCAAGCACACTCTGGTCATCTGGAAGAGCAGCAGCTGTGCTTAACAGCTGAGCCATGTCTGCTGCTTCCCATTAAACGTACTTTTATGTGACCATTTATGAATAAATAAAAAATAAGCATAACTTATTTTTTCATGATTAGGAAATGGAACATGAACCTTAGTTTAAGAATCCTATTCAGTGTTTGCAGGGCATTTCACATGCAAACAGTAGTAGGAACTTGCATTAACAAATATTACTTTTTTGTTCCCTTTGGGAATCATATTGTAGAATTATTAATCTATTTAGTTTCTACCCATTCAGATATGGCAGAAAACATATAGTTTACCAAATGTTGGAAGCAATATGTGCTCTATATTTTATAATAAATACTAGTAATTACACTTTTACTAATATACTTGTCATTTTTACAGAAGTTCCATGTTTAAGACACTCTGTGAGCATAAAGAAGATTTTCAGGATGGAGAAACTTTCACTAGGATAGCGATGCATGAGGTTGAAAACCCCCAGGAATGTAAGCGGCGTGGTAGATACACTCGCCTTCGAGGACATGAAAAAATTCATACCAGAGAGGAAGCCTATGCATGTAAAGAATGTGGGAAAACCTTCAGATGTAACAGTCATCTTCACTCACATGAAAAAAGTCATACTGGAGAAAAACCATATGAATGTAAACAATGTGGTAAAGCCTTTCAATATCACAGTTATTTTCACTCACATGAAAAAAGTCATATAGGAGAAAAACCATATGAATGTAAGCAATGTGGTAAAGCCTTTACATGGAATAGTAATCTTCAAAGACATAAAAAAACACACACTGGAGAGAAACCCTATGCATGTCAAGAATGTGGTAAAGCCTTTGTATTTCACCATTACCTTCAGTTACATGAAAAAATTCATACTGGAGAAAAACCATACAAATGTAAACAATGTGGTAAGGGCTTTACATTTCACAATTCCTTACTGTCACATGAAAGAAGACATACTGGAGAAAAACCATATGTATGTAAACAGTGTGGTAAAGCCTTTATATGTAACAGTCATCTTCAAAGACATGAGAAAACACATGCTGGAGAGAAACCTTATGCATGTAAGGAATGTGGTAAAGCGTTTAGATATCAGTGTTATCTTCAGTTACATGAAAAAGTTCATACTGGAGAAAAACCATATGAATGTAAACAATGTGGTAAGGGCTTTAGACATAACAGTCATCTTCGTGAACATGAAAAAATTCATAATATAGGCAAACAATATGAATGTAAGAAATGTGGCAAGGCCTTTAGATATAACAGTGGTCTTCAAATTCATGAAAAATCACATACTGGAGAGAAATCCTATGAATGTAAACAATGTGGTAAAGCCTTTACATGTAACAGTAGTCTACAAAGACATGAAAAGTCACACACTGGAGAGAAACCCTATGAATGTAAACAATGTGGTAAAGCCTTTATATTTCAACATTATCTTCAGTTACATGAGAAAATTCATACTGGTGAAAAACCATATGAATGTAAACAATGTCGTAAGGGCTTTACCTATCCTAATTCTTTACGGTTACATGAAAGAACACATACTGGAGAAAAACCGTATGTATGTAGACAGTGTGGCAAAGCCTTTAGATCTAACAGTAATCTTCAAAGACATAAAAAAATACATACTGGAGAAAAACCCTATGCCTGTAAGCAGTGTGGTAAAGCCTTTAGTTCTAACAGTGATCTTCAAAGACATGAAGAGAAACATACTGGAGAAAAACCCTATGCTTGTCAACAATGTGGTAAAGCTTATAGATATCATAATTATCTTCAGTTACATGAAAGAATTCATACTGGAGAAAAACCATATGTATGTAAACAATGTGGTAAAGCTTTTATATGTAACAATCACCTTAATGAACATGCAAAAATTCATACTGGAGGGAAACCATATGAATGTAAGCAATGTGGTAAAGCATTTAGATATAACAGTGGTCTTCAAAGTCACGAAAAAACACATACTGGAGAGAAACCCTATGAATGTAAACAGTGTGGTAAAGCCTTTACATGTAATAGTAGCCTTCAAAGACATGATAAATTGCATACTGGAGAGAAACCTTATTCATGTAAAGAATGTGGTAAAGCCTTTACACGATACAGTTCGCTTCAAGTACATGAAAAATTTCATACTGGAGAAAAACCAATATGAATGTAAACATGTGGTAAATCCTTTAGATGATACATTTCTCTTCAGTTACATGAACAATGCATACTGGAGAAAAACCATATGAATGTAAAAATGCCATTAAGCCTTTAGACAGAACAGTCATTATTACTCACATGAACAAATTCCTACTGGAGAAAGATGATATGAATGCAAACAATGTAATAAAGCCTTAAGATATCAAAAATCTCTTTATTAACATGAAAAAAATCATACTGCTTAAAAACCATATGAATGCAAACTATGCGGTAAAGCATTTACTCGATTCATTCCCCTTCATGTACATGGAAAAATTCATACTGAAGAGAAAAATGTAATCAATGTGATAAAACCTTTAGATGTGACAGGTATCTTTAGTTCCATGAAAAGCCCAATACTGAGGAGAAACCTTTTGCATTTAAAGAATGTGGTAAAGCCTTTATTTCATGGTTACCTTCCATTACATGAAAAATTCATCCTGGAGAAAAAAACCTGAATCTAAGCAATGTGGTAAGGCCTTTATATTCCCTCATTTTTTAGTGTTAGATGAAAGAAGACATCCTGGAGAAAAAAACTGTATGAATGTAATCAGTGGGGTAAAGATTTTAGATGTAACAGTCGTCTTCACTCCCATGAAAAAATTCACACTGGAGTAAAATCCTTTACCATATGTAAACAATCTGGTAAAGACCTTAGAAATAACAGTTCTCTTCAAAGTCATGAAAAACTTCGTTGTGGGGAGAAACTATGCATGTAAACAGTGTGGTAAAGCCTTTAGATGCAATTATCTTGAAATGCATGGAAAACACACATACACACACACACACACACTCACACACTGATAGTTTGTATGTCAGTTCAGAGGAAATTGCTTGATAGCACTCCATCTTTCCTCTGGCTCTTACTCTTATTTATTTATTTTGGCTTTTAGATCCTTCTAGGTAGAGGTCACAGATATAAATGTCCGTCTACTTCTAACACTGATCCACTGTTCCACTATGCCAGAGAATTATTTTTTCTCAGGATCCTCATCATTGGTTCTGAGTCTTTGTGATATACCATGCACTGTGAAAGGAAGTTTCCTTCCATGATGGTTTGAAGCTCACATAATCAGTGGTCAGTTAATTAGACATTAACTGGTATGTTGAGAAAGGAATTTGAGCGGCACATCACATCCACCTAACAAAGTAATAGCAGTTGCTTCTCCACTGTTGCCTATGACCTCTCTGGCAATTTTATTCTCTGGCCTATAATATCAGACATGAATTTTCTCCCATGGAGTGGGTTGTAAATCCAATCTGAAAGCTGTTTGTTGTGCTCAAACTGTAGTTGTTCCACTAATGCAGCTGTAGGTGTATTCTGCCTGTCCTGTTGGTACTGGAGCACATGGGATTATATCTGAACAAGACTGTTGGTTACAAATCTGCCCCAGCAATCTACATTGCACCTGGGACAGTGCAAGCCAGCCAGTGTGGAGGAGGTTTTCACCTCATTCCAGCATCATTTCTCCATCTTCTGCAACTGGAGCATTGATGTCTTCAGCAATAATGGCTTACCATCTAGTTTCAGGATATGAGCAATGGTGTGGCAATAACCTCATTGTGGACACATACTCACCTGTCTCTGCCTCCCAAGTTCTGATTTTAAAGACCTAACACACCTGGCTGTCAATAACTCATTAAAACAATGAACCTAGAGGTGGGCATGGTGGCTCACGCCTTTAATCCTAGCACTTGGGAGGCAGAGGCAGGTGGATCTTTGTGAGTTCAAGGCCAGCCTGGTCTACAATGTGAGTTCCAGGACAGCTGGGGCTACAGGGAGACCCTGTCTTGAAAAGACAAAAAAAAAAAAAAAAAAAAGCACAATGAACCTAGCTTCAGGAGGTCTGTGAGGTAGAGGAATGTACTTCTGCACCTGATTGCCATTGAGTTGTGGTCTGTGCATCAGTGTTTTTTGTAATGAGGAGGCCTTGCTCAACCCACCAGTCCATGACAGCACTGAAGTTGGGTGACTTGTTTCCTGCAGATAGTCTTCACCCATGTTCCCCAGTTTGCACGGAAATATTACTAAAGAACTTGTCCACATTAGAATATATTTGCACTGTCACTGATTGCTACATAGATAATAGGTTATGTCTGTGTTTGCCCACTAGTACTTAAGGGAGGCTTAGATTGGCTTACATATTGTGTCCATCACTGTCAAGGACATCAAGAAGCCATGGGGCTTTAGATTGTGGACAAGAGAAACCCATCGAGCTGGCATATAAATTAAGATATCTGAGCAAATAGCTAATGTTTTCCTGCCTTCTCATGTGTTTCATCTTTTTTTTCAAAGGCAATTTTTTTTGAGCTTGTGCATTTCGAGATACAAAATTATCCAACCCACATGGTTTTATCTTTTTCTCATTTCCTGTTTTTTTTTGTTTGCTTTTTGGAGACAGGGTTTGCCCCTTTTAGTCTCAGCTGCAACCTGCGACCTCGTATATGTTAGCCCAGCGCTGGTACTTTGAACTCACAGAGAGCTCCACCTACCTCTGCCTCCCAAGTGCTGGCAATGTCACAGCCCGTGTGCACCCACGCCCAGGGCTCTCAGCTCGCTTTTAAAATTTTACGATGCATGAAACAGTTTATGTTTTGGGCAGAAGTTCACGCCTTTCAGTTCAGCCTCTTTGATCCCAGTCCTATGTTTGTTGTCTGTTCAATGGTTCCAACGTTGTATAATTCTCCAAAAGTTATGCGTATATGCATGCCACCATATACTTCTTTTAGCAATCTTTCCAGCCTTATGATTTTTTTTAAAATTAGTTTTTTTTTTGCTGGAAAGACGTCATGTTTACTCCTTTAAAAACAACCATACATCTGTCCCTTTGTGCTCCACACTGGGCTTTCCCTTCCCATGTCCACCAAAAAAGTCCAGTAAGCATCACATTCCTCTGTTTGATGCCTCTTGTATTGGTCTCGTGTGATACAGACCCAGGTAACCAACAATGTCAATCAATAAAAGGAGGCTGAAACCCCAGTAGTACGCTCAAAGCCAAAGTTGGAATGTTCCTCAAATGTCCCCATCTGGCACTGAAAGTTAGGAGGATTCTTGGAGAGAACATGAGTCGTTGCGGGAGTCCATATTCGAGGTTTGAAAGCTGAATGGGTCCTGTGGCTTTCTCTCTTTCTGTTGAGTGTGCCTATCTCATTTCTGCTGCTGTTGCTGCTACAATCCTCCAGTGACAGACTGCAAGCTCCACTGGCCTTTCATACAATGGACCTGAAATAGCAGCAACCCTGAGGCGACTTTCCAGTACTTCTGCAAAAAGTGGAATTGCTAGAGGCATTCACCTGTTGACTCAGAGCAGCTTCTGGGTTGTCTGCCTCGTCTACATGTAGACATTGTGGGACTAATGAAACTTCTGCTACCTAATCTACTGAATTCTGTTGCCTCTGTTTGTCTCCAGCATCCTGCACTGCATATTTAGGACCAGATCAGAAGGAGTTAATCAGAAGAATTAACTGTACAAAATTGAGTTTACCTAAAGCAAGCCCTGTTCCTATGACTACTTACAACAACCTCCNTTTTTTTTTTTGTCTTTTTGAGACAGGGTTTCCCTTTAGTCTCAGCTGACCTGGACCTCGATATGTAGACCAGGCTGGCCTTGAACTCACAGAGATCCACCTACCTCTGCCTCCCAAGTGCTGGAATTACAGGCGTGTGCACCACGCCCGGCTCTCAGTCGCTTTTAAAATTTTCGATGCAGAAGTTTACTGTTTTGGGCAGAAGTTCACCATGTCAGTCAGCTCTTTGACCCAGTCTTGTTGTTGTTGTTCATTCCAACTTGTATAATTCCAAAATATGCATATATGCATGCCACATATATCTTTTAGCATCTTCAGCTTATGATTTTTTTTTAAATTAGGCTGAAAGACGTCATGTTTGAAGGCTCCTCCTTGGCAAGCCCAAACCACTATCAGTCCTGCCCTTGTGCTCCACACTGGGGCTTTCCCTTCCCATGGTCACCAAATGAGGTCCAGTAAGCATCACATCCTCTCTTGATCCTCTTCTAGTGGTCTCTGTGATACAGCCCAGGTAACCAACAATGTCAATCAATAAAAGAGGCTGAAACCCCAGTAGTAGCTCAGTCCACAAGTTGGATGTCTCAGCAGTCCCCATCTGGCACTGAAGGGTTGGAGGATTCTTGGAGAGACATGAGTCTTCAGTCCATATTGGAAGGTTGAAAAGCTGTGTCTGTGCTTTCTCTTTTCTGTTGAGTGTGCCTATCTCTGTGGCTGCTGCTGTTGCTGCTACAATCCTCCAGTGACAGACTGCAGCTCCACTGGCCTTCCTACATGGACTAAATAGCAGCAACTCTAGGGACTTTCCAGATCTCTTCTGAGTGGAATTGCAGAGGCATTCACCTGTTTGGACTGAGCAGCTTCTGGGTTGTCTGCCTCGTCTACATGTAGACATTGTGGGACTAATGAAACTTCTGCTACCTAATCTACTGAATTCTGTTGCCTCTGTTTGTCTCCAGCATCCTGCACTGCATATTTAGGACCAGATCAGAAGGAGTTAATCAGAAGGAATTAACTGTACAAAATTGAGTTACCTAAAGGAAGCCTGGTTTCCATAACTACTTCTACAACACACCCTCCTACATTATCTGTAAGATCAGGTCCGTGTCCTCCCCACCCCCAGCGCTCCTGACTTCCCAGTTCCCAGAGCTGCTTGAGGTCAAGATGAACTTTCCCCTGTCCCACTCCCTAAGGAGTGCATTCCTTTTCCAAGGGGCTTCATGCCTCAGTTTTTTTGCCTTCTGTCTGGGGCGTTGGTTGTGATTACACTGCTTTCTGTTTTGGTTCTGGTTGTTCTAGACTGTTGGAGGACTCATTTAGAGAAACTTGACACGGTCGTGCTCTCTGAGCCTGGAAATGGGGCACCTCCTGATTCAAATCCGTCCCTCCAGATTGGGCTGTAAGTGGATGGTTCGAGTCCAATCCTTCTGATCTGGAGAAGCTGCTCACCCTGCTCACTGTGGCTTTCCACAGTGCAGCGCTTTCTTTCTGCCCCACAGTGTTTCCCGTCTGCCCTGTTCTGTTTCCTCTGTTGGAGCTTGTTGTTATGTGTCTTTCTTTCTGTTCGCATCCTTTTGTTTGTGGACTGTACTGTCTTCCATGATGGGGCGAAGTCACCCCTCACCTACTACACCCCTAGACTATTTTCTCTCCCATTTTAAGGATTTCCAGGATGCCATGTGCCAGTCCAGCTGTGTGAATCCTAGGCACCTCCTGACTCTTTGTGAAATCTGGCTAAAGGCTCCTGCACCCACCCCTCCCTCCTCTGTCTTGTCTGGGTGCATGCACACAAACAGCCCATGCTGTGAGCCCTAAGCAGCCAGCGCTGTTTCTGCTCCATTCCCCCAGAAATACAAGACCCATCATAGTGAGATGCCAGGCAGCTGACTTCACTTAAGAGGAGTGTTAGTTGGAGCTGGAGAGATGGCCTAGCAGTTAAGAGTGCCGACTGCTCTTGCAGAGGACCCGGGTTTGATCCCCAGCACCCACATGGTGGCTAAGAACCGTCTGTAACTCCAATTCCAGGAGAACTCCAGTTCCAGGGGAATCCAACACCCTCTTCTGACCTCCGAGGTATTGCACGACACGGGTTCACAAACCTGCATGCAGACAGTACATTCATACACATAAAGAAATAAAAAAAAATTTTAAGAGGACTGTTAGTTTAGGTGGAACCGGCATTTAGTGAAATCAACCCAACATTTGTGGGGTTTAAGTACAACAGTGATTTAATGGAGTTAACTAAAAAATGTCTTTAACCTCTAAATGATTGTGTGTAAATGTGACCATGAAAATTAATGGTTCCACAACCCTGCACAGCCAAGGACTGTTTAGACTAAGTTATGCAGCAGATCAGAGAACTGAAAGCTTTCTCTGCCTTGACATCAAGATACACTATGAGATTTTAGAAAAAAGGGGATTTCCCATTGTCCAGATTTAAAGGATGCAATTAAGTCATGTGTCTGTCCAAGCTGTCTGTGTATTAACCATTCTCCCATGTGTCTGAGATTCATGTCATGTGTCTGTCAGATGTTCATGTTCTTCTGTGTTGGTTTCTGTCAAAAGTGGCCACTTCAAGGTTCTTTATACTTTGCACATGTTACTTTTAATATTTTTAAGAAAAATTAGGTTTTACTTCAGGGGACCTCATGGGACAGTCCAAATGAAACTAATTTGGGTGATCTTGATTTAAATATTTCCTATCTCTGTAGGTATATGATAATTTGTCCCCCCTCCCCACTTTTCCTTCTTGAAGGTATAATTCAAAATCTGGGAACAGGTGACATGGCCTTCATTTAAGATAATCGTTTGAGACAGTCCTGGAAAGTATTGTTTTTAGCCTCTTTATTATTTTGGGTTTTTTTCCTCAGCTATGTTATTTTTTTTCCTTTCATGGTTTAAATCCATTCTACTTTGAGTACCTAAATGGCCTTTATAGACTTTACAAAACCAAGTGTAGTTTTTACTGGATAGGTTTAATGTCAACTTGATATACCTGGGCTAAAAAAGCCTCAATAATTGCTTTTTTTTTTGGTGTTTTCGAGACAGGGTCTTCCTGTAGCTCCAGCTGTCCTGGAATTCACTCCGTAGACCAGGCTGGCCTTGAACTCACAAAGATACACCTGCCTCTGCCTCCCAAGTGCTAGGATTAAAGGTGTGCACCACCAAGCCCGGCAATAATTGCTTTCATTGGACTGACCTGTGCCCATTGTGGGCAATGCCAACCTTGGCCAGATATTTCTATATTATATACAATAGGCTGAACATGAGCAAACCACACAGGCTAGGAAGCAGCAACCTGTCCTATCCTGTGCTGCACTTACTACCGTCAGGCTCCTGCTATGAGCTTTCACTATTATTTTGCCACAGTAATCAAAAATGTATTAAAATGCTTAAGTCAGTGTTCAAACTTTATTTATGTGTTATATAGTAAAGAAAACACCAAATCCATTCAAGTGACCCTATTGGAGGTTTAACAACCATACTTAAAGCTCCAATCTGATTTGGCCAAAGGGATTTGAAGGGACAGTCTTTTGGCCTTTACCCTCTAAGGTCGACTTAAGTCCTAGGGTCCTGTATGAGCACCTCTCTACATGTCCTATGGCAATGAGTCACCTGTCATCCCAAGCCAGGGAGGTCTTAAAGATTTACTTAAGGGACTTCATCCAGCCAGTGTCCAGTCAAGGGAGGAAAGTCAATAAAGAGGAGAAATTCCTCAGGCTTCAAAGGGAAGCTCTGGTAAGCAAGACCTGACTTTGTCCTTATATAGATGGAACTGGTAAAAAGAGCCAGGCACAAGGCCTGAGTGTCCCTTAAGGACGAAGCCCTCTACTGACCTTAACACCAAAATTAATTTATTTGTGCTAACTGTATGGTTTTATACACCCCAACAAGAAAGTATAGTCCAAAAAGAAAATAACGTATATGTTGATACATTGAGATTTGCTGTGCCATGTTGGAAAATAAGTCAAAGATAAGTCATGGTTGGGCTGGCTCTCATTCTGGAGCCCTGCATACTAAAACTTTTTTCCAATTCCTTAGAATGGAGTACTAATAGAGTAAAGGTCCTCTCTTCCTCTGGAGACTCTAGACAGAGACCCTCCAATAGCTAATGCACCCAATAGGCCCCCTGTTGGTACTGTGAAGTTCATGCACTGGTACACTCATATAAGACTTAACCAGCTTAGCCAGGCATGGTGGCACACACCTTTAATCCCAGCACTTGGGAGGCAGAGGCAGGCAGATCTCTGTGAGTTCAATGCCAGCCTGGTCTGCAGAACGATCTCCAGGCCACCTGGGACTAAAGCGAGACACTGTCTCAAAAAGACCAAAAAAAGCGGGGCATGGTGGCGCATGCCTTTAATCCTAGCACTTGGGAGGCAGAGGCAGGTGGATCTTTGTGAGTTCAAGGCCAGCCTGGTCTACAGAGTGAGTTCCAGGACAGCTGGGGCTACAGGGAGACCCTGACTTGAAAAGACCAAAAAAAAAAAAAAGACAACTAGCTTGTCTTTTCAGTTGCAGAGAAACTGTTCACCAACTACTAGCCACTATTGATCTGAACAACAACAACAACAACAAATACCAGGGACACAGAAAAGCCAAGATGGAGACCAGATCTAACACTCCAGCCTGACACCCATTCCCCTGAGATTTCATCCCCCCTCAGCTCTGAAGCAGACACAGAAGAGAGAACAACACCCCATTCCCTCATCATAATTAAAAGGCTAAAATATTAGGTCTCAGCTTCCCAGAATTCCAAGGGACACACATGTCCACTTCCTCCAGAAGCTGTCAATCTTATGACATCTTCCCCTTACCTGAGATCCTGCCCAGTGTCTGTAAAGGAGTGTACCTCAGTTGCCATCTTGCTTGCTGTCTGCCCCACCAGGTGCCCACAGCTGTGGTTAACTCTGTAAAAGAAAGAATCTCCACAGTCCAGCTAATGGTCCTTCAGACTCATTACCAACACATGAATACAGAGGAGCCCATGATTTGAGACATGGTCCTAACTCAAGGGGGGAATGTTAGGAGCAGTTCAGAAGGAGTTAATTGTACAAAATTGAGTTACCTAAAGCAAGCCTGGTTTCCATAACTACCTCTACAACACACCCTCTTACCTTAACCATAAGAGCACATTTCCTACTCCTGACTTCCCAGTTCCCAGAGCTGCTTGAGGTAAAGATGAACTTTCCCAGGCCTAAGGGGTGCATTCTACTCCCTAAGGAGTGCATTCCACTCCCCAAGGGGCTTCATGCCACAAACCACAACCAACCAGTTTAAAGGTCACCACTACTTGTTTTGTGTTTCCATAGCCTCACAAGAATCCCCTAGTTTGTGGTTTTTCCCTTTATAACCCCCCTGTAGCAAACTGTAGAGCTCACACTCTTCCCTTTGTGGAGTGAGTTGTGTTCCTGGTGTACCGGCTTTCTTGATTGCTATTTCTTTTTTTTTTTTTTAATTATTTATTTCTGTATGTGTATGAATGTACTGTCTGCATGCAAGTTTGTGCACCCATGTCGTGCAATGCCACGGAGGTCAGAAGAGGGTATCGGATTCCCCTGGAACTGGAGTTCTCCTGGAATTGGAGTTTCAGACAGTTCTCGGCCGCCATGTGGGTGCTGGGGATCGAACCCGGGTCCTCTGTAAGAGCGGTCTGCACTCTTAACCTCTAGGCCATCTCTCCAGCCCCCATGATTGCTATTTCTTTTAAATAAATTGGGGGTATTTTTGAGACAGGGTGTCACTTTAGTCCCACCTGGCCTGGAGCTTTCTATGTAGACCAGGCTGGCCTTGAACTCAGAGAGATCCACCTGCCTCTGCCTCTCAAGTGCTAGGATTAAAGGCATGCACCACCATGCCCGACCCTTTTAAATAAGTTTTGTTTGAAAGACTGAATCCTGGGTTTGAGGGTTTCTCTGTGTGATTTCCACCCCAACATCTGGTAACAGGGAGCATTGTAGAGAAACAGAATTAATGGATGGTGATCTTCTATTTCCAAAATTTTCAGTAGCAATACACAGTTCTTTCCCTTTGACCTAGTGTAACCCATGTACTGCACCAGATAAATAAATTTGTTTAAACAAAAACAATTTCTAAGTCTGGGTTAGAAATGGACATAAATTTGAAACAAACTGGTTAGTTCAATTTAATTTTATTATTTCTATTTATATGTAGAAGTGTATTGCCTGCATGTATGTAAGGAGATCTGTGTCTGGCAATGCCCACCTATGTCAGAAGAGGGTGCTGTATCCCCTAGAACTGGATTTATACAACATGTGGAAGCTGGGAACTCAACCCAGTTCCTCTGAGAGAGCATCCAGTGCTGTTAACCACTGAGCCATGTCTTCAACCCAGTTTAATTTTGTTGTGAAAATAAAAATTCGAGAGGTACAGCAGATCAGTGCAGCACCCAGTGAGCAGCATGGTGAGGGTGGACCTAGATAGGGGTGCAGAAGAACAGTGCAGCACTCAGGTGAGGTAGAACTGCCTTGGGCTTTTCGGTCCTCCCCCCATCCCCCATCCCTCCACCCTTCGCCCCTGGAGCCTTGGGATCACCCAGAACCTCCCAGTTCCAGGTAGCAGTATGGCATGGGCGGACCTAGACAAGGCTGCAGCAGGTCAGCAGGATACCTGCGTATGAGCCAAAGGAACAATGCCCCTCCCCCAAGCTGGTGGAGTTGTGGTGCAGACAATCCAGCAGGCACAGTGTTGGTGATTCTAGTCTGCACAGCCAACATTGAGGCACCATAGTACAAACAAACAAACAAACAAACAAAAAACAAACAAATCCACATGCCAAAAACACAATGAAAAAAACAATATGGGAAAAGCTCATAATAAATCCACACTGAACTCTACCAGTCCTACAGAAGATTCCTACAACGAGATCTCCCTGGAAGGAAACCAAGACACACACCTTAGAAGAACAATTGTAGACATCTTCAAAGAAATCAAAGGATATAAAGAATGAATTAGAGAACTAGGGAGAAAATGAAAAACTCAGGAAGGATCTAGAAGGAATGAATGATAAACTCTGGAAAGAACTAGAGGGAGAGAATGACAAACTCTGGAAGGAAGTGGAAACAGTGAAAAGATCCCAGGCTGAAAGGAAGAAAGGAAGAAAGGAAGAAAGAAAGAAAGAAAGAAAGAAAGAAAGAAAGAAAGAAAGAAAGAAAGAAAAGAAAGAAACCAGCAAAGCAAGGAGGTACAAGCAGAGAATGACAAGCTTCAAAAAGGAAATGGAAAAACTAAAGAAATCACAGGAAGAAATGAAAAATAAATTGAATGAATATTCATCCAATCAAAAGGAAAGGATGGGAGAAAGCCTCAGAAGCAGAATGGATGAAGCAGAAAATAGAATATCAGACCTGCAGGATAACACAGAACAACTAAAATGCTCAAGTGAAGATTATGAAAAAATTTTAAAAAAACACGAGTGGCTGGGTGTGGTGGTGTACGTCTTTAATCCCAGCACTCAGGAGGCAGAGGCAGAGGCAGGAAAATCTCTGTAAGCTGAAGGCCAGCCTGGTCCACAGAGTGAGTTTCAGGCTAGCTGGGACTAAAGGGAGACCCTGTCTCAAAAATACCCAAAACAAAACAAAACAAAACCAAGAGTGGAATAACTAGGAGATGTGGGATACTATGAAGAGACCAAATCTTCACATCACAGGGATAGAGGAAGAAGAAGAATCTGAAGACAATGGTATTGATCAGCTCTTCAACAGGATAATAGAAGAAAAATTTCCCAAACTGAAAAAAGACAAACCTATACAAATACAAGAAGCACATAGAATACCAAATAGACCAGACCAGAAAAGAAATTCTTCATGCCATATAGTTAAAATGCTAGATGCTCAAAACAAAGACAAAATACTGAAAGCCACAAGAGAAAAACAACAAATTACATATAAAGGGAAACCCATCAGAATTACAGCTGACTTCTCAGTGCAAACTATGAAAGCCAGAAGAATGTTGACCAAAGTATTCCCAGTACTCAACAACTTTAGATGCCAACCCAAATTACTATACCCAGCAAAAATGTCAATTATAGTTGAAGGAGAAAAAAATCTTTCATGACATAAACAAAAGAGAAGAATACATGTCAAAAACACCAACACTTCAGAAAATACTCAAAGCAATTCAAAGAACAGAGGAAAGGAACAACTATCCCCAAGCAACTAAAGAGAGAAACTAATAAAAGCATAACAGCATAAATACAAATCTAGACCAAGAATGCAAATAGGTTGAAAGGAAGCAACACACATCTCTCAATAATAACCTCAAATATTAACGGTCTAAACTCCCCAATCAAAAGACAGATTGGGAGAATGGGTTAGGAAATAAAATCCATCTATATGTTGTCTACCAGAAACCCATCTCACCCTCAAAGACAGACACCAACTCAAAATGAAAGGATGGAAAAAATTATTCCAAACAAATGGTACCAAAAATCAAGCAGGAGTTGCTATTCTAATATCAGACAAAATAGACATCAGAGTAAAGTCAATCAGAAGAGACAAAGAGGACTATTAACATTCTTATCAAAAGAACAAGACTTCATAATCCTAAATGTTTATGCACCAAACTCAGGTGCAACAAACTATATAAACACAGTTCTGCAGGTCCTCAAGACGCAGATTAATCCTAGCACACTAATAGTGGGGGACTTCAATACCCCACTGAGCCCCTTGGATAGATCAACTGGACAAAAAATAAACAGAGAGACATTGGAAATGAACAATACACTAAAAGAAATGGACTTCACAGACATCTACAGAATATTCCACCCAAACACCAACGAGAATATACTTTCTACTCAGCACCCCATGGAGCATTCTCTAAAATCGATCCATGCTGGGACACAAAAACCTCAATAAATATAAAAGGATTGAAATAATTTTATGCATTCTCTCAGACCACAGTGCAATAAATCTCAATATTAACACCAGAATGAGCCCGACTAGCTACAAGAACGCATGGAGACTAAACAACACAATCTTAAATAATGAATGGGTCCAGGAAGAAATAAATAATGAAATAGAAGTATTCATGGAACTAAATGAAAAAGACAATACAACAGAACAAAACCTGTGGGATGCTTTAAAAGCAGACCTAAGAGGAAAATTTATACCTCTAAGTGCCCACATTAAAAAAACAGAAAGGGAACAAATAAATGATCTAACACTACAGCTAAAAACACTTGAGAGATGACAACAAATGGACCCTAAATCCAACAGAAAGGAAGAAATAACAAAATTCGGAGCAGAAATCAATGAAATAGAAACAAAGCCAACAATATAAAAAAAAAATCAATGAATCTAAAAGCTGGTTCTTTGAAAAGACAAACAAGATAGACAGACCTCTACCCCCATTAACTAAAAGAAAGAACAACTCCAGATTAATATGAAAACAAAAATCTTTCTTTATACCAACAACAAGCAATTGGAGAAGGAATATAAGGAGAACTTCTCACTCACAATAGCCTCAAAAAAAAAAAACTTCAGAACAAATTTGACCAAAGACACTAAATATCTCTATAATTAAAATTTAAATTCTTGAAGAAAAAGATCGAAGAAGACACCAGAAGATGGAAGGACCTCCCATGTTCATGGACTGAAAGAATTGATATAGTAAAAATGACCATCCTACCCAAACTAATATACAGATTCAAAGCAATCCCAATTAAAACATCCATGAGTTTCTTCACAGACTTAGAAAAAAAATCCTAAAATTCATATGGATGTGCTGGATAGCTTTAGTGTCAACTTGACACACCTGGGTTGAAGGAGCCTCAATTGGGAATTGGTTCCATTGGATTGGCCTGTGGCCACATCTGTGGAGTGTCTTGATTGTTGAGCAGTGACAGTATAAGAAGGCAGGCTGGGCATGAGCCAGAGAGCAAGCCAGTGGACAGCATTCCTCCATGGCCTGTGCTTTGGCTCCTGCCTCCAGGTTCCTGCTCTGAGTTCCTGCCTTGTGCTCCCTGAGTGATGAACTGTGAACCAGGAGATGTAAGCTGAATAAACCCTTTCCTCCTCAAGTTGGTGTCAGTCAGAGTGTTTTGTCACAGCAATGGAAGACAAACTAGAATATATGGATAAACAAAAACCCTAGATACCCAAAGCAGCCCTGAACAAAAAGAGCAATGCAGGGGGATCACTATACCAGACTTCAAACTATATTACAGGGCTATAGTCATAGAAACAGCCAGATAGTGGGGAAAAAAACAGACCTGTAGGTCAATGGAATAAAATTAAGAAACCAAACTAGAGTCCATGCAATTTCAGCCACCTCATATTTGACAAAGTGGCCAAGAAGTCTCAATGCAGGAAAGAAAGGATTTGCAGCAAATTGTGCTGGCAAAACTGGATCACTACTTGTAGAAAATAAAACTAAACCCCTCCCTTTTACACTGTACAAAAATCAACTCCAAATGAATCAAAGACCTCAATGTGAACCTGAAACTCTGAAAATGATAGAAGAAAACATTGGCAGTAATGTACAAGTTATATACATGGGAAAAGTCTTTCTAAATCAGACAGCAGCTGAGCAGAAAATTAGGTCAACAATTGACAATTGGGACCTCATTAAACTCAAAAGCTTCTGTACGGTGAAAGTANAAAAAAAAAAAAAACCTGGGAACAAATCTAACCAAAGACACCAAAGATCTCTAGAACAAAAATTTTAAACCCCTGAGGAAGGAGATTGAAGATGACATGAAAAGATGGAAAAGCCTCCCATGCTCATGTATTGGAAAAATTAATGTAGTAAAAATGTTCATTATACCCAAATTAATATACAGGTTCAATGCAATACCAATTAAAATCCCCATGAGTTTCTGCACAGACTTAGAAAAAAAATCCTTAAATTCATATGGAAAAAAAAGACCACAAATAGTTAAAGCAACCCTGAGGAAAAAGTGCAATACACGGGGGATCACCTTACCAGACTTCAAGCTATATTACAGGGCTATAGTCATAAAAACAGCCTGGTACTGGCACAAAAACAGACCTGTTGACCAACAGAACAAAATTGAAGATCCAAACTTGGGGTCATACAATTTCAGCCACCTCATATTCAATAAAAGGGCCAAAGAAGCTCATTGGAGGAAAGGTAGCATCTTCAGCAAATGGCGCTGACAAAACTGGATCACCATATGTAGAAGAACACATTTAAACCCCTATCTCTCACCATGTACAAAAATCGAATTCAAGTGGATCAATGTGAAACCTGAAACTCTGAAGGTGGTAGAAGAAAAAGTTGGTAGCAATCTACAAGACATGGGAATAGGAAAAGACTAAATCAAACAAAAGCCACAAAGGAAATAAAGTCAACAGGTGACAAGTGGGACCTCATCAAACTCAAAAGCTTCTGTACAGTGAAAAAACAATCAAGGAAGTGACGAGAAAACCCACAGAGTGGGAGGAAACCTTCACCAGTGAAACATCTGACAGAGCATTAACATCCAGAATATATAAACTACTCAAAAAACAAGTAAGAAAACAAATGACTCACTCAAAAGATCAAGTAGAGAGCTGAACAGAGACTTCACCAGTGAGGAAGTAAAGATGGCCAAGAAACATCTTAAAAAGTGTTCAACATCGTTAATAATAATTAAGTAAATGCAAATTAAAACCACTCTAACATATCTCACTCTGATAAGACTGACTAAGATCAAGAAAACAAAAGACACCAAATACTGGAGAGGATGTGGGGAAAGGGGAACACTCATCCACTGACGGTGGGAATGTTAACTCATACAACCACTATGGAAAGCAGTGTGGAGAACCCTTAAAATAACTCAAAATTAGCCTACCACCTGACTCAGCCATACCACTCCTATGTCTATACCCACAAGACTCATCCTACTGCAAAGATACATGCACATCTATGTTTATTGCAGCTCTCTTCACAGTAGTGAAGAGCTGGAACCAACCTGAATGCTCCTCAACTGACCAATGGATAACAAAAATGCAGTGCATCTACACAATGGAGTTCTGTGCAGCGGTAAAGAAAGATGACATCATGAACTTTGCAGGTAAATGGATGGAATTCGAAGCTATTATGCTGAGTGAAGTAACACAGTCCCCCCAAAATAAATGGGGAATGGTTTCCCTCATTTGTGGATGCTAGCACCAAATCTCTCAGTTGAAAGGCAAGCTGAGAAATGTTACTGTTATATTTCTTTTTCTTTTTTTTTTTTGGCCTTTTCGAGACAGGGTCTCCCTCTAGCCCCAGCTGTCCTGGAACTTACTCTGTAGACCAGGCTGGCCTTGAACTCACAATGATCCGCCTGCCTCTGCCTCCCAAGTGCTAGGATTAAAGGCATGCACCACCACGCCCGGCTTTGTTATATTTCTTTATATCTGAAAGGAACAGTGATGTTATAATGTGAATCTCTTAATGTATCCTAGAATTAACTTACCACTTACTTCAGACATGGTATTTAATTTATATGGGTGGAAGGTATTATATTCATATTTTAGAGTAATATAAAATTAAAGGGAAAAATGTGAACTCCTAAACATATGTCGGAGTTAGCATACAGTTTATTCCTGGAGGACATAATTATGGTACATATATGACATTTATATAGACATATTTTGGAGCAATACAATTGGGAGAGAACCACAACAACATAAGGACTGGGTTAAATAAAGAACAGACTGATATAATTAAATTCTGCCCCAAACAATAAACCTTTGTAGAGAAAAACTTTAAAAAGACTGAGAGAAAGATGCAGGACATGTGTGGCAGAATCCACGAACTGGGTTAGGGTGGGGGGAAGGGAAAGGGGAACATGTCTACATTGAACTGAAAAATGATGTCTGAAATACACAAAACATCAATAAACATCAATAAAAGTATTATTTAAAAAAATTTTTTTTATTATTAATTTTATTTATTTTTGTATGTGTATGAATGTACTGTCTGCATGCAGGTCTGTGCACCCGTGTCGTGCAATGCCGCGGAGGTCAGAAGAGGGTGTCGGATTTCCCTGGAACTGGAGTCTTCCTGGAATTGAGAGCTTCAGACGGTTCTCAGCCGCCATGTGGGTGCTGGGGATCGAACACCGGGTCCTCTGTAAGAGCGGTCGGCGCTCTTAAGACCAATTAGGCCATCTCCCAGCCCCAAAAGTATTATTTTTTTATTTTTTAAAAAGAAGTGCACTCAGAGCTGAGCCTAGCTGGCTGCTGGTGATCTGCCTTTAAAACCTTACTTGGGAGGCAGAGGCAGGTGTGACTCTGTAAGTTCAAAAGCCACCATGGTCCAATAGATGAGTCCAGGCTAGTTGGGACTAAAGGAGACCCTGTCTCTAAAACACACCAAAAAAAAAAAAAAAAAAAAAAAAAAAACCCAAATCCACCCCTCTGTTTTATTAGGTTTACAAAGTATTTATGGTTTACAGATGATCCTACAATGCTTCATTCTATCATAGAGAGGGAGGGGACCACAGCTCCAGCTCAGGATACTGAACTCATTATTTTATTTTTATTTTATGTGTATGAGTGTATTGCCTACATTTATTTATTTATTTATTTTTATTTCGGTATGTATATCAATGTACTGTCTGCATGCAGGTTTGTGCACCCGTGTTGTGCAATGCCGCGGAGGTCAGAAGAGGGTCTCGGATTCCCCTGGAACTGGAGTTCTCCTGGAACTGGAGTTTCAGACGGCTCTCGGCCGCCATGTGGGTGCTGGGGATCGAACCCGGGTCCTCTGCAAGAGCGGTCGGCGCTCTTAACCGCTAGGCCATCTCTCCAGCCCCCAAGCCTACATTTATATAAGTGCACGTGTGTCATGCAATGCCCACAGAGGTCAAAAGAGGGCATAAAATTACCTAGAACTGGAATTACAGACAGTTGTTAGCTGCCATGTGGGTGCTGGGATTTGAACCTGGGTCTTCCACAGGAACAGCTAGTGTTCTTAACCATTGAGCTATCTCTCCAGCCAACACTGAAGTATTGAAATTTTTAAAGACTATGGAGCTTTTAAAGTATTTTATATTATGATATTAACATGAGATTTTGGGAACAAACAGGAAAGGGAGGTTGTGGTGTGACCATGGTGTGTTTGTGTGTCAAGTTGACAAATGGGGTGGATTGTGCTGGTTTATTTTTATTGTTGACTTGACGCAACCTAGATCCGTTGGGAAAAGGGAGTCTCAATTGGTGGATTTTCCAGGTTAGATTGGTTTATGGCAATGTCTGTGAGAATTGACTTAATTGATGATTGATGTGAGAGGACTGTGCCCTCTGTGAGCTTACCAACCCTTGACAGGTGGGCTGGGGCTGTTTAAAAAAACTAGCAGAGCAAGTCAGTAAGCAAGCCAGAAGCAGCCTTCCTCCACAGTTCTTGCCTCTGCTTCTGCCTGGACTCCCTGCCCTGACTTCCTTCCATGATGGACTGTGACTTGGAAATGTAAGCTGTAAAAAGATTCTTTTTCTTTTTAATTTTTTTACGTGTATGACTGTACTGTCTGCATGTAGGTTGGTGCACCCGTGTCGTGCAATGCCGCGGAGGTCAGAAGAGCGCATTGGATTCCCTGGAACTGGAGTTAAAGACGGTTCTTAGCCACCATGTGGATGCTGGGAATTGAACCCAGGTCCTCTGCAAGAGCAGTCGGTGCTCCTAACCGCTGACCCGTCTCTCCAGCCCCTGTAAAAAGATTCTTAAAAGTACTATGTGATCCACCTCTATTAAGAGGGAACTTTATACATTAAAAAAAAAAAGTCTGTAGGATAGTTAATATGTTCTGCTTGTGTTCACACACACTTTTATTTATTTATTTTTTATTTTTATTTTTTGGTCTTTTTGAGACAGGGTCTCCCTATGGGCCCAGCTGTCCTGGAACTCACTCTGTAAACCAGGCTGGCCTTGAACTCACAAATATCTGCCTGCCTCTGCCTCCCAAGTGCTAGGACTAAAGGCACGTGCCACCATGCCCGGCAACACACACACACACACACACACATTTAAAAATTTTATTTTTATTTTACATGTACTGGTGTTTTGCTGTCTGTTCATGCAGACTTGTTGTGCAGTGGCTGCAGAGGTCCGAAGAGCGTGTTAGGTCCCCTGGAAATGGATGATTAGTGAAGAGAGACAATAGAAACCTGTCTTTGCCTTAGTTTACCCTCTTGCTATTTTCAGGAACATGGTGGGTTTTTTGTTGTTGTTGTTGTTGTTCTGGGTGTTTCTCTGTTCTTTCTTTCACATACTTGTGAGTGAGGATCCTAAAACAATACACCTTAGAGGGCAATTGTGACTCATTTGTTTGGGTGGGAAATGCTGGAGGGTGGAGAGTAACTCCATTTCCAAAGTAGCCTTTCAGCCCAAATAGCACAGTATGATTTCCGATGTAATGTAGTTTCCACAGAGGTCATGACAGAGATGGCTCAGCAGTTTAGAGCATTACTGCTCTTCCAGAGAACCCAGTTTCAGTTCCCCATAACCACATGATAGCTCACAAGCAGCTGTAATTCTGTTCCCATGGGATCAAATGTCCTCTTTAGGCTTGGTGGCACCGGGTCCTCACATAGTGCACATACACCCATGCAGACAGACGCTCAGACACAGGAAGTGAATTGTATTTAAGAGTACATGTTCTAAAGAAATGGCTCACTGGTGAAGAATACTGGCTGCTCTTGCAGAGGACACTTGTTGATTCCCAAGAGCCACTGGTACCTAGCAAATGCCCTTTCCTCCATTTCCAAGAAATCTGATGTTCTCTCCTGGCTTCTGCAGGCATTGGATGCACATGGTACATTGACATGCATGCATCAAAACACTCATAAAAATAAGTAGTACATTTCAGCAAGCCTGGGGGAAGTACAAGTCTACATTTCTTTTTTTTTAACTTTTATTTTATTTATTTATGTGTATGAATGTATTGTCTGTGTGTAGGCTTGTACACCCATGTCATGCAATGCCTTGGAGGTCAGAAGAGGTCGTCAGATTCCCCTGAAACTGGAGTTCTCCTGGAATTGGAGTTACAGACGGTTCTCAGCCACCATGTGGGTTCTGGGGATCGAACCTGGGTCCTCTGCAAGAGCAGTCGGCACTCAACCGCTAGGCCATCTCTCCAGCCCCAAGTGTACATTTCTTGGAATAGTCTTAGGGTCAAAATTATGTGTTCTGAGGTATAATTGGTGCCTGCTTGATTTTCTCTTTCAACAATGACATTTTCTAAATTGAGCTGCTCTTAGTAAGATTTATGGGAAAAATTTCACAACCCCTTGGATTCCATATTATGGCCTCTTTCAGGTGCTTCTCACTACTTCCATGAGATATGTCTATCAAACTTCTCACCACACACTTGGACTAATTTATCAGGATACATGTACATGGACTTCAAAAATATGACTGACATCATGAACTGCTAGAAAATGGCAAATATCTTGTTTTGAAGAAAGCTACAAACATATGATATTGTGCCTGTACATTATTCAACAAAACATTGTTTTTACTGTAACAGTTTATATATACCAGCTGCCTTACTTCAACCAAGGCTTCCTTTTTAGGAAGGGTACAAGATGTAAATGACAGCAAGGATAAGGAAACTTTATTAGCCACCTCAGCCCTGGCAGTGCAATTAATTAGAGCTTAATGCTTTAAATAATATTTTTTGGTCTTTTTGAGACAGGGTCTCCCTGTAGCCCCAGCTGTCCTGGAACTCACTCTGTAGACCAGGCTGGCCTTGAACTCACAAAGATCCGCCTGCCTCTGCCTCCCGAGTGCTAGGATTAAAGCTGTGTGCCACCACACCCCAGCTAAATATTATTTTTAAAGGTTTTTTTTTGCAATATATGTGACTGTTCAGTACAAACACTAGGATAAAAATGTGTGGATAAATGTGTGTATGTTAACAAGTCTGTAATATAGTGACAGCATATTAAGATCTGTCTGTGTCTAATGGCAATGTACGTGCCTCTGCTCAGTACAACCTTTATAAACTGCCATTGCCAAATTTATTTATTAGAACCTTATTTATGTGTATGCATGAAGTACCATTCACTTTTAGGAATTCTATATTGTAGTTATAGCATATACAAGAAATTGTATTCCACCTAGCAGGTACTGTATACCTTGTTACAGCCTCAAGTGAAACAGATATATATGAATATTGAGTTACCCATACATACTAAAACTGTTTTACATATCTGTTATACTTTGCACATGTTACTTTTAATATTTTTAAGAAAGATTGGTTTCACTTCTGGTGACCACATGGGATAGTCCAAATGTAACCAATTTGGGCAAGCCCTAAGTATTTCCTGTCTGCTGTTGGTATGTGATAATGCCCCCCCCCTTCCTTTTCCTTCTCAAAGCTATAATTCAAAATCTGGGGACAAGTGACACAGCCTTCATTTGAGATAGTCCTAGAAGGTATTGGTTTTAGCCTCTTTATTATCTTGGGTTTGTTTCATGGGCTATGTTAAGACTCTTTTTGCCTTTCATGGTTTAAATCCATTCTACTTTGAGTACCTAAATGACCTTTATAGACCTTAAAGAACAAATTGTAGGCCTTACTGGCCTGTGCCCATTGTGGGCAATGCCATCCTTGGCCAGATATTTCTATATTGTATACAATAGGATGAACATGAGCCAGCAACACAAGCCAGTAAGTAGCATCCTTTCCTAGCCCGTGCTGTAGTTACTACCACCAGGCTCCTACCATGAGCTTTTACTATTACTCAGAATATTTTGCCACAGCAGTTAAGAATTTATTAAGCATGCTTAAGTCAATGTTCAAGCTTTACTTAGGTGTTATATAGTAATTAAAATACCAATTTTATTCAAATGATCCTCTTGGAGGTTTAGCAACCATACTTAAAGCTACAATCTGATTTGGCAAGAGGGATTTGAAGGGACAATCTTTTGGACCTTACCCTCTAAGGTCAACTTAAGTCCTAGGGTCCAGCATAGACAACTTTTTACGTGTCCTATGGCAGTGAGTCACCAGTCATCCTAGGCCAGGGAGGTCTTGGAGATTCACTTAAAATGACTTCATCTGGCCAGTGTCCAGTCAAGGGAGGAAAGTCCATATAGAGGAGAAACTCCTCACACTTCAAAGGGAAGCTCTGGTCAAGCAAGACCTGACTTTGTCCTCACATAGATGGAACTGGGGAAGAGAGCCAGGTGCAGGGCCTAAGTGACCCCTAAGGACCAGAACCTCAACTGACCTTAACACCAAAACTAACTTCATTTATCTGAGCTAACTATGTGGTTTTAAAAACACCCCAACAGGAAACTATAATCAAAAGAAGAGAAAATGAAACAACTTATTACCAGAGAGATAGGTGAGAGACCTACTGTGCAATTAGAAATTTGCTGTGTCATGTGAGAAAATATCTCAGAGATAGGTGACAGATTTACTGTGCCATGCCAGAAAATACCACCTTTTATATTCTCATGGTTATGGCTCATTCTGGAGCCCTGTGTACTGATGCTGGCCCTCATTCTAGAGTTCTGTGTACTAAAACTTTTTTCCAGTTCCTCAGAAATAGAGTATAGGTCCTCTCTCCATCTGGAGACCCTAGACTAGGACCCTCCAATTGCTAATATACCCAGTAGCCCTCTGTTGGTACTGTGAAGTCCCTGCACTGGTATACTCATATAAGACTCAAACAGCTTGTCTTTTCAGTTGCAGAGAAAATGTCCACTAAGTACTGGCCACTATTGATCTGGACCAAAACCACCAGGCAGAGCACCCAGAGCAGCCAAGATGGGAGACCAGATTCTAACCCTCCAGCCTGACAGCTGTTCCCCCAGACTCTGCCCCCCTGAGCTCTGAAGCAGATACAGAAGAGAGAACAGCGCCCCATTTCCTTATCATAATCAAAAGGCTGGAATGTTAGGTCTGGGCTTCCCAGAATTCCAAGGGACACACAGATGTCCACTTCCTCCAGAGGCTGTCAATCTTCTGACCTCTTCCCCTATACCTGAGGTCCCGCCCCCATGGCTATAAATGGGCGGACCCAGTCGCCATCTTGCTCCTGCCCCCTGCTCCTGTTCCACCATGTGCCAGCAGGTGGCCCGCTCTGGCAGTTCCAGTGGAAGCAAATTATGTTCCCGGAGTGACTTAAGTCTCATGTGTCTTTTTGTCTGGGGGTTCGCACATTTATGTGCGAATTATTATTAACAACTCTTTAGTTCCAACTCTGCAACTCTGAAACTGTCTCAAAAAGACAAAAAACAAAACAAAACAAAAACAACCAATATATGGATTCAAACATAGTATGGTGGTGGTTTAGTGACAGGACTTGGAAAGTTAGATGTCTTTGCTCTGCTAAACTTTATAGGTGAATATGAGTGAAAAAATAGTAGGGCCTGAACTGAATTACGGCAATAGGCATGCAGTAATGTTGACCATAGAAACCTATGGGATTACAAAGTGATAAAATAGACATTGTTGGGAAAATTCCCATCTGTGTAAACATGTCATGAGTTTCTCCACAATAGCCTTGATATTGTTAAAGGCAGACAATGGGTAAAATGAATCCTTGTTAATGATGTACAAATAGAAAACAATGCATTTATGTGCTGTTTAAAGAACCTAAAATGTAAAAAATTAAAAAAAAAAAAGAACCTAAAATGGGATTCAGATTCTCAAAGCATCAAAAATGGTCTTGAAAGACGGCCCAGCATTCTCAGACAAATCCGGTCAAATTTTCAAACCCCCTTCGGGGGGGGGTGCACTAAGTTTATGTAGCTTAAATAAAGCAAAGCACTGAAAACGCTTAGATGGATTTTTAAATCCCATAAGCATATTGGTCCTGGCCTTATTATCAGTTCTAGGTAAAATTACACATGCTAGATTTCCTTCCCCAGTATAAAATTCCTTGAAATCTCAGTTCAGACTAAAAGGAGAGGATATTAAGCACACTAAGTGTTGCTAACGACACCTTGCCCTGCCAACACCCCCACGGGTTACAGCAGTGATAAAACTTAAGCAATAAATGAAAGTTTGACTTAGTTATACGTTTTTTTGTCTTGTCAAGACAGGGTCTCCCTGTAGCCCCAGCTGTCCTGGAACTCGCTCTGTAGACCAGGCTGGCCTTGAACTCACAAAGATCCGTCTGCCTCTGCCTCCAGAGTGCTAGGATTAAAGGCAAGTCCACCATGCCCGGCTTGACTTAGTTATACCTTTAAGGGTTGGTAAATATCGTGCCAGCCACCACCGTCAGACGATTAACCCAAACTAATAATTCTCCGGCATAAGGGGTGTAAAAAGACTAAAAGTAAATAGGACAAAAAATGGCCCCTTAAGTAAAATTTTCATGGCCCCTATAAAAACAATGATGAAGGTATCCTAATAAGCTTGAGACACAACAGCTAAGATCCAAACTGAGATTAGATACCCCACTATGCTTAGCCCTAAACCCAGGTAATTTTTTTAAGAGTGCTTGCTGCTCTAGGAGAGGATTAAAGTTCACGGCATTGATATTGGGTGGCTCACAACAGCCTGTAACTCATATCCAGGGTATCAAATACCCTCTTATGACCCTGGTAGGCAACTGGATTCATATGCACACATATAGACATATGCATATACATAAATAATGTTACATAATTCATGAAAAGGTAAAATATGTGCATTAGAATTGAGGCATGGTACAGAAAAATGTAGAATATGCTCCTCCTATCTGTAGTATTTCAGAATTTTCATCATAAAAGAAAATTCTACTTTATTACCTCTTTTTTCTGTACCAATTTAGATGATTGTTTCATTTCTTTCTTTGAGCCTTTTATGTACTATATTACATAGACTGCTTTGATTTTGTTGAACCATCCTCACAACTCTGAAATCCAACCAAGTTCATCATGGTACATTTGCATGTTATTCTGAATGTGTTACTGAGGTCCATTTGCAAGTGCTGTGTCATACAAAGTCACATTTGTATTCAGGAGATAATTAGGGCTATGGGGTGTGTGTGTGTGTGTGTGTGTGTGTGTGTGTGTGAGTGTGTCTTTATGTGTTTTGAATATCTGGGTAAATTTAGCTTCAAAGAATGAGGTTAGTAGTGTGATGTTCCTTTCAATTGGGGGAAGAATATTTTGAGGAACATTATTGGGAGAAATCAACAGTGAATATGTTTGGTCTTAGAATTTCTTCTTGTTTGTCCTTTAATTAGTACTTCAGGCTCCATGCTCATTAGAGATCTACTTAAGCTGTATAATCCTTTATTTAATTTTGTTTAGTCATATGTGTTTGGCCACTTGTAATGTTCTACGTTATCCAGGATTTGATAGTATGTTTTCAATATATTACTTGATGATGCTGTGTATTTATTATTTGTTATAATATTCTCTTCTCAACTCTTCTCATATAATGTAGATCTCTCTATTCAGTTATTTTTTTTTTCTTTTCAAGACAGGGTCTCCCTGTAACCCCAGCTGTACTGGAACTCACTCTGTAGACCAGGCTGGCCTTGAACTCACAAAGATCCGTCTGCCTCTGCCTCCCGAGTGCTAGGATTAAAGGCATGCGCCACCACGCCTGGCTCTATATAGTTATTTTAAAAGTTTTCCTATATTATTTTTGTTTGTAAAAAAGGACCTGTGAGCCTGAAGAGCTAGCTGAGCAGTTAAGAACACTGTCTTCTGGCCGGCCGTGGTGGCGCACGCCTTTAATCCTAGCACTTGGGAGGTAGAGGCAGGCGGATCTTTGTGAGTTCAAGGCCAGCCTGGCTACAGAGCGAGTTCCAGGACAGCTGGGGCTACAAGGAGACCCTGTCTCGAAAAGACAAAAAAAAAAAAAAAAAAAGAACACTGTCTTCTCTAGCAGGTGACCGAGATTTGAGTCTCAGAACCTATAAGTTTATCTAACACCATGCTTTTAAACGCTGTTCAGAAATGCTGGATGCTCTCTTCTGCGCCCTGTTTTTGCCTTTGCATGGCATTGTGGTTTAGTTATATACTGCAAGCCCAACAAATCACTCATACACACAAAAATACATATAGAATAAAAGTTAAGGGCAACTGGCTGTTTTCATTGGAATCTAGTCTTTTTTTTTTTTTTTGTAATTCTCTATCTCTCCTTAAATGTCTACCTACCATCAATTTAACAGTTTTCCATTGTCGATACTATTGGCTTTGCCTTCTTATTTGTCTTATACTTGAAATGCATCATCAGTTATTTATTTTATTTCTTACTAATACCAATTAAAGTCTCATATTATCCACATAAAAGAAGAGAAGAAGACTTCCATTCCTATTTATGAAGATCAAGTATTACCTGATAGCAAAACATCTAAATGCTAAAGAAAGAAAATGCTTTAGTAGACCTGCTCACATCAGAACATAGACATAAAAATTCCTCAATCTATGAATTCGTTGTGAGCAAACGAAGCATAGGAGCACATATAAGAAGAATAATATACCATGACCAAAATGGATCATTCCAGAGAGGAGGAGAGAGGGAAGGAGAGAGAGACGAGAGAAAGAGAGAGAGAAAAAAAAAAAAAAGAGAGAGAGAGAGAAATGGACATCAATTAAATTAATAAATGTAATCTTCTACGGGACTCCAGGATAGAAATCATGGATTATCCCATTTGTTGCATAAAATTCTCTTACAAAATCAAATTTACCTTCAGATTAGATAAAAGTGATTGAGGGAATCTAGGAGACTGTATGGGGACTGTCTCAGCACTAGAAAAGAATTACATCAAGCACATGGCCCACTCTTCTTACGTAAATGGTTGATAAATTCACAAGCAATTCCCACTTAAGTCGAAGAAAAAAGACAAATTTGTTCAACTCTTTCATTCTGTTCAGTATAAATACTGGAAGTTTCATCTAGCAGCAATAAAGACAAGGGTGAAGGACATAGAATCTGAATCAATAGTTGGAAAAGAAAGAGGTCAAGTTTCCTTATTATGCATATGATATAAGTCGCTATACCATAATACCACCATGAAGACTCCAACAGAAAACTTCTAAGCTGATACACATGTGCAAAAGTAGCCAGATACAAAACTAACACACGGAAATCAATAGCCTTTTAAATACACCAAGAACCAACAACATTGAGAAAGGAGCCAGATGGAATGTTTCCACCTTCCCATGATTAGTCCTCGCAAAATTTTTGAATATATTGTTAAAGAAGGAAGTGAAAAGACATTGTTTAGAGTGCGATATTGGAAAAAGAATTCGAAGAAGTACAAGAAGATAGAATTTCGCATGCTCAAGGCTCAAGTAGGTAATAGTTGTAAAATGGATATCTTACTAAAGCCATCAAGAGATTCAATGAATATGCCTAATTTTAAAATTTTTTAAAAAATTCGTCCATAAATATAGAAAAAAAATTACTTATTTACTTGAATGGAAGTACAACAAAAACCAAAGAAACAAGTTGGTCAAACACATACGTGAACAATAAAAGAACTCGGAACAGATCACATTAAATGATTCAAATTATACTCCAGAGACAGTAATTCAAATACAGACACGGGCACTGGTGTAAACCAGACAGAATGATCAGATCAATTGAACTAAATGGAATTAATGAGGAACCAGATTTAAGTCTGCCCACTTTACAGCAAGTTTTTTGACCAAAGCTGACCAATAAACTTGGAGGAATAAAAAAAAAAGCATGATTAACAAGTGGTTCCCTAGGAAATTGGACATATAGGAAAGATAATGAAATCAGAACGTCTCTTAACCTGCAAGAAACCTCTAGTCTATCTGTCAGGGACCTCAAAATAAAACTAATATCCTGAATTAAAGGAGGAAAGGGGGAAATACACTAGACCATAAGAGCCACATGAAAGTATTTCTGTAATAGTATTCTGAGAGCCACAGGTATTTAAAACTAACAATTGATAAGTGGGACCTTGTGAAACTACAGAAATTTCTTTACCACAAAGATCACAATCCTTCAAGTGAGGAGGCAACAATAGAATGGAGAAAGACATTTACAGCTCTACATCTGACAGAGGGATAGTAAATCTAGAATATAGAAATAACTCAAAAAGTAAACATCAAAAAGCCAACCACCAAATAAACATGAACAAAACGCAAACCATGAGTTCTGAAAAACATGAAATTCATGTGTCTGAAAAATTTATAATAATTTCAATATCCATACCCAGGTGTGGCAAACTAAATCTCAAAGGCAAACTAAATTGACTTTGAGATTCATCTTACCCTATCAGAGCCAAAAAAAAAAAGAGAAAAATTGTAATGAAGATTAGGCAACACTTACTCATTTCTGCTGAGAGTGATGTTTGGTACAGCCACTATGGAAATCACTTGTGGAGATTCCTCAATAAGCTAGACACTGTTGTACCACATGATACAGACATACCACTCTTGGCCATCTACCCAAAGGACTCCGTATCTACTGTAGAGACTCCTTCAAATAGACTTACATGTCTACCACTGACAAGTGGATAATGGAGATATGGTGCATTCACTCCATTGAATAACATTCGGCTATTAAGAAAATAGCTGCATAGAACTGGAAACAATCTTTCTGAGTCAATTAACCCTGATCCAGAAAGACTATGATCTCTCTTAGAGATCTTTAAATATGCGTGTTTCAGTTCAAACAATGAAATGGTCCAGAGATCAAGAAACTAGGCCAGTACCAAGAGGAGCAGTGGGCTTCACGGGAGGGGAGATAGAACCCAGGAATTTAAGGTGGAAAGAGCATAAGGACCAGGAGGTTAAATGGGTGGAATGGGGGCAAGGTAAGAGAGGACATAAAGCATGGGAGAAACGAACACCAATGGCCGTAGAAACAATCACATGAAACCTACAACTAAGGAAGCCTTCTTAAAATATAATGCCCTTACCAGATGAAACACAGACTAAGCAAAACAAGCCCAATGGACTTCCCTGTTTGGAGTTGTTGACCAGGTTGGCCCCATATATCTTCAAACGACATTGACAATTGCATTTCCTCTTTATTACTTGTGAGAAGTTGGTGGTAAACCCTATGTTCTGAAGATATTACATCCTGAGGTCATACAACAACAAGGAGAATTCAAGCTGGTAATGACCTCACAACAGACTAGCTTTCATATTTCTGGAAGGTGTTATGCATGCTAAGTGGAAGGAAAAGTAATCATCAACTTTCCCAGTATGACCATGCAAGTTACAATCCCACTGAGGTAATAGTGGCATGAATGTTTAGGGCAGTATCCACAACTTTTCTGAAGTGTATTTAAATGCAATTCACTGTTAGCAGAGCCAAAATCCCATGGTTAGATAAGTCACAGTAGGGAGACAGCCTACTATTTTCTGCTAAATGGATGTAATATTAAACTGACTCCTAAGGATTTATTATTATCCCATAGATCAGTGCTCTTTTAGTTCTCACAAAGAGAAGCTTCTTCCTCACGGAGATTGGAAATTAAAAAGAGGCCTAACTGGCCAAAGAGAAAATATCTACAGAGTGCAATCACTAAATGTCACCTACATAAACTCTAGCCTTTTTCTTCCAAAGTTCAGGGACCATTATGGAAGAGGGGCAAAAATATTGTTAGAGGGCAGATATGGGGCATTAATTTTTTTTTTATTTTATTTATTTCTGTATGTGTAAAGAATGTACTGTCTGTAGGCAGGTTTTGGTGAACCCGTGTCGTGCATGCCGCGGAGGTCGAAACAGGGTGTCGGGATTCCCCTGGAAACTGGAGTTCTTCCTGGAATTTTGGAGTTTTTTTGGACGTTCTCGGCCACAGTTGGGTGCTAGGGATCGAACCCGGGTCTCTGTAACAGCTTCAGCGCTCTTAACCCTAGCCACTCTCACCAGCCCGATGTGCATAAATTTCTAGAGTAAAACTTATAATTTTTTTTTTTGTTTTAGAACAAATATTAATGCTTTATTTATGAATGCCATACATATTAAAAATATAAAATTTACAGTAAGACATAAATGTGTTATAGGAAAAATAACATTTTCCTAGTTTTACAATAATCTTTTTGCGTCATTTTTCCATTGTGTTTTTTTTTTTTCTTTATTTGTTTTTTATTTATTTTTATTATGTATTTTTTGTCTTTTTTGAGACGGGGTCGCCCTGTAGCCCATCTGTGTCCTGGAACTCACTCTATAGACCAGGGCTGGCTTGACCTCACAAAGATCCGCCGCCTCTGGCCGCCCAAGTGCTAGAGTAAAGGCATGCTCCACCCACACCCGGCCTGTTTATTTTTTATTTTTTTAAGGGATTCTACGATATAAGAGCACAGTTGTTTTCAGATCACATTGACATTGCTCAGTTGCCATAAAATTACATAACTGGGCTAGCATCCCAGAGGAGGGATACCAATTTGTGTTGGTTTGTTCGGGGAACTATGTGTTACTTCACTAGCATGATATCTTCTTAGCTCCAACCATTTACCTGCAAAGTTCATGATGTCATCTTTCCTTTACTGCTGCTAACTCCATTGTGTAGATGTACCCACATTTTTTCTCTATCCACTTGTCAGTGGAGGCCACTTGGGTTGGTTCCAGCTCCTTGCTATTGTGAGGAGAGCGGAAATAAACATGGACATGCATTTATCTCTGCGGGGTAAGATGAGGCCTTGTGGGTACATTCCGCAGGAGTGGTATGGCTGGGTCAGGGTGGCAAGTTCATTCTAAGTCTCCCAAGGATTCCCCACACTGCTTTTCCATAGTGGCTGTATGAGTTTTTACAGTCCCACCAGCAGTGAAGTGTTCCCCTTTCCTCCCCACAAACTCTCCAGCACGTGGGATCAGTGGATTTGTTTTTTTTGTCCTAGCCAATCTTGATTGAGTAAGATGAATCTTTAAAAATCCTTGTAATTTCTACACACAGCAATGCAGCTGCACACATGAGACAGCAGTGCTGTGACAACATGCACAAGACCTGCACAAGCCTGGGTGAAACAGGAACCCAACATCAACTGGAAAGATAGGCAAGGGCAAGAAGTCCCCAGCCTAATTGAGAAACTACTGGTATTTGACAGCTGCTGGAAGAGAGAGAGTCAGGTATCTTCATGAGTGTTTTGCCAGGCAGGTTAACTAGGTTTCGTGGGATGCAATACACCTAGGAACATTAGGGGCATGCAAAATGGACTTACTATGACTCTAGAAAATAATAACATAGGATGCAAGTTGGAGTGGGAAACAGTAAGGTGGAACTAAAGATGGAGGATGGGGTCTGAATACAATCAAAATATACTATATGAAATTAAGGTCAATTAGGTTCACATTAGCAGGTTTGATATATCATTTTCCTATCTCAGGCAACATACTTTACTTTCCAAAGATATACACCACCTCAAGAATTGAAAACTACTTTAAGGAAATTGGACTAGGAAACATGCAGGCGTGGTTATTTTAATGCCTAACAAAATAGACCTCAAAATGAAATCAAAATTAGTTAGAAGAGATAAAGAAGTTCATTTTATTCAGATCATGAGGAAAATTCATCAAGAGGAGACGATAAATTCTTAAATCTAATTAATACAAACAGAGGTGAACAAATTTAATAAATATGAAGCAATCATGCCTAACTTATATAATCTTTTTTGATGTTATCTTGATTCAGTTTGCCAAAATTTTTTATGAGACTTTTGTTCTGAAAATTCACCATGAATATTGGTCTGTAATTTTCTTATTTTTCCCCCATTCTTTATCAGGTTTTCATATCAGAGTAATATTGGCCAACACAAAGGGAAGAAAACTGAAAGCACTTCGTCTGAAATCAGGAGTGAGACTTGAATGTCCAGTGTCTTGCTCAGTGCAGTGTTGGATTCCTAGCCAAAGCAGTAAATGAGAAATTATTGATGCATATAACAGGAAAGGCAGGAAATTATCCCTATTTACATTCAGTAGTATCATGTACTTAAAAACCCTAAAGTTCCAACTTTAAAAGTCCTCAATCTGATTATCATCTTTAACAAATTAGCAGATAGAAAGTGAACAGAAAGGGTATTTGCTTATCCTGTACAAATACAGCTGAAAAGAGTCAGAAACCATTCTATTCACTGATCTCAACCAAACAGAAATTAAAACTTTAAAACAATTAACAAAGAAATTAAAGATGATACTAGAAGGTGGAAAATCCCATGTTCATGAATTAGGAGAATGAACCCATGACACTAGGGAAAAAATATATATATTCCCAGGTAATAGATATAAATTTTTTGTCTTTGGAGACAGGGTCTCCCAGTTGGCCTGGAGTTCAGTATGTAGACCAGACTGATTTTGAACTCATAGATATCCACCTGCCTCTGCCTCCCAAGTGCTGGGAACAAAGGCATGCAGCACCACACAACCCAAGCTCACAGAGATCTGCCTGCCTCTGCCCCCCCCCCCCCAGAGCGCTAGGACCAAAGGCAATGCCCCGCTTAAAGATACATCGTAGCTGCAATGTGGGTGCGGGGAAGCAAACCCGTCCCCTCTGCTAAAGTTGGCGGGTGCGCTTAACTGCTTGAGCCATCTCTCCAGCCCCAACACTTGGGGGTATATTTAATGAGGATTGTCCTTAGACAAATGAAATCTTATAAAACCCCAAAGATATTTTTAAGCAGAAATACAGTAAACAACCCATTATTCACCTGGAAGCAGAGAAATAGCTGTAGAAATCTGGATCAGAAGGAGTCAATGTGGAGTTATCTACATTCTTTGTTTCAAATCACCGAGGCACAGCAATCCCTACCAGCAGGAAATGAAGGGTTCCCCTTCTCCACATCCTCCCCTGTATCTGTTTCCTTAGTTTCTTGAACTTAGACAGTGGTTATAATCTGAATGTCTCGAATTACTAAGGATGTTGAGAGGTGTAAAGGTGTTTCTTGGCCATTTTTATTTCTTCATTGGGTTCCTCTGCAATTCCTTGGCTGATCCTATTGCTGTGTGGAAACTTTTGGCTTCAGGGGGTCCTAATTACTCACTGTTGACCTTAAATGCCTGTGCAGCTGATGTCTGATTATGAAAGTCCTTTCCTGTGCCTACATCTTAGCAATGTATTCTCCCAGCAGTTTCACAGTTTTTCATCGGTTGGAATATTGAGGTTTTGATCCACGTGGAGTTGACTTTGTGCGGAGAAAAGTAGATCTGATTCATTGTTTTTTTTTAAAAATTTTATGTATGTTCGATGTGTATGAATGTACAGTCTGCATGGCGGTTTGTGCACCTGTGTCGTGCAAGGCCAGCGGAGGTCAGAGAGGGTGTCGGATTCCCCTGGAACGTGGATTCTCCTGGAATGGGAGTTACAGACTGTTTTAGCCACCATGTGGGTGATGGGGATAAAACCCCGGGTCCCTCTGCAAGAGCATCAGTGCTTTTAAAAAAACCGCTAGGCCAATCTCTCCAGCCCCTGATTGCATTCTCGACTGCTGGAGATTCAGTTCTGCTAGCACAAGTCTGGGCCGGGGCACCGAGGTCTGAGGTCTGAGACCAGAGGTCTGAGGTGAAAAATTTGGTGCCTGCCTGTGTCCCAGGCCGGCAGTACATGGAGAACTGAATCAGGAGAGAAGCAGGTTTGACTTACCAGCTTCCTAGGTGGGCAAAACTGTCTGGCAGGTCAGATGTGACAGCGGATATAGGGCTTGGGGTAACTGAACAGGGACCACCTATACTAGGGTGGTTGGTTAGTCAGGGTTAGGGAGTTAGTTCAGAGAAGGGATTGGTGTCTCCAGGGATCCAAGTCGGGGTGAGAACAGGGTGTAGGTGGGGAGAGCTGAATGGAATGACTGGTGGGCGTGGCCTGACTTACCAAGGCCCTCCCACATGAAGGTCTGTGAGGCAGGTCAGCTCCAGGTAGGTAGGGAAGAAGGGGAGCAGGTAGGTAGGGAAGAAGGACCTGCTTAGCAATCCGTGTTAGGGTGTTTAGGAAGTCCTTGTGAGGGAGATAGGTCAAAGGTCTAAGGTGGAAAATTTGGTGCCCTGTGGCTGGTCACAAAGTTGGGGAATGGTGACCTTGCATGACAGGACCTGGCTATCCCTCCCCAATATTCGGGCACTCTCTAACTGGATCAGTAAGACAGGACCAAGACCCAAGGAGAATGGTAATACAGAAGGAAAGAAGTTGAAGTGCTTTGGGTAAAAGAGAAGATGAAAGTCTCTTCAGTGTGAAACAAGACAGGAGAAAACACTCATGGAAGATAAGTAAGACCAGCAGAATTAATTGAGACTTACTCCCTGCATTACATCCTTTTATTGGCATCTAGAACAAAGGTGTAATTTAGTTCAATGATCTCTTCTAGGCACATTGTGTAGCATCTGTGAATGAAGGAGAAACAAAAGACCTAGACTTTTGACAGACGGCATTTCTCTTTCTCTCTAGACATGGTGAAGTGTGTAAAGTATCCAGGTCATCAGTATGACAACACTCAGTGAAGGTTAAGACCCCAAATCTGTTGGCCTTTGCACATTATGAACACCGCTTGAGACATGCTCTGCCAAGCACAGCCCTGAGTCTCACAACTGGGGTTCTTTTTCTCACTGTGAAGCACAGAAACACTCCCATCATCAAGGGCCAGTGACCATAATCTCAACTACATCTCCTCACCTATTTTCTCCGCTCCTTAATCTTCATGGCCTTCCAAACACAGCCAGCTACATCCTCTGTCAGGTCACATTTAGAATTCTGTTTGGTCTGCCTGTTTCCACTGTCTTAAGGAAAACTATGAGTGTAATAACGTAAAGCCTTTAATGTCACTGTTCAAAGAAGGCTGCCATTTGAAGGCTGTCCAACTTCACAATCCCCATCGCCATTTTCCAACTCTTTTTGGCATCCGGATAGGGACATTTTCAGGATGCACACTCAGAATGTGGTCACAAATAAGATGTTGGTAACAAGAGCCCACTCACTTGCCTGCGACTTGGTCCTGGAGAAAAAACTGAGCATCAGGCCATGTGAGATTCTAGGCTTTTCCGGTCCCGGAAACAACCTGAACACATTCAATAAGTAAGTTCCTCACGCTCAGTATTATTTTTATTTTAAATGTATTTTTAATTTTGGATGTGTATGAATGGGACTGTCTGCAGGGAGGTCTGTGGGCCACTTGTGTCGTGCAAGGCCTCGGAGGTCAAAAGGGTGTCAATTCCCCTGGAACTGGGAAGTTAAAGACGGTACCGCCGTAGCCGCTATGTTGGTGCTGGGATTGAACCCGGTCCTCGGCAAGAACAACCTGACTCTCAGTATTCTGGTGTTCCATAGCACCTTACTCCCTGTCTACCATAGTACCATGGGTATGTCTGTGGTGGCCGTGGAAGCCTTCTACATCTTGGCCTCCAACATGCGGTTGGGCTACTAGGCTGCATCTTTGCCCCTAAGAGCAACATTATGTTCTTTAGGCAAGAAGAAAGTCTTTGCATTGGTTCAGGGAGAAAATGTATTCCAGGGGGCNAAAAAGAACACTGTCTTCTCTAGCAGGTGACCGAGATTTGAGTCTCAGAACCTATACGTTATCTAACACTCATCTGTAACTCTTGTTCCAGGAAATGTGATGCTCTCTTCTGGCCCCTTTTTTGCCTTGCATGCATGTGGTTTAGTTATATACATGCAGGCAAAACACTCATACACACAAAATACAATAAATAAAAGTTAAGGGCAACTGGCTGTTTCATTGAATCTTAGTCTTTTTTTTTTTTTTTTTGTAATTTCTATTCCATTAAATTCTACCATCATATTTAACAGTTTTCCATGCACTACTATTGGCTTTGCCTTCTTATTTGTCTTATAGCTTGAAATGCATCATTCAGTTATTTATTTTATTTCTTTCTAATACCAATAAGTCTCAAATTATCCCATAAAGTAGAAAAGGAAGACTTCCAATCCTATTTATGAAGTCAGTATTACCTGATAGCAAAACTTAAAATCTAAGAAGAAAATTATAGACCAATCTCAATCATGAACATAGACATAAAAATTCTCAATGAAATTCTTGCAAACAGAATGCAAGAGCACATCAAAAAGATAATCTACCATGACCAAAATGGATTCATTCCAGAGAGAGAGAGAGAGAGAGAGAGAGAGAGAGAGAGAGAGAGATATGAATCAACTTACAGAAATTAATAAATGTAATCTTCTACGGGACTCCAGGATAGAAATCATGGATCATCCCATTTGTTGCATAAAAGTTCTCTTACAAAATCAAATTTACCTTCATGATAAAAGTGATGAGGAATCTAGGGATGTAGGGGACATGTCTCAGCACAATAAAAGAAATGTACATCAAGCACATGGCCATCTTCTTAGTAAATGGTGAAAATTCAAAGCATTCCCACTAAGTCAAGAAAAAGACAAATTTGTTCACTCTTTTCATTACTGTTCAGTATAATACTGGAAGTTTCATCTAGAGCAATAAGACAAGGGGAGGACATAAAGATGATACAATTTGGAAAAGAAGAAGTCAAAGTATCCTTATTTGCATATGATATAAGTCTATACATAATACACCATGAAGACTCCAACAGAAAACTTCTAGAGCTGATAACACATTGTGCAAAGTAGCCAGATACAAAACTAACACACGGAAATCAATAGCCTTCTTAAATACCAAGAACAGACACATTGAGAAGGAGCCAGGAGAATGTTTCCATTCATGATAGTCTCAAAATTTTTGAATATATGTAAAGAAGGAAGTGAAAGACTTGTATAGTCAGATATTGGAAAAAGAATCTAAAGAAGATACAAGAAGATAGATTTCCCATGCTCAAGGCTCAGTAGGATTAATAGTGTGAAAATGGATATCTTACTAAAAGCCATCAAGAGATTCAATGATATCCTAATTAAAATTCTAACAAAATTCTTCATAAATATAGAAAAAATAATATCATATTACTTATGGAAGTACAAAAAAACAAAGATTGGTCAAAACAATAGTGAACAATAAAAGAAGAGCTGGAAGCATCACCATTAATGATTTCAAATTATACTACAGAGCTACAGTAATCAATACAGCACGGCACTGGTGTAAACAGACAGAATGATCAGATCAATGATAAATGGAATTTATTGAGGACCCAGATTTAAGTCCATGCACTTCCAGCCACCAGTCTTTTTGACAAAGAGACCAAATATACACATTGGAGGAAAAAAAAAAAAAGCATGTTCAACAAGTGGTTCTAGGAAATTGGACACCTATAGGAAAATAATGAAATCAGACCCGTCTCTTAACCTGCAGAAACCTCTAGTCTCAATCTGTCAGGGACCTCAAAATAAAACCTAATATCCTGAATTAAAGGAGAAAGTCGGGAATACACTAGAACATAAGAGCACATGAAAGTACTTTCTGTATAGTATTCTGAGAGCACAGGTATTAAAACTAACAATTGATAAGTGGGACCTTGTGAAACTACAGAAATTTCTTTACCACAAAGATCACAATCCTTCAAGTGAGGAGGCAACATATAGAATGGAAAAAAATCTTTACTAGCTCTACATCTGACAGAGGGATAGTATCTAGAATATAGAAATAACTCAAAAAAGTAAACATCAAAAAGCCAAACCACCAAATTAAACATTGAAACAAAACTCTAAACCATGAGTTCTGAAAACATGAAATTCATGTGTCTGAAAAATTTATAATAATTTCAATATCCATACCCAGGTGTGGCAAACTAAATCTCAAAGGCAAACTAAATTGACTTTGAGATTTCATCTTACCCTAGTCAGAGCCAAAAAAAAAAAAGAGAAAAATTGTAATGAAGATTAGGCAACACTTACTCATTTCTGCTGAGAGTGATGTTTGGTACAGCCACTATGGAAATCACTGTGGAGATTCCTCAATAAGCTAGACACTGTTGTACCACATGATACAGACATACCACTCTTGGCCATCTACCCAAAGGACTCTGTATCTTACTGTAGAGACTCCTTCAAATAGACTTACATGTCTACCACTGACAAGTGGATAATGGAGATATGGTGCATTCACTCCATTGAATAACATTCGGCTATTAAGAAAATAGCTGCATAGAACCGGAAACAATCTTTCTGAGTCAATTAACCCTGATCCAGAAAGACTATGATCTCTCTTAGAGATCTTTAAATATGCGTGTTTCAGTTCAAACAATGAAATGGTCCAGAGATCAAGAAACTAGGCCAGTACCAAGAGGAGCAGTGGGCTTCACGGGAGGGGAGATAGAACCCAGGGATTTAAGGTGGAAAGAGCAATAAAGGACCAGGAAGGGTTAAATGGGGTGGGAATGGGAGGCCAAGGTAGAGGAGGACATAAGCATTGGGATAACTAACACCAATGGCCATTAGAAACAATCACATGGAAACCTAATACTACGGAAGCTTCTTAAAATATATGCCCTTACCAGATGACCACAGACTAGCAAAACAAGCCCAATGGACTTCCCTGTTTGGAGTTGTTGACCAGGTTGGCCCCATATATCTTCAAACGACATTGACAATTGCATTTCCTCTTTATTACTTGTGAGAATTTGGTGGTAAGACCCTATGTCTGAAGATATTACATCCATGAGTCATACAACAAACAAGGAGTAATCAAGCTGGTAATGACCTCACAACAGACTAGCTTTCATATTTCTGGAAGGTGTTATGCATGCTATTGGAAGGAAAAGTAATCATCCAACTTTCCCAGTATGACCATGCAAGTTACAATCCCACTGAGGTAATAGTGGCATGAATGTTATGGCAGTATCCAACAACTTTCTGATTGTATTTAAGATGCAATTCACTGTTATCAGAGCCAAAATCCCATGGTTAGATAAGTCACAGGCTATGGAGACAGCCTACTATTATTCTGCTAAATGGATGTAATATTAAACTGACTCCTAATGATTTATTATTATCCCATAGATCAGTGCATCTTTTAGTTCTCACAAGAGAAGCTTCTTCTCACGGGAGATGGAAATTAACAAAGAGGCCTAAAACTGGCCAAAGAGTAGAAAATAAGCTACAGAGTGCTAATCACTAAATGTAACACCTACATAACATCTTTTTCTCCCAAAGTTCAGGGACCATTATGGAAGAGGGGCAAAAATATTGTTAGAGGCAGATATGGTGCATAATTTTTTTTTAATTTTATTTATTTCTGTATGTGTATGAATGTACTGTCTGTATGCAGGTTTGTGCACCCGTGTCGTGCAATGCCGCGGAGGTCAGAACAGGGTGTCGGATTCCCCTGGAACTGGAGTTCTCCTGGAATTGGAGTTTTTTGGACGGTTCTCGGCCACCATGTGGGTGCTAGGGATCGAACCCGGGTCCTCTGTAAGAGCGGTCAGCGCTCTTAACCGCTAGGCCATCTCTCCAGCCCGATGGTGCATAAATTTTAAAAAATCTTATAATTTCTTTTTTTTTTAGAACAAATATTAATGCTTTATTTATGAATGCCATACCTATATTAAAATATAAAATTTACATAATACATAAATGTGTTATAGGAAAAATAACATTTTCCTAGTTTTACAATAATCTTTTTGCTCATTTCCATTGTTTTTTTTTTTTTCTTTATTTGTTTTTATTTATTTATTTATTTATTTTTGGTCTTTTTGAGACAGGGTCTCCCTGTAGCCCCAGCTGTCCTGGAACTCACTCTATAGACCAGGCTGGCCTTGAACTCACAAAGATCCGCCTGCCTCTGCCTCCCAAGTGCTAAGATTAAAGGCATGCTCCACCACACCCGGCCTGTTTATTTTTATTTTTTTAAGGGATTCTACGATATAAGAGCACAGTTGTTTTCAGATCACATTGACATTGCTCAGTTTGCCATACAATTACATAACTGGTGCTAGCATCCACAGATGAGGGATACCATTTGTTGTTTGTTTTTCTGGGACTATGTTACTTCACTCAGCATGATATCTTCTAGCTCCAACCATTTACCTGCAAAGTTCATGATGTCATCTTTCTTTACTGCTGCATAGAACTCCATTGTGTAGATGTACCACATTTTCTCTATCCACTTGTCAGTGGAGGGGCACTTGGGTTGGTTCCAGCTCCTTGCTATTGTGAGGAGAGCTGCGATAAACATGGCTGTGCATGTATCTCTGCGGTAAGATGAGTCTTGAGGGTAAATACCCAGGAGTGGTATGGCTGGGTCAGGGTGGCAAGTTCATTCTAAGTCTTCCAAGGATTCTCCACACTGCTTTCCATAGTGGCTGTATGAGTTTACATTCCCACCAGCAGTGGATGAGTGTTCCCCTTTCCCCACAACCTCTCCAGCACTTGGTATCATTTGTTTTTTTGATCCTAGCCAATCTTATTGGAGTAAGATGAAATCTTTAAAAAATCCTGTAATTTCTACACACAGCAATGCAGCTGCACACATGAGACAGCAGTGCTGTGACAACATGCACAAGACCTGCACAAGCCTGGGTGAAACAGGAACCCAACATCAACTGGAAAGATAGGCAAGGGCAAGAAGTCCCCAGCCTAATTGAGAAACTACTGGTATTTGACAGCTGCTGGAAGAGAGAGAGTCAGGTATCTTCATGAGTGTTTTGCCAGGCAGGTTAACTAGGTTTCGTGGGATGCAATACACCTAGGAACATTAGGGGCATGCAAAATGGACTTACTATGACTCTAGAAAATAATAACAGAGGATGCAAGTTGGAGTGGGAAACAGTAAGGTGGAACTAAAGATGGAGGATGGGGTCTGAATACAATCAAAATATACTATATGAAATTAAGGTCAATTAGGTTCACATTAGCAGGTTTGATATATCATTTTCCTATCTCAGGCAACATACTTTACTTTCCAAAGATATACACCACCTCAAGAATTGAAAACTACTTTAAGGAAATTGGACTAGGAAACATGCAGGCGTGGTTATTTTAATGCCTAACAAAATAGACCTCAAATGAAAACTAGTTAGAAGAGATAAAGAAGTTCATTTTATTCAGATCATGAGGAAACTTCTTCAAGAGGATACTATAATTCTTAAATCTAAGTATACCAAACAGAGGTGAAGCCAATTTAATAAATAATGAGCCATCATGCCTAACTTATGATAATCTTTTTTGATGTTATTTTGAATTCAGTTTGCCAAAATTTTATTGAGACTTTTGATCTGAAAATTCACCATGAATATTGGTCTGTAATTTTCTTATTTTTCCCCCATTCTTTATCAGGTTTTCATATCAGAGTAATATTGGCCAACACAAAGGGAAGAAAACTGAAAGCACTTCGTCTGAAATCAGGAGTGAGACTTGAATGTCCAGTGTCTTGCTCAGTGCAGTGTTGGATTCCTAGCCAAAGCAGTAAATGAGAAATTGGATGCATATAAACAGGAAAGGCATGAAATTATCCCTATTTACATTCAGTAGTATCATGTACTTAAAAACCCTAAAGTTCCAACTTTAAAAGTCCTCAATCTGATTATCATCTTTAACAAATTAGCAGATAGAAAGTGAACAGAAAGGGTATTTGCTTATCTCTGTACAAATAACATGCTGAGAAAGAAGTCAAGGAAACCATTCTATTCACTGTAATCTCAAAAACCAAACCAGAATTAAAACTTTAAAACAATTAACAAAGAAATTAAAGATGATACTAGAAGGTGGAAAATCCCATGTTCATGAATTAGGAGAATGAACCCATGACACTAGGGAAAAAATATATATATTCCCAGTGTATATATATAAATTTTTGTCTTTTGGAGACAGGGTTCATTGGAACTCCCTATGTAGACTAGGCTGCCCCTGAACTCATAGATATCCACCTGCCTCTGCCTCCCAAGTGCTGGGAACAAAGGCATGCAGCACCACACCCAGCTCACAGAGATCTGCCTGCCTCTGCCCCCCCCTCCCCAGAGCGCTAGGACCAAAGGCATGCCCGGCTTAAAGATACATCTTAGCTGCAATGTGGGTGCTGGGAATCAAACCCAGGTCCTCTGCTAAAGTGGCGGGTGCTCTTAACTGCTGAGCCTTCTCTCCAGCCCCAACACTGGGTATATTATGAGGATTGTCTAGACAATGCAATCTCTATCAAAACCCCAAAGATATTTTTAAGCAGAAATACAGTAAACAACCCATTATTCACCTGGAAGCAGAGAAATAGCTGTAGAAATCTGGATCAGAAGGAGTCAATGTGGAGTTATCTACATTCTTTGTTTCAAATCACCGAGGCACAGCAATCCCTACCAGCAGTAAATGAGGGTTCCCCTTTCTCCACATCCTCCCCTGTATCTGGTTTCCTTAGTTCTCTTGATCTTAGACAGTGGTTATAATCTGCATGTCTCGAATTACTAAGGATGTTGAGAAATGTTTAAGGTGTTTCTTGGCCATTTTTATTTCTTCATTTGGTTCCTCTTCAATTCCTTGGCTGATCCTATTGCTGTGTGGAAACTTTTGGCTTCAGGGGGTCCTAATTACTCACTGTTGACCTTAATGCCTGTGCAGCTGATGTCTGATTATGAAAGTCCTTTCCTGTGCCTACATCTTAGCAATGTATTCTCCCAGCAGTTTCACAGTTTCAGGTTGTATATTGAGGTCTTTGATCCACTTGGAGTTGACCTTTGTGCAGGGAGAAAGTTAAGGATCTGATTTCATTGTTTTTTTTAAAAAATTTTATGTATTTTCTATGTGTATGAATGTACTGTCTGCATGTAGGTTTGTGCACCTGTGTCGTGCAATGCCGCGGAGGTCAGAAGAGGGTGTCGGATTCCCCTGGAACTGGAGTTCTCCTGGAATTGGAGTTACAGACTGTTTTTAGCCACCATGTGGGTGCTGGGGATCAAACCCGGGTCCTCTGCAAGAGCAGTCAGTGCTCTTAACCGCTAGGCCATCTCTCCAGCCCCTGATTTCATTCTTCTACTGCTGGAGATTCAGTTCTGCTAGCACAAGTCTGGGCCGGGGCACCGAGGTCTGAGGTCTGAGACCAGAGGTCTGAGGTGAAAAATTTGGTGCCTGCCTGTGTCCCAGGCCGGCAGTACATGGAGAACTGAATCAGGAGAGAAGCAGGTTTGACTTACCAGCATCCTAGGATGAGTGAGACTGTCTGGCAGGTCAGATGTGACAGCGGATATAGGGCTTGGGGTAACTGAACAGGGACCACCTCTGCCAGGGTGGTTGGTTCTTCAGTTAGGAAGTTAGTCCAGAGAAGAGATTAGTGTCTGCAGGGATCCTAGTCTGGGTGAGAACAGGGTGTAGGTGGGGAGAACTGAATGGAATGACTGGTGGGCGTGGCCTGACTTACCAAGGCCCTCCCACATGAAGGTCTGTGAGGCAGGTCAGCTCCAGGTAGGTAGGGAAGAAGGACCTGCTTAGCAATCCGTGTTAGGGTGTTTAGGAAGTCCCTGTGAGGGAGATAGGTCAAAGGTCTAAGGTGGAAAATTTGGTGCCCTGTGGCTGGTCACAAAGTTGGGGAATGGTGACCTTGCATGACAGGACCTGGCTATCCCTCCCCAATATTCGGGCACTCTCTAACTGGATCAGTAAGACAGGACCAAGACCCAAGGAGAATGGTAATACAGAAGGAAAGAAGTTGAAGTGCTTTGGGTAAAAGAAGATGAAAGTCTCTTCAGTGTGAAACAAGACAGGAGAAAACACTCATGGAAGATAAGTAAGACCAGCAGAATTAATTGAGACTTACTCCCTGCATTACATCCTTTTATTGGCATCTAGAACAAAGGTGTAATTTAGTTCAATGATCTCTTCTAGGCACATTGTGTAGCATCTGTGGATAAAGGAAGAACACTAAAGCTAGACTTTTGACAGACTGCATTTCTCTCTAGACATGGTGAAGTGTGTAAAGTATCCAGGTCATCAGTATGACAACACTCAGTGAAGGTTAAGACCCCAAATCTGTTGGCCTTTGCACATTATGAACACCGCTTGAGACATGCTCTGCCAAGCACAGCCCTGAGTCTCACAACTGGGGTTCTTTTTCTCACTGTGAAGCACAGAAACACTCCCATCATCAAGGGCCAGTGACCATAATCTCAACTACATCTCCTCACCTATTTTCTCCGCTCCTTAATCTTCATGGCCTTCCAAACACAGCCAGCTACATCCTCAGTCAGGTCACATTTAGAATTCTGTTTGGTCTGCCTGTTTCCACTGTCTTAAGGAAAACTATGAGTGTAATAACGTAAAGCCTTTAATGTCACTGTTCAAAGAAGGCTGCCATTTGAAGGCTGTCCAACTTCACAATCCCCATCGCCATTTTCCAACTCTTTTTGGCATCCGGATAGGGACATTTTCAGGATGCACACTCAGAATGTGGTCACAACATCAGCATGTGTAACAAGAGCCCACTCACTGCCTGCTACTTGGTCCTGGGATACCTGAGCACTCAGGCCATGGTGAGATTCAGTAGGCTTTTCTGTCCAGGAAACAACCTGACACATTCAATGAAGCTAAGTTCCTCACTCTCAGTATTCTTTTTATTTTATTTATTTATTTTGTATGTGTATGAATGTACTGTCTGCATGTAGGTCTGTGCACTTGTGTCGTGCAATGCCTCGGAGGTCAGAAAAGGGTGTCAGATTCCCCTGGAACTGGAGTTAAAGATGGTACCTAGCCGCTATGTGAGTGCTGGGGATTGAACCCGGGTCCTCTGCAAGAACAACCTGACTCTCAGTATTCTGGTGTTCCATAGCACCTTACTCCCTGTCTACCATAGCACCATGGGTATGTCTGTGGTGGCCGTGGAAGCCTTCTACATCTTGGCCTCCAACATGCGGTTGGGCTACTAGGCTGCATCTTTGCCCCTAAGAGCAACATTATGTTCTTTAGGCAAGAAGAAAGTCTTTGCATTGGTTCAGGGAGAAAATGTATTCCAGGGGGCTGCCTTATTAGTTTAAATACATGTTCTCTAAAATGCACATCAGGTCTGAAGCAAGTGCGTACTATTTCCTCAGTCAGGAGGGACTGAGAACAAGGGACTTTTACTCTTTTCTCTCACTGTGTGGCAACCATTTTAAACTGTAAATGTCACTTGCTAAATTGAATTTTTTTTTTTTTGTCTTTTTGAGACAGAGTCTCCCTGTAGCCCCCCAGTTGGCCTGGAACTCACTATGTAGACTAGGCTGGCCTTGAACTCACAGAGATCCACCTGCCTCTGCCTCTTGAGTGCTAGGATTACAGGTGTCCACCACCACGCCCAGCTTAAAGATGGTTCTTAGCTGCCATGTGGGTGCTGGGAATTGAACCCCCGTCCTCTGCAAGAACAGTTTGTGCTCTTAACCACTGAGCCATCTCTCCAGCCCCTAAACTGAATTTTGATCTGGCTATTTCCTTGTCATCTGTTCTTGGTTACATAATTTCTAGTTATGATCATTTCTCCCCTTTTCTGTTGTTTTCCCCTTGGATTTCTGACATCTGTTTTCTAAATTCATAAACATCTCCCCAGACTTCTTGTTTCTGTGTCTCTATCTTTCCGAATGCTATAGTTATTTCCTTAACATTTTTTCCTCTTGAAAAAGGACCAGGGAGTTACCTCATGACTCAGCAGGTGGGCATACTTGCCACCACATTTTGTTCATCTGTTTTGTTTGTACATCTGTTCACACAACCAGAACCACAATTTCCACTTACTATTATGGAGATACAAATCTTTTGAACTTTCATTCTAAGAATCTCTAATATTTTCAACACATTATAGTTTGCAGCTTTAAGGAAATCAGATATTGTGGATACGGTGTGATACCCCTGGTTTTGGAAATTGAAATATTCACAAAATTAGAACATTCAGAATTCTTCTTCCTTAATATTTTAAAACAAAACATGTGCACACATAGTAGAAATATATCTAATATATCTAATATAGTTAATATACTACCTTACATGTTCATGATATATCTCTTGTTCAAGGACACATTGAAAGGTCTACTCTGTAAAAACATAAGCATATTGAAAGTGTTTAGAATAATATTGTAAAGGGCCATAGATATTTTACAATGGTACAGTTGCTATCTACACCATATACTGTTATTGTCTTTTGAATTGAATCTTCTTGAAATTTATACACTATATTTTTATCTTATTTAGACTTTCTCCAATATCTGCACCCCATTACTAACCACCTCTGTCCACATTTCTGCATCTATATCTATATAGGGAGAGAGAGAGAGAGAGAGAGAGAGAGAGAGAGAGAGAGAGAGAGTTGGGTTTGTGTCCCCAAATGCCCTTCAGCTGGATAGCTTTTGTGTCAATTTGACACACCTGGTTTGAGGGAGCCTCCATTGGGAAATTGCCTCCATTAGACTGGCATGTGACATTATCTCTGGGATATTTTATTGATGAGTGATGTGGGAGGGTCCAGCCCACTGTGAGTAGTGCCAGCTATGGGCAGGTAGGTGGTCTGTATTGTATAAGAAAGCAGGTTGAAGCCAGGCATGATGGGGCACACCTTTAATCCCAGCACTACAGAGGCAGTGGCAGAGGTAGAGGTGGGGGATCTCTGGGAGTTCCAGTCCAGCCTGATTGATGTAGTGAGTTCCAGGACAATTGGGGCTACAGGGAGACCCTGTCTCCCAAAGAAAAGAGGCGAGGAGAGGCGAGGAGAGGCGAGGAGAGGCGAGGAGAGGCGAGGAGAGGCGGGGAGAGGAGGGGAGAGGAGGGGAGAGGAGAGGAGAAAGAGAAGAAAAGAGAAGAAAAGAGAAGAAAAGAGAAGAAAAGAGAAGAAACCAGGTTGAGCATGGGACACAGAGCAAGCCAAGAAACAGATTACTGTGAAGAGAAGTTTCATCATGGCATTATTTTTTATGTCTCTCTCTGTATTTCTCTGTGTGTGTGTGTGTGTGTTTGTCTGTGTGGGGATATGAATGTAAGTGGACATGCTGGCAGAGCTCAGAAGATGGAGCCACAATCCCCCAAAATGGAGACAGAAGCAGTTATGAGACACTGGGAACTGAACGCAGGTCTTTGGAAGAGCAGTGCATGCTCCTGACTGCGGAGCTCGCTCAAGCTCTGTATCCTAACGCTTCCATGTATGCATTCAATGTCCTGTGATCATAATGTCACTCTATGCCTTTAATGGTCTCTCTATTTGCCTTTCCCTTTTGCGTCTCTAGTATTCCCTCTTTATAGTTAATGGGTTTCTTTCACAGATACCATATAGAAGAAAACACTCGTTATTTGTCATTCTCAGTTTCTTTGTTCTCTTAACACAATTACCTCCATCCCTGTCCACTTTCCTAATTGACATTTCATTCTATTTTTCTTTTTTTTTCTAAACTTCCACCTGACTTTTTAAATATATATTTTTAATTTTTTATTTATTCTTATATGTGTATGAATGCACTGTCTGCATGTAGGTTGGTGGACCCATGTTGTGCGATGCCTCGGAGGTCAGAAGAGGGTGCTGGATTCCCCTGGAACTGGAGTCAAAGATGGTTCTCAGCACCATGTGGGTGCTGGGGATCGAACCTGGATCCTCTGCAAGAGCAGTAGGTGCTCTTAACCGCTAGGCCATCTCTCCAGCCCTCATTCTACTTTTCAAACACTGTCGGGTACATATTCTACAGTCTCCTTTATCCATTCATCTGTTGACAGGCATCTGATGGTGTTCCATGATTAGGCTACTGTTAATTATACCTAGGTAAACATGGGTATTCAGGAATCTGTAGAATTCTTTTTAAATTTGTGGGATATGCACAGAATATGATTGCTATTTCATTTGACCTAGCTTCTTAAATGCTATAGTTTTGTTCTTAGAATCTCCTGAATTTTAATACATATGGTCACACAATTGCAGCCTTATATTCTCTCTCCTGTTTTTTATGACTGTTGTTCCATTTAACGTGATGCTTGGCTGCACCCTGACCATGGATTTCTATCACTTTTCCTTTTTTCGAGGTGGATATTGCATTCTTCACTCTCCTTGGTGCTCTGGAAACCTAAGGGTAGAAGGGTTTAGTCAGAGTTGATTGACAGATGAGTTACGGCCACAGGAGCTCTGCCTTTTGAGTGGGACACTGGCTAGTGAAATGATGTTGCAGATGAGGAGAAGAGAGAAGTAGGACTGGAAATGAGCCCAAGCTCTTACTCATAAGTCCACACCCAGTAACCCAGGCGCACCAGCCATTCTTCAACTGAAGTGTTCATGGAAATGTCATGATAAGGGGCTGGAGAGACAGAGCACCAGGTAAGAGTGTGTACACTGTCCTTACAGAGTAATCAAAGTTCCCCCAAGATCACATATTCCCTCAAAATGGAGCCAAATTCTAGGGATCAAGTCTTCACATACAAGTGCATGTGCTAGCCATATTACATCCAAATAATGACACATTTGGACAAACCTTTCTATTACTTGAGAGAATACCTTATGACAAATGGATATTTTCACATTTCTGACTTGGTCATAATTTCTTAACCATGTAAGGTCAAAACTATTCTTAGTTTTTTTTAATTTTTAATTTTTATTTATTTCTGTATGTGTATGAATGTACTGTCTGCATGCAGGTCTGTGCACCCGTGTCGTGCAATGCCGCAGAGGTCAGAAGAGGGCGTCGGATTCCCCTGGAACTGGAGTTCTCCTGGAGTTGGAGTTACAGACGGTTCTCAGCCGCCATGTGGGTGCTGGGGATCAAACCCGGGTCCTCTGCAAGAGCAGTCGGTGCTCTTAACTGCTAGGGCATCTCTCCAGCCCCCAACTATTCTTAGTTTTTATTGGAGATATATTTCTCCCTTTCGTTCTTAGTTTTGAAAACAGTGAATAGAAAGTCAAGGTAGGAGAATGGCTTTTAGAGAATGCTGGCACTGGGTTAGGCTAGCTCGGGATGAAAACCCCATATACTGTGAAGAATTAGATTGTGTGAAAAAACACTGCCAAAATAGAGTCAGAAATGCAAAATGAAGTTCACAGGATGTTCCAGCTGTGCTAATGATCCTGCAAAGAAGACTGACTGATTAGAACTGTGATTATGGAGAATTCGTATGCTGCAGGTTCAAAGCCAAATTATGTTGGGTTATCTTTACCCTACTAAATGCCATTCAATACCAACCTCCAAGTCTTATCTAACCAACATGTAATGATTAAGTAAATCCATTTGCAATGTGTTAACAAACCACTACATAACAGCAATTAAAAGGCTATGAATATCATCACAGAGCATGTGAGTTCTTAGAGCAAAGATTTCCCCAGTGCTGTAACCTGTCTACCTGATGTTCCCACCAAACTATTTCTAAAATACTTTGATTTATGACATTGTTTCATTTTTTTAATACCCAGAGGTCATTAAACCTTTACCATAATCAGACCTTGATAGGTGGTGTAATACGACTCTGTTTCTAATTATGGTCATTCATATCTGGCTCCAGAATAAAGTAACTCTTTTTTTTTTTTTTTTTTTTTTTTTTTTGGTCTTTTCGAGACGGGTCTCCCAGTAGTCCCAGCGGTCCTGGAACTCCTCTCTGTAGACCAGGCTGGCCTTGAACTCACAAAGTCCACCTGCCTCTGCCTCTCAAGTGCTAGGATTAAAGGCATGCGCCACCACACCCAGCAGAATAAAGTAACTCTTATTTTCACTGAGGTGAGAGCTGGGTTTTCACATGGACATCAAGAAAGAGCTGTGTCAGGTTCTTCTGGAAATTCAGGGAGAGTCTGTTCAAGATTAACCCAGACCAGACCCTACCAGGGACAGGAGGTGGTCACCTCTTCCTCTGCAGTGTGTCAGATGGGAAATATTAGGTAAATGTCTAATGAATAGAGGATAAATCATACTGGATCTAAATGAAAATTAAGGTATGTTTTAATACATGATAGGTAGAGGTGGAATTACACAAGAGTTCTGTGGATTAGATTATATTGCTCAATCCGTGTTGGTTTCTTTAGTTCCATGCAGACGTGCTCATGACTTGGAGGAGTGCTCTCAACATAGAAATAATTTTTGGTGGAGATAAAAATAGTTTTAAAGGGTAAGAAGTAGGAATCTCAGGGAGCACGATGCATTCTGGGACCCAGAACATCTGTAATACTATTTCAATTTTAATACATACGAAATGATTTCAAGCAAATTTTCTTATGAAAGGGATAAACTGCTTTTTTTTTTTTTTTTTTTTTTTTTTGGTTGGGTCTTTTTTGAGACAGGGTCTTCCTGTAGCACCAGCTGGCCTAGAGCTCACTAAGACCAGGATGGCCTTGAACCCACAGAGATCTGCCTGCCTCTGCCTCCTGAGTGCTGGTATTAGAGGCCTGCCTGACCACACCCGGTAATACTGGTATTCTTATGTTGGCTGCTCTGTTACCTCACTCTGATTCAAGGAAAGTCATGGAGGAGGATACTGCTCCTAAACTAAATGACAACGATTACAGGCTAGAATCTGACAACGGGCCACTACAAAACGTCTCGACAACTTAGAGACTGATATACTGACCGGGACCATTAGAAAACCAGAAATCTTAAATGTCCCAACACATGGACCAAACGCTTAGAGTCAAGGGTTATTTTGTGCATTTGAAGAGTGTCCTTCTGGAATTCCCTAAGATACAAACAGAAACCTCGAGAATTTCAATAAAACATTCAGAACATAAAATGAGCTGGGCTGATGTCTCGCTTTTTAAGAGTCCTTGTGCTGGAGGGCTGGAGTTGGGTACCCAGAACTCAAGTCTGGTGGCTCAAAATTGCCTATAACTACACCTCTATACACTTGAACACACACACACACACACACACACACACACACACACACACACTTAATAGTCAAAAGTTGAATACAAATATTTAAAAGAATTGGCACCTATGAGTGGTTGTCCTTAGCAATGCCTTCTGGCGAAGTTTAGGTTGCTGGGAAGGGAATTTAAGATCCTGGGAGAGATCTCACAGACATAAATAGCAGGAGCTGTCCACTCAGGCTAAACGATTTGTACAAGCATTATGGCAAATTTTGAACTCCTGTTATAGTTTTGGATACTTATAAATCTGCTCAACTCACAGAAATACATACAGCATCATTCTTTCCAGAACGCTGTGGACAGTAAGTCCAGTGTGCTTCCCTTTATTTCAGACATTATTTCACTCAGGCTGTCACTACTTAAATAGGGAATTGAGGGGCTGGAGAGATGGCCTAGCGGTTAAGAGCACCGACTGCTCTTGCAAAGGACCCGGGTTCGATCCCCAGCACCCACATGGCGGCCGAGAACCGTCTGAAACTCCAATTCCAGGAGAACTCCAGTTCCAGGGGAATCCAACGCCCTCTTCTGACCTCCGCGGCATTGCACGACACAGGTGCACAAACCTACATGCAGACAGCACATTCATACACATAAAAATAAATTTAAAAAATTTAAATAGGGAATTGAGCGTATCCCATCTGCTTACACCCAGAGCATTAGATTCCTGGAAGCAATTTATTCTAAAACAAGGTTGCTGAAGCAGCAAATGTGATCCACCTGTTCTGAATTCCCATGAAGAAGGAAGAGAAATAGAACCTCCAGGTCTGGAGAGGTGGACCGGAAGTCACGAGCATTGGCTGATCTCGTGAACCCAAGTTGATTTCCCAGCACCCACATGGTGGCTCACAACCATCTGTAACTCCAGAGCATCTTTTCATTGCTCTCCTTTGTTCTCCTCAAGCAATGCACCCAGAGGTGTATTCATATGTAGGTGAAATTCTAATATATATCTTTTTGGGGGGGTGTAGTGAGAGACAGGAGCTCCTTGTAGTCCAGCTGGCTTGCAACCTACTATGTGCACCAGGTTGGCCTGAATCTCACATATCCCATTGCCTCTCCCTCCCAACTGCTGTTATTAAAGGTGTATGTCACCATGCTCAGCGTCTGATCTTTATAAATATTTAAATTTATTTGTATGAGAGATTTGCCAGCATATAAATGCAGACATTTATATTTTTACATGTATTTAGCATTTTATGTGCACATGCAAAGTTACGCTTGAGCAGGTCAAAGGACAACTTGGAGAAGTTGACGCTCTCCTTCCACTGTGTGGGCTCTGGAGATGCAGCTCCACTTGTCTAGGTTGGATGCAAGGGCTTTTATCAGTGAGCCATCTTTATTGGCTTGAATCAGACATTTGAACCATTGAAGCTTGACATTCTGTAACTATACTGAATAAATGATTCTCTATCTACCCTTACTTGTATTCCACAGAACAGTTCACTTGATGTTTGGAGTATTTGAAGAATTTGCCATTCTGAATTTTCTTTTTTTTTTATTTTATTTTATTTATTTCTGTATGTGTATCAATGTACTGTCTACGTGCAGGTCTGTGCACCTGTGTCATGTAATGCCGCGGAGGTCAGAAGAGGGTGTCGGATTCCCCTGGAACTGGAGTTCTCCTGGAATTGGAGTTTCAGACGGTTCTCAGCCGCCATGTGGTTGCTGGGGATTGAACCCGGGTCCTCTGTAAGAGAGGGTCGGTGCTCTTAACCGGAAGGCCATCTCTCCAGCCCCTGAATTTTCTTATTATGTTCTTCTTGTCAGTTTGATTTAAAACTACAGTCTTAGGGTAGAACAAGCTTTAATTGGAAAGGACATTAGTCCTTTTATTCTAATTATTATTATATATTATTATTAATGATGTACTGTATGTGTATGAATGTACTGTTGAATGCAAGTGTGTGCACCCGTGTCGTGCAAGGCGTGGAGGTAGAAAGGGTGTCGGATTCCCCTGGACCTGGAGTTCTCCGAATTGGAGTTTCCGACGGTCTCAGGCCGCCATTTGGGTGCTCGGGATCGAACCCGGTGTCCCTTTAGTAGTGGTCGGCGCTCTTAACCGCTAGCCAATTTCTCCAGCCCGCAGAATTAGTCTTAATATATATTTATATAGATCTGCTGCTCGAGGTGCTGGGATTAAACGGACCAATGCACCACCACAAAATGGCAGTTTTTAATGGCATTCAATCATAGAAATACAAATGTGTTTGTCCTTTATCTAATAATATATATTATATATAATATAAATATATATAATAATATATATATATAGTATAATTTTTATTTTTTCAGACAGGTTCCCTGTCGCCCCAGTGACCTGCAGTTCATTTTAGGAGAATTAGATTTAAGTTACTGCCAACTGAAGAACTTGATTTTTCTTTCTAACTATATGAATAACACAGGTTTTTTTTTTAATTTATTTTTGTGGGTATTTGAATGTACTGTCTGGCAGTGGAGTCGTGCACCGTGTCGTGCAATGCTGCGGAGGTCAGAAGAGGGGCTCAGTTCCCTGGAAACTGGAGTTCTCTGGAAATTGGAGTTACAGACGGTTCTCAGCCGCCATGTGGGTCTGGGGACGAACCCGGGTTCTTCCTGCAAGAGCAGTTGGGTGCTCTTAAAACACTAGGGCTAATCTCTCCAGCCCCCACAGGTTGTTTTTAGAAAGGAAAAAAAAAAGAATCTGGTTTTTTATTCCTTCAGAATCCATGTTATGCCATTTCTTTCTTCTCTCTCTCTCTCTCTCTCTCCTCATCTCTTCATGTCTCTCCTCTCTCGTTTAGGAGCACACACTGGGATGGTCCAAAGACAGCTTGTGAAATTTGCTTCTCTCTTTCCATCAGTGGGTCCCAAGGACTGAAATAAAGTCACCAAATTTGGGGCCAAGTGGCTTCACAGGCCCAAATTCAAATCTTCCTAAAAATGAAGCCTTGGGTTAAGTAACGCAGGAAGTAAGGACAAACAGTTGCAGTAAAAATAATATTTTGTTGATTAAGTCATAGATCTACTATCACTTTGTAGTAACTTTTTTTAAAGTTTTTATTTATTTTTATATTGTGGTATAAGAATGTTAAACTGTCTGCATGTAGGTTTGTGCACCCGTGTCATGCAATGCCGCGGAGGTCAGAAGAGGGTGTCGGATTCCCTGGAACTGGAGTTCTCCTGGAACTGGAGTTCTCCTGGAATTGTAGTTATGGACGGTTCTCAGCCACCATGTGGGTGCTGGGGATCGAACCCAGGTCCTCTGCAAGAGCAGTCGGTGCTCTTAACCACTAGGCTATCTCTCTAGCCCCCACTTTGTAGCTTTCTTAAAACCACAATGATTGTCATGTGATAGCAGTTCATGATATAGCTGAAGACGAATGCCATTCTTTTTTTATGTCTTTGTGCATGTGTTTTGAGAAGTAAGTCCAAGTGTGAGGTGAGAAGTTTGATAGAACTATCTCCTGAAGGTAGTTAGAAACAAGTGATAGAGACCATTACATCCAATCCAAAGAGTTGTGAAACTTTTTCTGTAAATCTTACTAAGAGGAGCTTAAAGGCTTAAAAATCCTTAGTTCTGGAGAGATGGCTCAGCGGTTGAGTGCCAACTGCTCTTGCAGAGTTCCTAGCTCCCACATGGTGGCTGAGAACCGTCTTCAACTCCAGTTCCAGGGGAATCCAACGCCCTCTTCTGACCTGGGTGGCATTGCACGACTCGGGTGCACCAACCTACATGCAGACAGTACACTCATACATGTAAAAAAAAAAATTCTTAGTTCTGTAAAGAGAAAATCAGACAGACACCAGTAATAACTTAGGACATGTATTTTTTTTTTTTTTTTTTTTTTGGTCTTTTCGAGACAGGGTCTTCCTGTAGTCCCAGCTGTCCTAGAACTCGCTCTGTAGACCAGGCTGGCCTTGAACTCACAAAGATCCACCTGCTCCTGCCTCCCGAGTGCTAGGATTAAAGGCGTGCACCACGCCCGGCAGGACATGTAATTTTGGCCCTAAGAATCTTACCCCCAAATTAGGCTTAGTGAAATGTACTCTTAATTTTTCATATATTTTTACTTTATTTTATTTTTTACATTATAACCACTTTGAAGTTTATTTGACAGCACGTTTCTTCAGATATCATGTAATTTACTGATCAGGACTCTTTACAAATGTAATCCTATGTTTTTATTTCATATGTGTATTTTACCTGCATGCATGTAAATGCACCATGTGCATCAAAGCCTGAAGATGCCAGGAGAAGGCAGCAGATCTCCTGGAAGTGGAGTCAAAAACATTGGACAAGCTGCTGGTGGGGTTTGGCAACCAATGAATGTCCTCTACAAAAGTGACCAGTGCTCTCAACATGTGAGCCACCTGCTTGGAACTTGTACTCAATTAAATATATATATATTTGTATTTTATATATATATATATATCTATCTATATATAATATATATCTGTGTATGAGTGTCTGCCTGCACGTGCACCATGTGAGTGTTGGATGCCAGCAAGCCTAAAGAAAACATTGGGTCCCATGGGAATGCAGGTAAGCGGGTTGTGAGCTATCACGTAAATGTGGGGAACTGAAACTGGGTTCTCGGGAAGAAGAGTAATGAGCATTCTCTTAATTGCTGAGCCACCTCTGTCATGCCCCTGTGGAATCTACATTACACTGGAAATCTAACCATGTTATTTGAGCTGAAAGGCTGGCTTTGGAAGTGGGAACTATTATTTTTCTCCTTGACCATCCACTTACAGGTGATCTAACAAACTCTTCTGAACTCTACAGACACTGCACAACACAGGTGCACTGACAGAGATACAGGCAAAACACCAATACATGGAAAATAAAAATAATTTTAAAATTTTGAATGTGAACACAAGAAAAACATATTAACTGTCTTAAAGACATTTTTATTTTCACAATAAAACTAAACTGGGCTGGAGACATGGCTCAATATTTCAGAGCAATGGCTGCTCTTTGCGAGGGCCTGGGTTGAGTTCCCAACATACACATGGTATGTAACTCCGATTCCAGGGGAACCCTCTTCTGGCCTAGGAGGGCATTGCAGGGCTCAGGTGCACTTACATACATGTACACAATATACCCATACACAGAAATAAAAATAGTAAAATTAAACTAACCAGTTTATTTGAAATTTAAGTCCCTTTAAAACACATACCTAGAATTTGTTTTTGTTACTAGAAATTTATTTCTCTAGTGCAGTAGATGGGGTGAACCAGGACATATTCAAAGTATTGTGTATTCTCCAGAAAAATTCGGCCAATGCATATTTTGGAGCAATACAGTTTGGAGGGAACCACAACAATATAAGGACTGCATCAAAAAACAGACTGATATAGTTAAATTCTGCCCCAAACAATAAACCTTTCCAGAGAAAAACTTTAAAAAGACTGAGAGAAAGGTGCAGGACATGTATGGCAGAATCCATGAACTGGGGTGGGGTGGGAGGAAGGGAAAGGGGAATATGTCTAAAATGAACTGAAAAATGATGTCTGAAATGCACGAAACATCAATTAAAGTATTATATTAAAAAATATAGTAGCAGATGGGGCTGGAGAGATGGCCCAGTGGTTAAGAGCACCGACTGCTCTTGCAGAGGACCCAGGTTTGATCCCTAGCACCCACATGGCAGCTGAGAACCGTCTGTAACTCCAGTTCCAGGGGAATCCGACACTCTCTTCTGACCTCCGAGGTATTTCCCGACACGGGTGCACCGACCTACATGCAGACAGTACATTCATACACATAAAAAATAAATAAAAAAAAAAATAGCAGCAGAAAGGAGAAAACACATGAAGGCAGGAAATGCCGGTTTCCTGTTTTGCTCAGATATCTTTAGTTAGGTGCCAGTCACAGGTGTTTCTTGTTCACAATCAATGCCTGGCTCTGGATGTTTGACAGGACACACATGGAAGTCCCTTACATACTGGCAAATGCACACTCTATTATATATACTGATCAATGATAGACAGAAATATACTCTCCTAACATGCAAGTGAGGAACAGGTGAAGCTGCAAACAAGGATTCAACCCAGCTCAGTGTTATGTAACTGACCCTGGGTGACAAGGCTACTCATTTCAAGCGCACTGATGCACAGACCACAGCTAATGGCAATCAGGTGCAGAAGTATGTCCCCCTACCTCATAAACCTCCTAAAGCTAGGTTAATTGTTAATTGTTGGCAGAGACCTTTAATAGCAGCACTTGAAAGGTAAAGGCAGATGAGCATGTGTCCACAAAAAACAAGGCTATTGTCACTATCATTGCTTAGATTCCGAAACAAGTTGGTCCACTTCTATTGTTGATAACATCACACCCTTGGGTTGCAGAGCATGGAGAAATGATGTTGGAATAAGATGAAAGCTTCTGGGGCTGGAAAGATGGCCTAAGCGGTTAAGAGCAGCGACTGCTCTTGCAGAGGACCTGGGTTCGATCCCCAGCACCCACATGGCGGCTGAGAACCGTCTCTAACTCCAATTCCAGAATTCCAGTTCCAGGGGAATCTGACACCCTCTTCTGACTTCTGTGGCATTGCATGACACAGGTGCACAAACCTATATGCAGACAATACATTCATACACATAAATAAATAATAAAAAAATTTTTTTAAAGATGAAAGCTTCTTTCATACTGGCTGGCTTGCACTGTGTCAGGTGCAATGCAGATTGTTGGGGCAGAATTTTATGAATGATCTGGCTAAGCTATAAACCCTGTGTGCTCCAGTACCAACAGAACAGGTAGAATATGCCTACTGATGCAATACTGGCACAATTACTGTTTGAGTACAACAAACAGCTTTCAGATTGGATTTACAGCCTACTCCGCAGGAGACAATTCATGTCTGATATTATAAGCCAGGGAATCAAAGTTGCCAGAGAGGTTATAGGCACCTGTAAGGGAAGCAACTGCTATAGTTTTGTTAGGTGGATGTGATGAGCCTCTCAAATTCCTTTGTCAATATTTCAGTTACTGTCTAACAGATCATGGCATTTGTCAAGCCCAAACTATCAAGGAAGTAAACTTCCGTTCACAACAAATGGTTTACTACAAAGACTCAGAACCATGATAAAGATCCTGAAGAGAAGTAACTATTGCTTTGACATAGTGGATCAATGTTAGCCACAGACAGACATTTATATCTACAACCCCTGACTACAAGGATCTAAAAACATTAAAAAAAATTTAAGGGCAAGAGGAAGAGTGGACTGTTGTCAAGCAATTTCCTCTGAATTGACAGAGGCCTTCTCAGTGTGCATTTATTTCATGTATTTCAAGATAAAAATTGCATAGGATTTCTCTCCACTATGAATTTTTTCATGTGCATTTCTCCCCAGGATGCGTTTTTTTCAATACTCCTGAAGAAGACTGTTACATCTATAAATTTTACCACATTGTTTATACTCATATTTTTTCTCCAGCATGTCTTTTTTCATGTTAACAGTAAAGAATTAGGAAATGAAAAGGCATTAAGAGATTATTTAAATTCATGTTTTTATTCCAGCAAGAATTTTTTCATGTGAGTGAAGATGACTGTTACCTCTAAAGGCTTTACCACATTGTTTACATGCATAGGGTTTTTCTCTAGTATGAATTTTTTCATGCAGTTTAATATTACTGTAATGTCTAAAGGCTTTACCACATTGTTTACATACATAGGGTCTCTCTCCAGTATGAATTCTTTCATGTCCGTGAAGATTACTGTTCTGTCTAAAGGCTTTACCACATTGTTTACATACATAGGGTCGCTCTCCAGTATGAATTCTTTTATGTGTGTGAAGATTACTTTTAGTTGTAAAGGCTTTACCACATTGTTTACATTCATAGGGTTTCTCTCCAGTGTGAAATTTTTCATGTGAGTCAAGATGACTATTACGTGTAAAAGCTTTACCACATTGTTTACATTCATAGTGTTTCTCTCGAATATGAATTCTTTCATGTTTGTGAAGACTACTGTTATGTCTAAAGGCTTTACCACATCCTTTACATACATAGGGTTTCTCTCCAGTATGAATTCTTTTATGGGAGTCAAGATGACTGTTATGTGTAAAAGCTTTACCACATTCTTTACATACACAGGTTTTCTCTCCAGTATGAATTTTTTCATGTATGTGAAGACTTCCATTAGTTGTAAAGGCTTTACCACACTGTTTACATTCATAGAGTTTTATTCCACTATGAAGTTTTTCATGTTTGTGAAGACTACTGTTATGGCTAAAGGCTTTACCACATTGTTTACATACATAGGGTTTCTCTCCAGTATGAATTCTTTCATGTAATTCAAGATGACTGTTACGTGTAAAGGCTTTACCACATTGTTTACATACATAGGGTTTCTCTCCAGTATGAAGTCTTTCATGTGTGTGAAGACTTCCATTAGTTGTAAAGGTTTTACCACATTGTTTACATTCATAGGGTTTTACTCCACTATGAAGTTTTTCATGTTTGTGAAGATCACTGATCTGTCTAAAGGCTTTACCACATTGTTTACATACATAGGGTTTCTCTCCAGTATGAATTCTTTCATGTGATTCAAGATAACTGTTACGTGTAAAGGCTTTACCACATTGTTTACATACAAAGGGTTTCTTTCCAGTATGAATTCTTTCATGTTTGTGAAGATCACTGTTCTGTCTAAAGGCTTTACCACATTGTTTACATACATAGGGTTTTTCTCCAGTATGAGTTTGTTCATGTGAATCAAGATGACACTTCAGCCTAAAGGCTTTACCACATTGTTTACATTCATAGTGTTTTACTCCACTATGGATTTTTTCATGTTTTAGAAGACGTCTGTTATCTCTAAAGGCTTTACCACATTGTTTACATCCATATGGTTTTTCTCCACTATGAATTTTTTCATGTGAGTGAAGATGTCCCTTATCGCTAAAGGTTTTACCATATTGGGAATCAAAATCATTTAAAAATGCCTTATTTTCCAAAGGTCCATTCACAGTGTGAGTTACTATATATCTTTGACAACATGTGAGAGCATTAGAGTTCTGCGGCTTGTTTCCATATTCTTCATGCTCACACGGTTTGTGATCAGCCTGAAGGGTAGGCTTGTTATTAAAAGCTGAGTGACACACGGAGTCCTTTCCACTCCCATTGCTTTCACATGGTCTTAAGTCACTAGAAATTCTCATGATCATACTGGCATCTGCTATCCAACTGAAAGTTTCTCCATCCTGGAAATCTTCTTTTTGCTCACAGAATGTCTCAAACATGGAACTTCTGTACAAATGACAAGTGTATTAATCAAAGTGGATTTACAAGTATTTATACAAAATGTAGAATACATATTGTCCCCAAATTTGGCCAAAGAGATGTTTTCTGCCATATCGGAATGGTTGGAAACTAAATAGACTGATAATTCTACAGTACTGTTCCCGAAAGGCTATAATTTAAAAAAAAAAGTATTTGTTAATAGGAGTTCCTAGTACTGTTTGAATGTGAACTGTCCTGCAAACACTGGATAGAATTCTTAAATTGAGGTACATGTTATATTTCCTAATAATAAAAATATGTGCTTATTGTTTATTAATAAATCCTCATGTAAAAATACTCCTTAATGGGAGACTAGGGACATGGCTTAGCTGTTAAGTGCAGTTGCTACTCTTCTAGAGGACCAGAGTTTGGTTCCCAGCACCCAAGACAGGTAGCTCACAATCTCTTCTAATTCCAACTCCATGGGTTCAAGAACTCCTTCTGATTTTCTTATGCACATGCACATAGGCTAGCAAAGACACANATGTGAACTGTCCTGCAAACACTGGATAGAATTCTTAAATTGAGGTACATGTTATATTTCCTAATAATAAAAATATGTGCTTATTGTTTATTAATAAATCCTCATGTAAAAATACTCCTTAATGGGAGACTAGGGACATGGCTTAGCTGTTAAGTGCAGTTGCTACTCTTCTAGAGGACCAGAGTTTGGTTCCCAGCACCCAAGACAGGTAGCTCACAATCTCTTCTAATTCCAACTCCATGGGTTCAAGAACTCCTTCTGATTTTCTTATGCACATGCACATAGGCTAGCAAAGACACACACAACACATAGGCCTAAGAAATAAAAAAATAAATATAAATCTTTTTCTAATTCTTTGAAACAAACTTTCCTTCTACTGTTATCAAATTACCTTAGAGTCTTTCCAGAACTTTTATAATGGTCTTTAATATTCTCATCTTCACAGTTGTTTCCTAAAATGTAGTTGAAGAAAATTTGATGAATTAGAATTACTAAAAACTTAAGTTTCTAGCTTTAGCATGAATGAACCATGCCTGGTTTATACCCCACATTCTTCCTTTTCAATATTCCAAATCAGAGAAGAGGTTCAATGATAAGAAATGCTTGTTCCTTAGGACACTAAGGGAAGGTAACATGATATTCTTACCTATAAAAGTAAAGTTCCTGCAGGTTTCCAGCATCACATCTCTGTAGAGATTCTTCTGAGAACAATCCAGCAAAGCCCACTCTTCCTGGGTGAAGTTCATCACAACATCCTCAAATGTCACTGAATTCTAAACATTCCACAGACTCCATTGATAATATGTTCATACAATCTTGTGCTATCCACAGATTCTGTTCCAGGACACAGAAGTGCTAATGCAAGTTTTGGGTGGTTCTGAAAGGACAGAGCCTGAAGGGACAGTCCTCTCACTACTGGGCACAGGGCATAGGATGTGCTGCTGCTCTGCCCCAATTCTCTTTCTACAGAGCATGTCTACTTCCTGTCTTAAGAAAGTCCAACCACCTGAGGTACAGAAAATTAGCATCCAAGAGCCTTCTTGTCCTTAGAAATCCCTGCACACAATGTTTAAGTGTTGATGGTATGGAGAAATTTAACATTTGGCACAGATCACATGTACATAAATAATGAATCATCGAGCACAAATGATTTATATAAAGTCTATGGTAAATTATGACTGGTTCTCCTTCTGAAAGTCCATCAATGGAATAACAACTCACGGAATTAACTATAGGAGCAGGACCTGTAACCCCAAATAATAGATGGCACTGAGTACAATTAGTTTCCCTGCTGGGCACTAATTCACAAGTGCTGTCACAACTTGTTAAGTGGGGAAATGAACCCATTCTGTGTGCTTACAGAAGAAATAATATATCTGTTCTGCTATAAATAGTTTATCCAAGCAAAATTAAAAAGAAATTACTTACTATTTTTATTTTGTAAGTATGAGTGAATTGTCTGCATGAATGTAAGGGTACCTGTGTTGTGCAATGCCCTTGGAGGTCAGAAATGGGATTCCCTGGAACTGGAGTTACTGATGACTGTTAATCACCATATGCATCATGGGAATAGAACCCAGGTGCTCTGCTTTTTATCTTTGAGCCGTCTCTCCAACTCACTGAAGAACAATTTAAATAATAAATGTGATACACAGAAAATAGATGATAAAACAATACATTTAAATTTGGAGGGTAATGTCAAATGTGAAAAAAGTAAGTGTAAAGATGGAATGTGTTTCAGAAAGAAGTCGGTGTAGTCACAGCTGTACCAGAGAATGAGACAGAAGGTTCACATGGCTTGGGAGTCCAAGTCAGCCTATGCTATGTAGAAAAAAAAATTTCGAGACAGAAGGTTCACATGGCTTGGGAGTCCAAGTCAGCCTATGCTATGTAGAAAAAAAAATTTCAGGAAGAGGGAAGGGAAAAAGGATTGTAATGGAGTCTGCTAAGAAGCAGCAACACTAAATTTCCATGATTTCATTTTATACTATTAAGAGAAAAAGTCATGAGTTACCAAACCAGACAATCTCGTATTAAATAAAGGATCAGCACATGTCTACCACTGTCAGGGGCAAAGAACAACAAAGTGATATTTTCCCTAACATACTTCAAGGATTTCCAAAAGATATGTAAAGATAAAAGGCCAAAATTAATTGCCACGCTTAAAAATCAAGTCATGGGGGGCTGGAGAGATGGCCTAGCGGTTAAGAGCACTGACTGCTCTTGCAGAGGACCTGGGTTCAATCCCCAGCAGCCACATGGCATCTGAGAACCGTCTTTGACTCCAGTTCCAGGGGAATCCGACACACTCTTCTGACCTCCGAGGCATTGCATGATATGGGTGCACCAACCTACATGCAGACAGTACATTCATACACATAAAAAGTAAAATTTAAGCCAGGCGTGGTGGTGCACACCTTTAATCCTAGCACTCGGGAGGCAGAGGCAGGCGGATCTTTGTGAGTTCAAGGCCAGCCTGGTCTACAGAGCGAGTTCCAGGACAGCTGGGGCTGCAGGGAGACCCTGTCTCGAAAACACCAAAAAAATAAAATAAAATAAAATAAAATAAATAATAAAATAAAATTTAGCAGGGCATGGTGGCGCACGCCTTTAATCCTAGCACTCGGGAGGTAGAAGCAGGTGGATCTCTGTGAGTTCAAGGCCACCCTGGTCTACATGGTGAGCTCCAGGCCAGCTGGGACTAAAGGGAGACCTGTCTCAAAAAAGACAAATAAATAAATAAATAAATAAATAAATAAATAAATAAAATCAAGTCATGGACTAGATGGAGCTGGCTGGCTCAGTAAGTAAAGGGCTTGTTGCATAACCCCTGATGACCTGAATTTGATCCCTAGGACAAACAAAAAGGGCAAAAGAGAGACAGGTGAAAAAACAAAAAAAACCCCTCCTCCCCTGGCAATTGTGACACGCACACACTCATCATTTACACATGAAACTCAAAATAGAATTTTAAAACTTAGAAAAAAAACGGGCCATCAAATTTGCAATGTGAACTTTAGTGAACCATGACATGGTGTACACATCTTCAAACTAATTCCTAATTACCAATGGTGCCCTGTAAAATAAACATTCCTAAAACAAGTTACAATCTTCAATTTCGGTTTTAATAAAAGGCCATGAAATGTAGCAGTATATAAAAAACAGATACTGATCTGAGAAAAATCATAGTTGGTCGGTGTTGTGGTTTGAATGAGTGTCCCCCATAGGCTCTAGGTATTCAGACATTTGTCTCCAGTTGGTGGTGCTGTTTCTGGAGGTCTTAGAAGGTGTGGCCATGCTGGGGG